>OY294069.1:147697817-147857443 GCA_958510875.1 Endomychus coccineus
CATAAATTGGTCCTTCGAGCCGGATATCAAAAATAAAATAATAACAATAAATTAGTAATACTAGCCAGAATACTTGAAGATAGAAAAAACTCCAAACGCCATTCAATCTCTTAGCTTCGAATCATGTGCCGTTTGACGGTACTGAGATAACATTCGTACCAGGAAATTGTCCCACAAATAGAAAACCAAGTTTTTCTGAAGCTGTTTTCGCAATAGACCTCACATGAACGTCCCATGAGAGGGTGGAGAAAATACAAGCTTGTGTTTTGGTTGCATGATACTCTAGATTACTAGATCTTCATTCATTGCGACCTCTCTACCTTGCTCCTCTCGCTTCATTTGATGATATATGGGTTCTAGATGGGAAAGCGCTATGAAATAAACCATCGTCTGCAAAGCTGTGGATGAGATCTTTGATATGGGGCAGAAACAAAGTTGATGCCAATACAGAGCCATGTGGAACATCAGTCTTAATAGCGATTGTATCGGTTGGGACTTCCTCAACCACTACATGGAGTGATCTATCTGAGAAAAAACTCGATAGTAAACGACAGAGTTGCTAGAGCTGGCGCATATATTTTAATAGATTTCTTCCATTCATGTGTTACGTAAATGAGCAGGTCTCCTGTTGACGACAGCCATATTGTCGGTCATTCACGATGTTGATTGCTTTCTCCATCGCTATTTAGAGATTTTAGGTAGTGGTGCAATGGACCTATAATTATTAGGAGGGATTTTCATTCTTTTCTTTAATTGAATGGACAACTATGGCTGCTTTCCAGCTGGAAGGAAACACCAAGTTTGTAGTTGTACAAGTTGTACAATCATGAATACCCACAATCACTTCAGGTCGAATCGGATGTTGTACAATAGGTGGATATCTCTTGATTCAAAGTTATCTCGTGGATTTCTTTACACACCGACGTTGGTAGGTTTGCCTTGCTTCGAGGAATAGTTGACCACGCTTTGGGCTGATAACACTGACGTGTCACAATTCCTGTTATCGTATATTCATCATGTTACTTCCCCAATCGATTCATAGTAATTGCTCGACGATCAGGTGTTGGTATGAATTGCTAGAGATCGAAGTGTAAACTTCATTTGAAGAATGATTTTTTGTTATCTATTGGTATATTCTTTTCATTCCGTAGAAAAACCAGCTTCAGTGTGATGCTTCTCCAGTTCTTTTTTCTTTCAGTTTCTTTTATAACTTCACCAGTTGCATTCCTAAGCAGCGTGTATCTATTGCAGTCCTTTTTCGGACTCTTGATTCCAACATTCATACCGTGAAAGAAATTTTCACATACTACTCTTCATATGTCAATGGTTCTAACCACGTGGTTTAAGCCATCACTCCATTAAACGTTCTCTACAGAAGCTTACAATTCACAATAATAATTTCTGTATCAAGTTGTATTTTGGTCCAAGTATCTACAGTATTTGAGAAAAAAGTCTCTTAAAATTAATAGAATGCTCCCACACGGCCGAATATACCCCCATTGCATAACTGTGTTGAAGTACGTCTCATGTACTCTAGTAAGATGAAGGGATTGCATATATTTGCGACGAAATATCAAAAAACACTTTCTTCATTGTTGAATATCAGTTACATTTGTTTATTAACTACATTTACTATGGTTCACTATTCAAATAGCTACAACACCCATTCTTACGGATGGATGTTGTGTGGTAGCGTAGGCAAAGAGCTTAATTCTATCAAGAGTGCCTTTTTGCCTTGCTTAAGGTCCATGGCATCTCTACCACACAACAGACATTATATGCGCTTTACTCTAAATGCTGACAAAGAAAGCGCCCACAAAGCCTTTTACATTATGGTGGGGCGCGTCAGCTTGCATGTGGGGTTACTGCGCAACATACACTTGATATTACTCTAAATTACGACAAAGAAGGCCCCAACAAAGCCTTCTACATTGATGTGTGTATACCGTATACGTATAATAATAGATAAATTTGCTAACATACCATCAAAAGCTTCAATATTACGAAAATCTTTCACATTAGGATCATGCTGCGTTAGCATACATATGTAGACTTCTAGATGTGTATATGCACCAATACGTTTACTGGAAAAAGGTATTACATAGATTTCACTCTTTTATTTCAAACTTGTATATGCCTACAAGATTTTCAAACTTGAAGAAACTTTCAGAGTGTGTTATGTGTAAAGAACTTTTCCATCTTTTCCATTTGATGTGGAATATCTGCTATTGACTATCGATTTCCTTCTATTGAGAGATTACTTTTCGTTATCCTCAAGAAATTGTGCTACGAGAACGTACATTTCATATCATATTCAAATTGATGAAATAAATGGGAATTGCATGTTATCAATTCGCGTTACATGAATAACATTCGAAAATAAAATAAACATCCGAAGCGAAACCTTCAGAAAATCACGTTATTGTGATGAGAAGAATTTAGTGAGAAAATTGAACTGAATAGTGATTTCATTCATAAGAATAAAAATAAATTTTCAATTCAGGGAATTAACAAAACGTGATATATTCCTTCTGAATCGACTTTTCTATACGGTAGCAATATTTCAGTAATACTTTTGTAGCAGAACAAAGCACACAGTCAGCTTCTTAAGGTTATACGACAAAGATGATCTGTGAGTGACACTTCCGGGCGGATTTTGATATCAGAAAAGAAAAACTGTAGTAAAGCTTCTAAACATTCGATTTTATAAAATGTTGCAACATTTGTTTGAGAAAACGTCTGAAACATACTAAGCTGTGGATATGAATTCATAATGCTTTAAGACGTTGTTAGATTCAAGTTAATAGTCAGAATCAGTTATATGGAAAACCTTCAAAATATCTCATACGAAACATATCTATAAAATAAACTGAAAGAGTTCACAGCTGTGGATATACTTGCACACTAATAAGTACGAAATAATTACCCCTATACCCACTAAAAATAATATTAACGTACTAAGGATCTTTTAGCTACCAATTAGCCATCATCAGAGTGAACTTAATTAAAAAACAAAATGTGCCTACTTACATACTATTTGGGGTTAGTAATAGAAATAAGGGATTATTCTTGTCTTCTAAATTTTTGATACAACCCGTTTATTGATGAAAGAAAAAGCTAAAAAAATTTTTAGGCAATACCTTTGAAGAAGAATAATCTGGTTACATAAGATTTCTCTACTGCTTTTCTATCGCTACACTAATCTTTTGTTCTGACGAAACAATCGATGCAATTGTCAACTCTTTGTTCGCATCGTTTTAGGATCTTAAATTTGCTTGATAATACAAGGGCAAAGTGAGAAGTTCCTGAAAAATAAAACAGATGGCGACACAATCGAAAATCCCATGTGACATGTGTGATGTACCCATCGAAAGGAAGCAACCTTGAAGATATGTGAAAATGGGAAAAAATGAATGTTGCATCTTGATTGAACATTATTTCTTGCGTGGAAGAAACATTACGCAAACCAAGGCATCGGGGGGGCAGGTAGCTCAGTGGTAGAAGCATCGATGTCCTAATTACTGTGGCTTCCGGTTGCGAGTTCGAATCTCAGCGACTGCGGAATTTTTCCGATGGCCCGAGAAAGTGGTGAGGCAAGGTTCAATGGGCAGTTAGTGTCATCGAGACTGCCCTGATTGCAGAATCGAGCATACCACACGAGGTGGTGTGTTTAGTGGGTATATCTGAGGTGATTAAATTCAGATTGTTGACAACTTCAGAGAAGTGTTTGGGGATGTTCAAGCGTGGTAAGAAGGATTTTTTGCGCCATTTCGCAACCGTCGACGAAACATGGATCCGTTACAACACACCAGAGACCAGAGAACAGTCGAAATAATGGACTTGTCCTGGCGAATCGAAGTTGAAAAAGACCAAAGTGGGTTTATCGGCCAATAAAGTCATATCGATAGTTTTTTGAGATGCACACGGTATCGTCCATATCGATTACCTTGAAAAGGGTAAAATGATCAACGGCGTATATTATGCAGAGCTGTTGGATCGATTCGACGCCGATTTGAAGTGAAAGTGGCCGAATGTGGCAAAGAAAAAAGTGTTCTTCCGCCAGGACAACGCACCGGCGCACAGGTCCGCAGTCGCAATGGAAAAATTGCATGAATTGCCCTACGAATTGGTTCGTCATCTACCATATTCTCCAGATTTGGCACCCCTGCGATTTTTATTACTTCCAAACTTGAAGAAATGCCTCGGCTCCAACGATGAGGTTATCACTGAAACAAACTCCCATTTTGAAGGATTGCCGAAATCGTAGTAGTTGGAAGGAATCGAAAAATTAGAAAAACGTTGGACGAAGTATATCGGACTACAAGGAGATTATTATTATTATTATTATTATTAAATATCGGTGATCAGCCGAGGTACAATACCCATTTAGGCTCAATTACTAAAAATACAGTGTTCAAAGTTGTGAAGTTATTACATATAGAAACAATTATTTGTCAATAAATCGGATCACAATATTGAGAAATAAAATAATTTTTGACCAAGTAAATCATATCTTGTTCCATTTTCAGGGACTTTTCACCGTGCCCTCGTAATAGCAGAATTTGACCTAATGCTATGTAATAGGGCATACTACTTTGATCATTTAAATTGCCCATATTTCTCATCTTTTCAAATTATTTCAATTTATAAATCTGTAACGCGATAGATTCATGCGGCAGTAATTCTTGGTTAATAAAAACTTGAAGAATATAAAGCCTAGAGATTGATAATACATTTTAAGATTGCCAAATTTATTTGAACGAAAACTGAAAACCAAGAAAACAATAATAAATATCGAAGCAAACTATGCAGCTCTTATAGAGCAACAAAAAGTTATTCACATTTAACATTATTCATTCACTAAATAAGGCACATTTAACATTATTCATTCACTGAATAAGGCACAATAGCTCAAATCCTACATTTTTTACCGGCCTAAAATAGGAGTTTAGGTTTCGATGTGCTTTCAGCAATTGCTAGACTGCATGTAACCTTTCATCTAACATCATATTGGCTTGTAACACTTGTTGAATTCATATTTACCGTACAAGCAACGAGGAGCTAGACCAGTCGGTAAACGCCCTGTAACAATGACTTTATTGGATTTGAAACCAATTGCCTGTGAATGATGAGTGCACTTTGAGGTTAGAATTAGTTTTAGTGGGGAAATTAGATTGCGTTCACGTTTCTCATCCAATCTCGACTCTTTTGTTTTTACCGGATTACAAATCAACCGCTATCACCATTACCTTCATTCAGTGCAGACAGTGAGAGAACCCTGACCACCAATTACGATCCAATTTGAAACACCACATTTACAGCAGATATTTTATTTCTATTGTTCTCAGATTTTCTCGAATTACTAAAAATAACCCTATTGTCGTTTTAAAAATGGGAAAACATAAACTCTAATATAATGATCATCACAGCAAATTTGGTGTTATTGTATGTAATTAAGAGTAATTATTCACCATTAGAGTTTTCTGCTCCTATGTTTTACTTAATTATATCGCAAATGAATTCTTTAAGTTCTATACAAATGAATTTTTATTGTCTTGAAAAGAATACAAATTACATGTTGACGTTTCAGATAATCGTCTACACAAAAAACGAATTTGATGAATAATTCCAGTTTCTGCATCAACTAAGTGTAAATTCATTATAATAAGAATAATACATTGAAAATAGAATAAAACTTTACACTTGGTTAACGGAATAATAAAACACCTGGTGTCGACAATATAAAATCTGAAACATTAAAACTAATTTCATTTAATATAATATATTATCCATACTGATGGTAATAATAAACAAAACATTAGAAGAAGGTACACTGTGAGAAAATGCTTTTGTATGGGCAACATAAAGTTTCGGTTGTTGATTTTATTGCTGTTCTAACTGGAAAAATAGTGATTTGCACTGATATCATTCCAACTTATTTGACATAACCATATTATTATTGTTCACTCAATGATTGAGTCAAAATTTTGACATTGTTCCTCTCACAATAAAAATAGTACGGTAGATTATTTTGCTAAAGCAAATGAATAATTTTGTTGTAATTACTTATATCGTAATCCCAACATAACACTTATTTGTTAATAACGTATCTGTTCAGAAATATATCTGGCAACTATGTATAAGCAACTGTATTATGGGAATAATTCTGTTCTGTGAACGGATCCATCGAACAATATAGGTATCGTAGGTTTTCCCTCCAATACAGAAGCACATAACCAATAATAAAGAAAGCAGTGATGCATTTTAAGGAATTTTAGTCTACAATTATTTACAGTCCACTAAAAGTATCAATTACAATTAAAACAGTATCGAATGCTTGTGTAAGCAACCAAAGAACAATATAAGGTAGTTTAGATATCGATATAAATAGTTATTCCTTCTATGGTGCGGGGTAATAACTTTCTGTTGGTACAAGAGTAAAATTTAGTTTATGTGTTGCTTCCTGCTTTATGTAACAGGTAGCACTTTGTAACTGTTAAAACCATATATTCAATAAAACAGTCTTGCTTGTGCATGTGCGTATTGTTCAGCTTCCTTTTCCAAAAACCAAGACTTCTAACTTCACTGTTCCTCGGGGGTGCAGAAAAGCCAAGGCAGCAAATAAGAAGTAACAAATTATTCCTACTTCTTGTGTTATTCGGTAAAGAAAAATAATGACATCAAGTACAGTAACTGATTGCTTGCATAAATGGCGACGTGATCATTTGATTCAAATCTTTGAAGGTAAGCAAAAGCAATATTAAATTATAAGCGATATACCTATATAGCTAATCAATGCTTCTAATCCAAAATAATTCATAGTATATGAGATTCAGGCACTTATTGCCAATACCACGTGTTTGGTAGTGAAAAAAGACTGAATTTAATATACCAGATAGACCTAGAATGAAATGTCTTTTTATTTATAGATGAACATGTAGATGATGAGGCGCTTATAAATCGAACTGAAGAATTAATCAATTGTTTGGTGGCAAAAATTGGAGACAAGGCGAAATTTATAGCCAACTTCAAACACTTCAAACGTAATCAGATTTTGTTTTTGAATGTCAACTCTCATAGTACACCAACACCAAGTTCTTCAGATGTACCTTGTGAATGTTACACAGTAACAAACAGTTCTGACTCTTCCATTGAGATTTCAACAACAAGACTTCATAAATAATCAAGTTCTAGGTAATATTGACATCAAAATGTTGCTAATATATTCTGTAATTTTCCTTTTGTGATTTTAGATGAAATCCCTGATGTGTCTACTGTTAAAAGGAAAAATGCTTTTGTAGTACCCACAACAGAAGACATACCGGAATTATCTACTTATGACAAGGTAAACATTAAATTTTGAATTATTTCATTCAGAATATAGTAGGTAACTAGCAAAAAAAGTGAGTAAGGTTTAAAATTTTAACGTTGGCCTAAAAATATTAAAAGTAGCTCGTTTTAAAAGTATCGTGTATAGTGTAATTCAATTTAAGTTTGTTACTCTATTTGGAAAAAAAATAGATTTCGTTATCCTCAAAAAGTCTTTCATTAATCCTGCAGTAGAATTTTTTCAGTGTACAGAATACTTTGGAAAGTAGGTAAGTAGTCTTGAAAGGTTGCATACTAGTATATTTCATAGTTATCATGAATAAACGATATTTGAATTTCAGCAATACTGATAGTTAGTAGAGTAATGCTACAATGTAGTATTGTTCATATTATATAGTTATATTAGTCATTATATGAGGATGCAGATAATATGTACATATTAATAATAGCTATAATTTGTGATTTGGAGAATCATCCGATATAGTTACTGTTACTTTCTATCTTGTAACGTCAATAATCTTCAACAGATTAGTACTTTGAATTCTCAAATTTATGTCTATTACAATCATTATTGTACTATTATAATATATTGATATTGTTAAGCAAACATAATTTTGTTAACAATATTTACTTCGTATATTTAACTACATTTTTGGTTGCGCCTGTATTAACAATATTGGAATGCTAAATTTATAATATTTTTTGTTGTAATTACCAAAATTTTTCAGAGTGTCTATTCAAAACAGGTTGTTTAAGATATTTTCACTAAAGAGGACGCCTGTAATTATAGACTAATATCATTAATAACATAATAATCGAAAATATTTTAAATGGTTATAAAGAAACAGATTTAATTCCTTCGAAAATAAATATAGCCTTCTATCGAATGAACAGTTAGGTTTCAGGAATGGCAAATCGACCGAAGATGCTATATACAAATTAACAAAATTAGTTTGTAAGAAAGTAGACAATAGCAGACCATCAATAGGTGTATTTATAGATTTCGCGGAAGCCTTTAATACAATCAGCCACAGCCGACTCTATAATTGCCAGGATCAATGCTTAACCTGGCAACACTATTTAGTGTCATAACATTATATTACTGACATGGTGACATGTAAAGTTTCGTAATTAAACGGCATATTTTACCCATTGGGCACCATATCCCTAAAGCGGCAATATTTTTGTGTAATTTGAATTTGTGTGAAGTGTATTATATCAAAAATTAGTGCGTGAATTTGTAAAAAACTGGTATTCAACAGTTTTTTACAAATGATAATTAACTGTTTTGTTTTCGTAAGTAGGGTTATGTTATAATCATACTTAGATATTGTTGTTCTTCAGAATGTATGTGAAATTGTCAATCTACATTATAAAGAAAGAGGAATCAAAGATGAAGAAGATGAATCGAAAAGAAATGGCAATTCCTAAAAAACATTGAGAACCTACCCATAATATTTGCAGTATGTATCAGTGTTAATTTCAAATACATATACAGATATTATTACAACGATTAGAACTATTTTACCAGACGGTACATTCAATAACGTTTATTGCTCACCAAAGTTGAGACAAAAGGTCGTCCCACCAATTTTCCCTAATTTATGAGCACATTTATCTGTAACAAATTAGTTAGTCATAAGAATCCGGAATTCTGCGTTTGGAAAATTTAGTGAAATCGTTATATAACAATATAGTACAGTCATTTTATGGATTTTTTAAAGATTTGGTACTCATTTTTCCGACTTAAGGTTTGAAAATACAGAAAGTTGGAAAATTTACCGGGGATTACGAAAAAAAAAGTGGCTGAAAACCTCCAATGAAGGAAAATGTCTTGATTTATACATATATATTTGATTTTCCGTGTTTTTCCGGAAAAGAACACTTATATCTTCGAAAATAAGCATTTTAGAAGGAAAAGTTTCAAACAAAAGTTGTTCAGCATTAAATTTTACATAGGAATTGACTATTCTGAATTTAATTTTCATCGATTTTCCCAAGCATTGGATGGGAAAACAAAATATTTTCGAATAAGAACTACATATGAGAAAAAATTGCATTTGGCTGGTAAATATGGTATGATAATTATATATTGGGTATATATCGTTACTGTAAATGATTATAATTAAGAATTCTCCAATATTTGCCCTAATTTTGCGGGATAGGATATTTTTTTATTTTTTTTTTCAATCTTAGTGTATGATATGTCGATTTTTAGGTTTTATAGAGCTCTGATAACGATTTTTCAGTTTATTTTGTCATGAAACGTCATTGAAAACGTACATTCGAAAAATAGAAAACTTTTTTTTTTTTTTGATTATGGCGTGTGACATCAATTCTTATGTTTTTTAGGGTTCGGAAAACGTTTTTACAGTTAATTTTGTCACGAAATTCAATTGTTTTCGTTAGTATGTAGAGCAATAAGAAAAAACAAATTACATAAAATCATAAAAAAAAATTCAAAAATTCTTGATCTCCCGCGCGTTTAAAATTCTCGATCGAGCACCACTGCGTTAAATCTTTCGATGCGCGGGACTATGTATGTAGCACCACTGCAATGAATTTGTGCGCAAGCGTTCAATCATATGATGCCCAAAATAACGCACATGTGCTCTGTTATTGTATACGTTAAACGTTATTATAAAATATTTACAGCTGAGCTGTTGTGTATTCCGTGTAAACAATTATTTTATTGATATATTTGATTAAATATCGTTTAAGTGAAAAACAATTTGATTCTAACAACCTCGTTTTTGATATCAAATTCTTTAAATTAAAATTTTCGGATATATATTTTCAATGATTTTTCACGATGAAACAAAGTAAAAAACCTTTTCGGAACCCTAAAAAATATATGAATTGATCTGTCACACGCTATAATCAAAAAAAAAAACGTTTTCTATTTTTCGAATGTACGTTTTCAATGACTTTTCACGACAAAATGGACTGAAAAATCGTTATCAGAGCTCTATAAAACCTAAACATCGACATATCATACACTAAGATTGGAAAACAAAAAAATTTCCTAACCCGGAAAATTAGGGCAAATATTGGAAAATTCTTAATTATAATCATTTACAGTAACGATA
The DNA here is from genome assembly GCA_958510875.1 of Endomychus coccineus. Classification (NCBI taxonomy): domain Eukaryota; kingdom Metazoa; phylum Arthropoda; class Insecta; order Coleoptera; family Endomychidae; genus Endomychus; species Endomychus coccineus. Next base: position 147,708,236 of record OY294069.1, read on the forward strand.
TACACCCCAATATAAAATTATCATACCATATTTATCAGCCAAATGCAATTTTTTCTCATATATAGTTCTTATTTGAAAATATTTTGTTTTCCCATCCAATGCTTGGAAAATTCGATGAAAATTAAATTCAGAATAGTCAATTCCTATGTAAAATTTAATGCTGAACAACTTTTGTTCGAAACTTTTCCTTCTAAAATGCTTATTTTCGAAGATATAAGTGTTCTTTCCCGGAAAAACCACGGAAAATCATATATATATAAATTAAAACATTTTCCTTCATTGGAGGTTTTCAGCCACTATTTTTTCGTAATCTACGGAAAATTTTATACCTTTCTGTATTTTCAAACCGTAAGTCGGGAAAAAAAGTACGACCAATTCATAAAATGACTGTACTAATACTAAATGTAACAGGAAAGGGAATGATCCCTGTAACAGAAGCTGTAATTAAAAAAATTGAAGACCACTGCTTTGGACCATAGCAGTTGTCTTCGAAGTTCTTTGTGTGATAACGGACAACCATAGAATTAATCGAGCAATGTTTATTAGCATATCTAAGGGACAAGGAAAAATCTTGTGAACAATATAATGATTGCAACGTTATGCCTTAATTGGTCCAGAACATTTCTGTGGTATAGCAAAAGCGCTGCCAAAATCATATAACAGTACTTGGATGTAAAAGCAATTTCGAGAATGGTGGATCAAGACGCGGGGTATGAGATAGGTTGAAGAGTTGATTAGAGAATCATCGCCAAATTTCATGGAGTACCTACTAAGCCAGAATAGGCGATCAACCAGGATCATGGTTGGGTTCCTGACAAGAGGATTGTAGAATCAACAATCACATGAACAACATCGGACTGGCAGACACAACCATATGTAGGTACTGCCAAGAAGATGAGGAAACCTAAGCACACATACTGTGCTACTGTGAACGTCCTGTAGTTTTTGACGGTAGGGAAGGAAAAACCACAATCCTTCCAATATATGGAGGACCTAAGGTCTGGCCTATAGAGGCTAGTAACAACGACGGGTCTAGACAGTGAACTCTAACTTAATAAGAGGGCACAAACAATAGATCTGGTCGCAGTGGAAAGGGTACCAGCCCATAAGCCCCCTACAAAGCTATTCTAATCTTCAGTTAATAATTCTATATTTTACTCAGTTTTATTCCTATTACAATTCTTGAAAAGCCTTTATAACGGACATTCATTTGCTCCGAAACGACGGTAATTTCAGAATTTCATTTCGGTTGTTCTAGAATTATATCAACATCACGTAAGCAATCATTCATTTGTCCAAAATTTTATAGGCAATGAATTGTTAGCTCATTTCGAAGCTCTTCAATTTTGTATAACATTCACTACAAAAAATGTGTTCTCTATTGAGGAAATAAATATTTTATAGCCATTTAAGAAGAGACGGCTATGAAGTCAATCAAATTATATTATGTTGTTTATCTCACTCCCGTTTCCTGAGCGTTTGCAATTCTGATTTTTGATGCTCTAGAATCCAATTCTGTGATAGCCTTTCGTTAAAGAAGGAGAATTAATTAATTATTCCTGATATTGCTCTTCTGCAGGTCTCTAGAAATCGTTTTGGAATCCTTCTAAAAATTAATTGGCGCCATTGTTGCATTGTAATTTGCAAGACGTTAATAGTTTGATGAGTGCACTGCATTATTTTCCCAAAGTAGTTATAAAAAATCTCCTGCAAAGCAACGCGTAGGCTAGTTTTAATGAGATGTTGGTTATTTTATTTATGTTGGCTCTGAATTTGATATGACATTTTGTATATATAATGCTCTTGGCGTCTTGGCGCTTTTATCACTATTTATTTATTCAACTAATGCATGAAAACCAATCCTTTTCTTTCTTTGTAATAAGAATTAGAGTCAATGTACACAATGAAACTATTGTACGTATTGTACTGAAATTTCATCTATATATCCAAATAACGTCAGATCATGCAAAATTATGTGAACAAAGTCGCTATGAGTGTTCAGCTATTTCGACATGGCCGGGTTCCGTCAAAACTCTGCAACTATTTGTTGCCATCATAGTTAACGTGATAAATTTTTCGGCCGAATCACCTTTGTATGCAAAGGCCACGTTTTTATCTTGATTTTTCATAGATTCAGATATTTTTTTCGAGTGGAAAGGCAGCTGTTTCTCTTCTGATGAGCTTATCAATGAAACGAGCCAGACGATGAAGACACTGATTAATCATCTCGGATAGAGGTAGACCTACCATTCAAGAACATGTTTGGAGAACCTAGATGTTTCAACATCATCTGCTGAAAAGCAGATGTCACAGTAAGAATGTAATTCACAATGCCACCACATTGATAAAACAGATCTCGCGATTCAAGAAATCAACGGGGAAACAGTTGAAAATACAACAGCCAGGTGACGGCCCCGAAACAATGCAAAGTGAAATACAAACACATTTCGTATTAGAATCAAGCCAAAATTTTGGTTCTCCCAGTTGAATCTAGAACTAATACACGTGTTGACACTGTTCAACATGGAAACTAAAAATTTGTCTATCGAGATTTAAACATACTGCGATGAAGATTTGACAACGATGGGCATAGGATGAGGGTGATTTACAGATTTATCACGTACCTTATTTAGCGATAACTAGACGATGCGATTAATTGATTTGAAGCGTTTGTGGTAAGCATTAACAATCTCCTGGAAATGGTACTATAAATAAAATATAAAAATGATGCGGATTTACATCAGCACAGACTGACTTCTAGGCTTGTTTTGGAGTGCATGGAAATTTTTTCTGAATTAGCCAGAAGGAATAAACCCCAGCTAGTGTGGATACCTGCCCACTCTGGCGTGGAGGGAAACGAAGTGGCCGATGTACTGGCCAAACGGGGTTCCTTGAGTGCCCTGGCCCCTATTCAACGATCGGAATTTCATCGATCTCCGGGCTCAACTCTCTCAAGGAGCTACTGGATAGACAGTGGCGTAGTATCCCCGGCATAAGGCAAACAAAGTTCCACATTAGGGAGTTCTCGCCTAAACTCTCTAAAACTCTACTCTCTATGAGCAGAAGAGGCCTAAAACTGGTGACAGGACTCCTCATAGGACACTGTCATCTGAATAAACATCTAGACACAATGGAAATTGTTGAAGACCCAGCTTGTAGTAGATGTGGAGAGGCGGATGAAACTGCCTCTTACATCCTAGCCGAATATCCTTCTTATAGGCTACAACACCTCGGCAGCATACATATGTTGGACTGATTCTTATATCAAGGAACGCACACTGGACCCAATCAAGCGGTCTAAGTAATCCGGAATTGTCCGCCCCCGCTTTGTTCGATTCATTGAGGTCCCACCTTCTTAAACTGTTGATAGCGTTTTACTTTGCTATCTTATTAAGTAATACAATGGATCACTCCAACTTACAAGATGCAACTTTTATGAGAATCTTTATTAGGTAACTATCTGGCGTATAGGACAAGTCATTTCGAGCTTCATGACGAGTATTTAGAAAAAATTCGTGGTTCCGCCGGGCGTTCCTAAATATATAGTGATTTGCATAAGTTGAAATTGAATGGTGTGGCAACCTTCTAGCGTTATGAAATTATGATCTAGCATCATAAAATGTATGACGAGGTTCATATACCATAAATTTCCAAACAAGCATAATGGTTTTAATATGGGAAGTACATAAGTGAAAAGTGCCTATGGTAATAAAATATTTTGGCTTATGCATCCCAGATCCAAAAAAAAAAATTAACGCCAGAACATTTTAGGCAATGACATAAAACTGACCGACGCTACCTTTTTGGCGTTTGTTGAAGTGAAAACTTCTTATGGCGCGTTGGGCACTTTTGTGGGAGAGCATTTTCAGCCGTTCTCGCGACAGATGAGATTTTACACAGATATACTCCGCGTGTATTCTTATAATATATGTATACTATACGCGCTCTTTGCATGGGCATTCGTTCGTGCTCTCGCGACAGACGAGATTACATACCTATATGTATACTCAGAGTGTATAGGTATGCGAGAGCGCTGCATGCTATACGCAGTCTTTGCATGGGCATTCGTTCGTGCTCTCGCGACAGACGAGATTGAGAGTTTTTTATATTTATTTTATAAATGAATATTAAACGGAAAATTTATTTATTTAAATATTTCATTTGACTTGTGTTGCTGCTATGGTATTGTGTTAAAAAAAACAAATCTAAAGTGTAGATAGAATTAATAAAAACATTGTTGTAGTGCAATAATGCAGTATTCACAAGATATATAAATAGATTTAAATCAAAATTGTTCATTTCATACTTTAGTTACCATAGACCTATTGTTTCAGTTTTAGAATTTGATGAAAATCCTGATAATAATGATGAAAATGCTGATAATGATGATGTAAGAGTTGTTGAAATTATGGATGAGAATTGATAAATTTTGTATTTACTATTTACTAATATTTACTCATTTAAATAAAACCACTTCCTTCGAATATAGTTTCTATATTATTATACTTCATGTCTATTCAAAATGTGCCCACATTGCTTTGATAAACTTGATTTTTTATGAACAATTTCTCATGTCGCGAGCGCACCTAAAAATGCTCACCCAAAAAAGTGCCCAACGCGCCATAAGTTCAAGTTTTCACTTCTGCCTGCACTCCCGGAGTGCGCAGACTTTTTTTTTTTTTTTGATACTCGGGATGCATTAGCTAACTTATTTTATCATTTCAAAGTAGTTACCATACGCTGCGTTTTTCACTTATTAACTCTCCTTCTAGCATTTGAACATTCTTATACATTTTAGGCCACCAGATCATAATTTCATAACGCCAGAAGGTTTTTTTAGGGCCTCACACCATTTAATATTTACTTATGCAAATGACTACATGTCTGGAGAACGTCCGGCGGAATCAAGATTTTTTTTAATGGACAAGCCCGAAATGACTTATGCTATATGCCAAATAGTTACCAAATGCAGATTTTCACCCTACAGCTCTTGGACTATACAGAGTGAGTTTAATTCAGCGATGTATAAGCAGTCTTGCGAGTTAGAGCGTGTTAGATGCATCGTATTATTTTGCTCGAGAAACAAGTGAAGCGCTATGGTGCGTTATATCCATAGACCTATTGTCCTTAGGAAACAGAATTGTTTACACTTAAACACGATCAGACATTGTCAACTCAGACCGCTGTATATTACAAATATGGGCCTATGGAATGTGCTGTTGCCAGATTAATTGTTCTGTGTGCCGGATTGAGATTTGTAATCATTATAAAAACGTCTATAGCATTATTTATTCGTTATATCAGAAGCAATACACTTGAAATGTCGTTTTCTCTGAAAAATATTCCATAATTTATGGTAACCTGGAATATACAATCGAATTATAGAATATTTAAATTTTTAAATATAGAACTACTCCATTCCATTGCATCATTTGTTCAGAAAGCGACAACCGCGCACCTTTTATGAATGGGGACTTGGTTCTGTACTACGCAATTTGACAGCTTCCATATATCTCATAGCTACACTGTAAAAAATGGGTGTAATTTTAATGGTGTAAATTGGTAAAATTACTACAATGTACTGGCAACTATTACCTCATTTTTGAGATAAAGCTTGAAGTACCTAAAAGTTGGAGAACATTTACCGGGTAAATTTGATTCTGGTGTATTTTTACGTTACAGAATAGAAAATTACCTCTGCGTGAATAATTTTACCCTAGATTTGACTGGAAATTTATCATTATCGTGGTAAATTTGATACCATTTGGATAAATTTACCCACTGACAGTGAAAATTTAATCATTTGGATAAATTTTCCCACTAATAGTGAAAATTTATTCAAATGGGTGATATGATCGTACAGTTTGACATCGTATTATGAACCGGTTACATGGATGATTGATCAACTAATAGGAAGCTGACTTCAAGAAAATTGTTGGGGTTGGGTTGGTATGTTAAAGGGTTCCATTAGCTAATCAAGTATCCGATAACACACATGCAGACTTTGAAAAATAATTGTCATGATGATTAAAAATTACAAAGTATTTTTTTGTGCAAATTAGTAAACATACAGCGATAGTTAACATCTTATGTTTTTGAGGTTAGAATATTTAATTATAGAAGAGAAATATTTTGTTATAAACTTTATTTCACAACACAGCCGCTATTCTATTATCTATATGTCTATTTATTAAATAGAAAAACTAAGCCGTTGTAGTATTAAATTAATAAAATTTCTTTAATATGCATATAAAATACTACCAAAAATATAGTACGATGTGAATGAAAACTCTGAATCTTCGGTCAACAAAATAATATCAATTCAAATTTCCCTCAATCGGTTCTGCGCTCTAACCTGATTGCGGTACTGACATCGACAGATGGTGTCTTCTCTGTTTTGCGTATACGTAAAGATATTGATATCCCTCTCTATTACACGCTACTAATGATCTCGAGCGAGAGAGATACAGCTATCGTAGACGTTTTGCATAGTCGAATTTCCCAGATTGCATTGCAGTTGCAGTTTGCACTTACTGTCGTGTTGCATATGAGCTTCTGTTTCTAATTCAGTAAGGATCATTTTCATTCTAAAACTTTTAAATGAAATACATTTATTAAACAGTCGATTGTTTCGTTATTGTGAGAACCGGAATACTTATTTTCTTGGGCCCCTTTGGAAAGGTAGGTTGATGGGTTTCTTTGCTGTTTTTGTACCTATATTCGCCTTTTATGTCTATAGATTTCCAAGATAGGTACACATAACCTGTACGCCAGCAGAACTTATTACATTAAAAATAGGTTATTACTGTCAAATATGCAGACATGGATTTCCTACATTAAGGCAATATAATTGTCAATATTATCACAGACAGGTGTACGGTGTAAGATTTATTTGTACCCGAAAAGTGAGTATTTTGTATGTTTTTATCTTTCAAATATACTACATTTTAACTTCAGGTGAATTTTGTCTGATGAATTTGTATTTTACAATAATTCTATTATTTTGTTTTAATATACTTTTCTTTCCTCAATCGGAATTGTGGTGCAAGTAAGTTGGTTTTATATCTTTGTTTCTTAATAATAATGTACAGTATGATTTTCTCATTGTTGTCATTCGTGTTTTTCTTATAGAGAATTGATGCTCTATTAAAGGTAGGTAGTAAATTATAATTTGGTTTGCATCGTTCTAGGCCCAGTACGGTTCATTTTATATATTTTATTTTTATTGAAAGGCTTCCTATTTCTTCCTGTTTTTTCCATTCCAGTATTTTAAATCTCAATTTTCTCTATTTTTGATTCCCCCTTGCCCTAATATGTATGTGTATTGCTTTTCCTCATCTCCCTTATTCTAATAATAAATATTTTTGAATTTCAGGTAGTCTTGTTACTTTTGTTGCCGTCCCAGTATGAGGTTTTTTTATATATAAGTTTGTAACAATATTAGTTATTTGTAATTTTTTTAAGAATTTTTTATAAACTTTTGTAATCCTGAATATAAGTAAAACAAAAATTCTCGTTTCATTTTGTTTAGGTTATTGTATTCAGGTAATGGTTCACAATAGAATGTTAGAAGAAGGGCTAACATGAACTGGTTAATTCATCTTCCTGCTTGACGATGATACAACAGAATTTTAATCAAAAGTTGGAATAGTGCGTAGGTAAAGTTTATTTTTAAATGAATATTTCAGGGCCAAATCATCTAGGTATTTCGTTTACAAACAAAATTACAATTTGGTGTAAATGTATCTGTAAAATTAACAACAGTAATTTTATCTATACAAATTTACATCAAACTGTAATTTCATCTATACAAATTAACATCAAAGTGTAATTTCATCTATACAAATTAACATCAAAGTGTAATTTCATCTATACAAATTTACACCAATGTGTAATTTTGGGGGGTAAAATTACACCAATGTGTAATTTTAGGGGGTACAATTACACCAACGTGTTTTTTTCTCTGTAAAATTTACACCGCCAAGGATTTTTACCCGAGCAATGAGTAATTTTCCCTTTTAGGTTAAAAATACCCTTACGCGTTAAATTTACTCCGTGGAATGGTGTCCGCCCAGTGGCCACCATTTCTTAGGGGAATTTTACCCAAATATTTTTTACAGTGTATTTCGAAGCGGTGTTGTCTTACAAATGGTACCAAGTTGTCAATCATAGTTACAGCGTTGCCAATAAGGAGTAATTATGACTCGCGACAAAGAGGTCCGTTGGTTCTCTTTGTCATACTTCATGTAATCATTGCGACAAGTCAAATGGAGTTCTATGAATGAGATGTTTCGTCTCCTCAGGATAATAGGTCTATGGTTATATCTAACAATATGCGATGCGCTCTTACTTCACTCAAAAGTCGAGTAAGTAACTCGCGATAGAAGCAAGGTTACACATTGACTCGAGAATTTTCTATATCTCGTAAATCTGAACTATGAATAATAAAAGTAATTTACAGTACCTACATCAATTCAATTCTAGTTTTAGCATCATCTTGAGCTTGGCTATTAGGTCGGATGCAACATAAATATGGTCTAGGTAGCCGTCTGCCAGGCGCACTTTGAAGAGAACGCCCATTTATCCCCATATATGTCTAATCTCGCTCGCACTTATTAAATCACTATAATAATATAATAATATTCGATTTAATTAATAATGGAGATAATGGTGGCCCATAAGGAGCCTATATTAGTAGAATTCATTATTAAACGGTATTAGCAAATTTAGTCGCATTGAATGTATTAAATTAGGGAAAATGAAACTAGATATTTCATCACGTAATGGCTGAATCTATACAATTTAATATTTTTTGTTATATTTCTGGTAGTGTATTGTTCCTAATTCGATAGACAAATAGAATTATTGGGTTTTTAACTTTGAACATTATTTTTCACATCAAATGACACGAGCTTAGTATATTCCCGATATCATCTACTAGCCAAAATGAGTTCTTTGCAGTTGATGTAAATTCAAGTTTGTGTTTTATTTCACCATTTTCAATATTTTTCATCAATTTATATACTTATCATATTCATTATATCTCACTTTTTCCCAGAAAATATAGAAATTGAAAAAAAAACGATATTTCGTATGTTCTGACGATACTTTTTATGAATGCGAGAAAGTAAAACCTTATTTCAATTGCTGTGGCGGATTGGAAAATAAAAGCACTTAAGATTCCGGTAACGACTCACGTACCAGCAACCTCTGTTGTTTTAGTTCGCCCGAGTGAGCATTACGGAATGTCTGATTGTTTTAAAATGTGTATTGTCTCTTATTTTAGTGATCGTGATATATTTGTGGCAATAATAAGTCCTTTGAAATGGCACTCACTTCTCACACCCTGATTGAAGAATAAGAGAGAACACTTGATTTCACTTATCTTGTAGTTTTCAATTTCACACGCAGATTCGTCTGAAAAGCGTTCTCTTAATATAAAGCCTCCAATACCTTGTGAAACCCATTAGATATTTGAGTAATATATTCAGATGTGATAAAACCGGTGTATTGGAATCGGTTTTACATATAAATTGGAACAAGTTCAAAGCTGTGTTAAGTTGTACTATAATTTATTGAAAAGTAGAACCTTCAGGAATATCATTAGGGTATAACTAAAATATATTATCCGGAACCAAGTCCTATGCACTAACAGATATTGTAACAGACATTTTAGAATGTGGTATGCAGGGATGGACGTGTGGGATACCAGAACTCTGTTTCCTATTCATTTATTTAATTATCTATATAATTTATGATTAAATGAAAGGACAATTACTTTGTTTTTATACCACTTTTAATAATAACATAAAACGTTAATATAGTTTCAACACCGAAGTGCCATTATCAAACAGATAAAATTATAAAGTACACAATAAACATTTCAAGTAAGTATAAATAGGAACTAAAATACAACAGGGTTAATCAGTTTACAATTGAAAGTAAGGGATGACTGGAAATTCCGAAACAGGTAGATCCCGAGAAAGTACACTGTTAATTAAGAAACAATTTGTGCATTAGGATAATTATTATTTAATATTTTTAGAATTATTCTAAGTGCTTTGAAAGACAAAGGAAAATATCACTTTGGTATATGTCTAACTGTTTATTTAGGATATTGTATAGAAGTTTTCGACACCTTTATAAATATCTATTGATTCTAATCTAATTTGAAACCTTTGGTTTGATTACGTCAAATGCTTATACTATCTAAATTAGGAAAGCTGTGACCTGTTTGTAAAAAATGGTTAGCAGAGCTTGAGTCTGTTTTGTCAGAAAGAACAAAAATGATGCCCGCGTCTGAGATGTGCCGGGTTGCAGCTCTGTGTTGTGTCGTGCTGCGTCGTTTGTAATGTTTGTTATAATTACCACTACACCAATAAAAATCGTTATTCTTGTTGCTTCATTAGTACCGTTCTTCTTTTTATTCATATTCAATAAACTATCAAAGAGTTCATACTGTGGATATATTGTAACCCTGTTGATAAGAAATAACCACCCCTATCCACTAAAAATACTATTAAAAAACTGAGGACCTTTCGGCTACCAAGTAGCCATCATCAGAGTAAACTAAATTATAATGAAAATGTGACTGTTTAAATACTATTTGGGGATAATAATGTAAATCGTGGGTTATCCTCATTTGGAGATAAATCGGAATTTAATAAATTGCTTTTTCGTTTATACACCCCCCCCCCCCCTTAAATTACCTAGATATTTGTCTATACTGTGTTTTAAAAGTAATAAGCTTCCTTGAGAAATGGTGTGACCTGTATTCAAAACATAATAGGCTACCGCTGATTTTTCACCTTTATTTTTCTTCATATGGGCAAAATGTTCCTTATAATGAGTTAAAATGTTCCTTCTAGTTTGAGCCACATAGCATTTTGAACAGGACTCGCAATTTATTTTGTAAATACCAGATTTGTCGAAATCGGAAACTTCATCAAAGGTGTTGCCTGAACTGCGTTTTAGCTTGTTCTATAAGCTGGTTGTATTGCAAATTTACAAAAAAAAATTATGGAATTCATTAATTACGATAAGGGAATTTTTGAATTTTATTAAAGTAGGTATTTGAAGGTAAAGGCTCTAATTTGGTTAGATGGCTACGTTCCAATTTTTTTTTGTTTAGAAATTGAATTATTGATCAAAGATTTGTTTGTGGTAACCATTGTCCAACGCAATCTGCTGAAGTTTCTATATATTATACATTAATGGAAAATGTATATTATAAGTGAATGAATAGGGATCAAGAAGAAATAGAGTTGTGGTATCCCACAGACCTACCATTACGGGCGACTAATTTTCGAAAGACAACTAAATGTAAGAATTTCAAAAAATTGATGTTGATGGAAAAAGAGAACAACTTCGTGACGACATTTTGAAATCCTAAGTATATGGTGCTTAAATCCATTTTATGTGATTTTTCGTTGAGAGGTTCCTCCTAATAACCACTTCTATTTGGCCCCAAACTCGTAAAGATAATTCAAGCTACATTTTGTACATAAGGATTCTTTGCACTCTTCGCTTTAGTGGTTAGGTTCGAACTTTGAACTCTAATACATCGACTCTCGAATGCCGTTATTAGGAGATGCGGTCTTTAACATTTCAATACATTTATTCTTAGACTGAGCATCGATTGAATGAGTAGAATCGGAGATATATTTGTTTTGCTTTGGGCCCTCAATTCAAATGCAAGAGCTGGAGTTCAAACAGTCGTATTCCCTATGCATTCAAACTGGACATTTTCAGTAGTCTGTAGGATGCTTTTTGAAACACGTTTATTCATAAACTCGTATAGAAAAACAGGGTTTAGAATAAGTTTCTGATTAAGAACTCATATTTGAGGTTTTCATTTTCTCAATAACTGCATGCCGATTAGACTTTTAAGATAGTTTAGTTAAAGGTTCGACTCTAACCTATAAGGAAAAAAGTCCTACATATAAACGTATCTTGAAGTCTCTTTTAGAGATTGCGGATAAAAATAAGTGTCTAGAATGAACATGACAGACTACTGAAGCCTCTAAAAAATCATGTGCGATTTGTGCACCACCTACTAAAGATATCAAAATGATATCTGATGTTTACGCAGGTAACATAAAATGCATGTATGATATTCGTCTCATGGCATTCTGGCGTCCGATTTTGGGACTACGAAATTCGTCACAAAGGTAATTATCGATTTTAAAATTCTAAAATACAATGAAAACCTTGTTGATGCAACAATTTTGCCACCATAGGTGTGCAAGTAATATTTTTACGTTTACAAAACAATTAATTTGATTGAGAAATTAAGTTATGAGGTCGGTTTTACTTATATTTATCATTACAAAATGGAGGGTAGTTATCTTTTGTTGTTCCAAATCTAACAATAATTTTTGCAAAAAATCTTGTCTCCGTGGCCGAGTTTTTAGATTTACAAGGAGTAGCTACACTATTACATATAATGTTCACTTCTATTTGGAATTTTAACAAAACATCCATGAAATAAAAAATAGTCGGTGAACTATAATAAAAAGTTATTTAAATGAGAGTGAAAGGACTCGTAAGCGTTCGTGGTTCTATTTAGAGTTGAAGAAGCTTCAGCCCAAATGTGGGGTGGAAAAGTGGCCTCGTCGGATATAAAATAATCCATCAAATAATCAGCAAAAACCGTTAACTTAACGTCACTTATCGCAAGTAACTCAAAAACAAATAAATCGCTTACCAGATTTGGACTTAAAAATACCATACGAAAACAATAACGAAGCCACTTTTCAGTTTCACAATTTTCGTTTTTATGTTCACCACTTAAGCCCAACTTTTGTATTTTACGCCACCAAGACTGAGTAAGATGGAAGCGGCAACCAATAATTGTAACGTTATCCCACACTTTACGAACTGCATTATGAATGGCAATTTCAAAATCAACCATTGCTTTCTCAGGAATAAAGCTTGAGTTGTTAAGAGAAAAAATAAACTTAATTTTTTCCAAACATAGTCTATATAAGTTTCTTCTGATTTGTTTTTCAGTGAACTAAACACTAGCCGTATATAGTGTCCATTTATGTAACCATGTATGGTAAATAGTTGTGTGAACAGTTTTGTGCAGTATTGGAATGTCCCATCCATGTATATAAAACTCGACTTACATAAAAATTACAAATTTATTTGGCGTCTAAAAATTACAATTTCATTTCGGAAATCACTGTCCAAAACAGAATTTTCCTCTCTTGACGTTTTGTACGAATGTTCTTGCAAATAACGGTGAACTTCGTTGGCAGAACGAGGCAAAGTTTGCAATGTTTCGCGACGTCTATTGTACATATTTTCTTTGACGCATTTCAAGTCCCGGGAAGTCAATGTTTCTGAAGATAAATCCGAGGGAAAACCGTTTGAAGCTAATTCTTTATGTAATATTTCAGTTGGTCTCTCTGTAGGTTATTCTTCCGCTTTTCTATAGCAAGTAACAGTAAGAACTTGTCTAGCAATTTTTTCTTCAGGTTCGTGATTATGTTGAATTTTTAATGTTGTTACAACAAAACTACCCGATTCCCCAATGGTATACACATAAACCTTATATTTAGGCCGTTTGATGCACCTCCAGACAGTTTCATTAGTTGAAGATCGACGTTTAGAAAACTTATAATTTTCGTAAACTATTTGGGTGTTTCCGCATCCACTAATAATTTCTTTCAAAAACGACATTTTAAAGTTTGAAAAGAATATCAAATATTACTGGTTAGCACGTACAATACGAAAGATGTAATGATTATAAGTTTGGAAACAACTCTGTCTAGTCTTAATAAGCAATGAATATTCACTTAGCCGTAATGATCAACATGCGCCCATCCTTTCTGTTCTTACCAAAGATGTGACGAGTTTCAGCCACCCTTAAAATTTACCTGAGACTTTGACCGGTCCTCGTAATCAAATTGTGACGAATATCATGCCGTCCATATTCTATGACCAAAACGTAATATGTTACAATACTGAATAAGTTCCCAAAAACATTTAAGAAAATTTGAACTTCTTTCGCTTATACCACGTCACTGGTGGGTGATTTCGTTTTGTACTCTCACCTACCACTTCCCACAATTACAGATCGATATCTTTGATAGCTTCGATTTCAACCGCTTTTTTTCGATTTATCGACCATAAAAGTGAGTTAAGGGAATTTGGCACAAGGTTTAAACAAAAAATAATGCCACTATCGTTTTTAGAATGTAGATTGGCATTGGATCCCACTTTTTTTTTAAATTGCGTATGATATGGCTCAAAAAATTTTAATATTGATTGATTGGACTAGAATGGTACTATTAATTTAAATATGTAGCAATTGGTAGATATATTTATACCGTCATGGATAAACAAATAGTAAATCCAGATAAATACCCCAAACCATACATTCCCATTCTTACTGGAAGGATTCAGAAAATATGTGTCCCACTTACGAAGGCCAATCTATGCGTTCTGCTGGGAATAACTACAATAAAAAATCCATTGCAATAGTCCTAATTTTTTCATTTGTTATTTACGTTGTTCATGATGCAACAACTGTGACCATCTGCAAATTCACAAATGGTTGTGTAACAAGATACGCGATAGTAGAACTAGGATAACAGCATCGCTTCCGTTAACAATAAATAACTCAAAAGTTTACGTGTATAAACAGGCCACAAACATTTATACATGTATTTTAATCACCACAATGCTGGGATTTAAAATAGTCTAGGGAACAGATGTGATGAAAGCTGACGTTCGTTGCTAATTTACCACAACTAAATAGCTGCCTTGTATATTTTTAAATTATAACGTTTGAATTACGCCCGCTCATAAATAATCTTTAATCAAATGACTTGGTGTATTCAATTAATCTGTTTAGATTCGCTTTTTTAAAAGCAACTAATTCTAATTTTAATTCCTGTTAGAATTGGTTCCGCCTCTATAATGTAGCTGCAGTATATTATTTTCCGTTTATGTTTATTGACTTCCAATTGACCCACCTCATCATTAAACTTATCTGTAAAGATATCCATAGTTCCACAATTTCTGTGAGTATACAGCTTTGTTCATTTCCGTTTATGGTACAAGTTATGCCCGTTTATATTTGTAATATTTTTCTTCGTTCCTGAAGATGTAATTGTTCAAGAAGAAATATTCACTATTCCAATATTGAGGCATTATAAGTAAATAAATAAATATTTTTTTATTTACTGTTAGGAATATGGCAGTCAGGAACAGCGCGGGGAAGTCCCACATTCAATCCGGGGAGACCCTCGATGTGTGGTAGCGGGGTACGGCTACAATGGTACTAGGAAGGCAACACGGGCTTTATTGTAACGCTTTTCCACGTTACTTGTCTAAAGATCGCTGTAATGATTTGAATAACGATTTCCGCTCCGAATTTTAGATTTAAACTTGTAATAACTGAGTGTCATCTATCTTTCAATAGTCGATAGATAATTAATCTTGCGCGAAGACACGTGTGATGTCGCACGAATCGCGAGGAGGGGATGACGGAAACGAAAGTCTTGCATTCTTGTCAGGGGTCGCTTAATTTGTTGTCTATTAGCTACTAAACCTAATTAAAGATATGTCGATTCCCTGATTGACAATATATATTTATCTTAGATGATTATTTACATTATTAGATTTTTCTCTTATCTTTCTTCAGAATAAATT
Source organism: Endomychus coccineus (assembly GCA_958510875.1). Classification (NCBI taxonomy): domain Eukaryota; kingdom Metazoa; phylum Arthropoda; class Insecta; order Coleoptera; family Endomychidae; genus Endomychus; species Endomychus coccineus. The sequence goes on from OY294069.1 coordinate 147,723,899, forward strand.
TGTCAAGATTGTAGTCAGATAGGTTATCGCCGGTTTTTAAGACTCGGTTAACTTAGGAATAAACCACGGGCCTACGTAGTACGTGGTATTTCGTATCACCTTTCTCTAACCTTTGATATATAAATTTCTAATGGTTATGTCGTTGTAGACTGGTGAGTGATTTGACGGAATAGTTGTAGATCTAGGTGAACGATAATAAAGCCGAAATTCTCATTTACTGCTTTATGAGGACTACAAGTAAAACCTCTGTTACTTCTTGATCAGATTATTCATTTAGATTTCGTGATCTCCGTATCGGTGTTTATTTCTTGTCAATTATTATCTAATCGTACTTTGCCAATTTCAAACTCATATATTTTTAAGACTACCTTTATCTTCTATACCTGATATTATAAATTGTTATAACTACAATAAGTAATTTGATATTCAAATACTTCTTCACATTTAATCATTATGTTTATTGTTCTCTTCAAGATTTCAAACCTTTCGATAAATTTTGTATATAATACAATTTGAGAAGATAGCATAATCAGTCGTGGAATTATATTGGTTGTTCCTGCTGATTTAGTAATTTGTCCCTCGAACTTGTGCCAAGGTATTGCTCGTATTGTTATATTACAGGGTTTGAACGATCGAGAAGTGTTCATTCTTTTTCCCGTGACGTGTGTAGAGGGAATTTCCTGGCAGAGCCCATCCTCCAGCTCATCCATGTTCAAAGGACGGTGGCATTATTTTAGTTGGAATAACCAAATTTTCATACTCGTTCGTTCATGGTATCTGACCAGAATTGTTTTTTTTATCTTTCACTTTAAATACTGAATTCAATTTTTCCATAATATTATATTCATTTTGTTCTTGCAATAATTGTCCTTGTTTTCTTAAATAATTTTGTTAAATTCAAATTCCTACAAGGAGTAAAACCAAATTGTTAAATTGAAACTTGTATTTATTTCTTCGAAATATCCATCAACATTTATTCACCTCGTAGTGCTTGAAATTTTTGATCGTGGATTCTATTTTATCTTTTTTGTGTTAAAGCAGTTGGCACTCAGGGTAATCCATTCAATCACGAATCTAAGGACTCGTTTCACTATGAGCCCTGAGTGTAAATAATCCTAGTGCACTAGTTAGGGTCATTAGATCATACAAATCCTCACAGATCTTTACCAAACCTTACACTATACGTTAGGCGTAGCCGAATGATTGTTGCGTATATTGAATAATTTAGGGCTATCATATATAATACAGTAGACCTTCTTTAAAATATAATTAACTTTTGTTTAATAAGTGTTTCATTGGAATCTTTAATATATTACTAACTCTAATATTACGGATATCCCGTTCAGAATAATTATATTTGTATATTATCTATATTTCCTTAACTATATTAGTAAATTCTTTTCAGTCTAATGTTTTTGTTTTCACAAAAGTTTCTTCTTCATTGCAGATTTGATCCCGGATAAAGATGCGGTAAATACATCAATTTCAAAGAACTCATTTGCACTTTACACATTCTCAACATCGGTCTAGTGCTCACGTAATTTGTTGCACAAAACTCAAGGGCAAACAGGTTACGATATCTGGTATTTCTTCCAGGGATATGGAATCGTATTCTTATTTAATAGTTGAGGAGAATAAACAAGGCATGTTGTACCTTTAAAAGAAAAATCACATTTAAAGTTCTTCAAACCATCATCAGATTTTTCATATTTATACATTTCAAAAAAATTGTAATAGGTGTTTTCCTCTTATTACTCGGAAAATATATTTGGGAAAACATTTCCACATAGAAGGTGCTTTTAAATCGATCGGAAACTCTGTTTGGTTAAGTTTCCACCACCCCTCGGAATTTTTAAAAGGCCGTAAGTATTTATTTTAGACCAAAAAATCGAAATATATCTTTGGTTTTCATTTTTTAATAATTTTCAGACAATTATCTAATTGTTTAGATTACAGCAAATATACAAAATTATACAACAAATTGATAGGTCTGCAATGGAATAATAGAGATTATTTCACTAGATTGGATAAGTTTACTTAATTCAATAAATTTCTCTACTTTCTTAAAATCGGTACCGTGACCAAGGCACGCTACCGATATAGTAAATACAAATGTTATGCTAATAAATATGCAACATTAGGTCAGCAAGGTGATAAGTCAATGTCAACCTTCGTAAGAGGGCAAGACTCCACCTTCATGCTTTGTATATAGAGAAGGAAAGCAGTTAGTATAAAGAGTATAATATAGTCTAAAGAGTATTAGGAAGTACGAATGAAGATGATGACAATATAATGTAACATACATGTTATTAATATTCTACGTTAATCTAAGATTGTAAATAGTGCAAGTTATCTAGATGTTAAAGTGTTACAATAAACCGTAACCAATCACAGAGTTATTCCTATACTACCCTTAGCTACGGACCCTAAGAATATGAAGACCACATAGCAATCTCTGCCTGCCTTACATGGCGATCCATGCCAGGTCCTTTCTATAAGGTGAACACCACAGGTCGACTCAACAACAAAATTGTCTGTTTTAAAACATCTATCATTTTCTCATCAGTTTTACGTACATAACTCGGAAAACATGCGTTTTGGAAAAAAACCTTTTCCCACGATAGTTTTATAATAAAGATTCTCGTTCAGACTCTAAGTCATATTTATACTAATTAAATTAATCAATATTCTTGCATATTCCTACTTGCGTTCTTATAATGTTAAAAGTATATTTTTAGGTAGAATGGTCGAAATTATATCTCAGAGGCCAGACCTTCTTTTATTACCTAATAAATCGTGACATCTGGTTCGAAAGTAAATACTTGAACTTGTCTCGTGTTAGTCGTTCATAGACTATGATTAAATGTGTTCGTATTTTTTGAGATTTCTACTAAATAGTGGATTCTTGATATACTATCATACTTATAACATTTGTGTTACAGTTTCGATTTCGTATTTCTATTCGTTTTGACGACGTTCGCATTTTAAACAAAATTGGCGCGATAAGGACGCTTTATGTGAATACAATTAGTTCTAAGTTATCAGATTGTTGAAATGATGGTCATGAGACCGAAACGTGCGTAAAGACTAAAATATAAAACATAAGTGTTAATGTGACCTATTTCCCGAGAATTTATATATTAACCACGATAGTTTTTTATTTTTATACCTTATATGACACAAGTACCGAGTATTCTTTAATGAATCAGATTCCCGGTTCTGAAAATTTTCCTTGGCCCATGGAAAAACGAAAACAATGTTGAGGAATCAAATTGTTTATTTTGACCGAAGGAATCTACCTTTAGTTTTCGTTTTTAAACGATTTTGAGGAAATGAACAAATTATTAGTTTGATTAATGTTCATAACAAAATATTGAATGAAGCAAACTCTTAATTATTTTTATCTTTTATGGTTTTACCCCAAAGAATACATTGGCACATTTAAAGCTTCTTTTCAAATTTCGCTATTTGAAATCATACTATCCCGTACTAATAGGTTTTTTTGAATCTTCAAGAACGTGAGCTGTTACTGATTTGTTCAAGCAGAAACGCTCCATTTATTGTATTATAAATCATTGCTGTATACATATTTATGATCGAATAAATGAACACTAAAAATTTTCATAAACACAATAATTTTCTTTGCTCAGTGTCTGAGATAAATTTTCGATTAACAACTGCCGGAATAATATTCTTAGCAAAGTAATAAATTCAGAAAGGTATGTGACATGTAACACACATTCCTAGATAACAGATTATGATAGGAGATGAGGATGTGTGAACAAAATAATATTTAAACTGTCAGTCTGTAGCATTACATTAGCTTTTATGTGACACATAAATGAAACGTGCACAACCATCCCAAAACAACTTTCGAATTACGAAACAGTGAACATCGTGTTAGAAGAAAATACTCATAGATTTCACGAATAAGTTTATAAAATGTTCAACCGAATTGGAATACAAATTTTATGTAAAGATGAATTCTAAATATTCATCTATGAACTCTTCAAACTGGACTAGCACCATTCAAATATTCAAATCCACTTTCCACGTTGATATATTTGTATTTTTCGAATCAACATGCTCTGGCAAGAGTCAAGATCTGCAGTCTGCTATCAACTAAGGTATTTATTTTTTGAAAATGAAACTTGCATTACGATGTACGCACTTTTGTCTTGTCTTAATCAAAAATGTATACTAAAGTAACATGGATGATGCCTCTTCTGAAATATTTAATACGAGATGCGATAATGTTTGCGGTGCTTCGACATATTTCCCTGCTTTTGACGAAGAAGAAAAAATCCCATGCAGACAAATCAGGTGATTTAATTGAAGTTATCTTAAAACATTCATGGACCCACGACCAGTATGATTTATCGATCCGTCTTGGAGCCACGTAATTTGTGGATATCGAACAAAATCACCCTTATCCACTAAAAATACTGTCACAGAGGACCTTTCAGCAGCCAAGTAGCCAACATCAGAGTGACGTAAATTAGAAACCAAATTGTGCCTGTTTAAATACTATTTGTAATTAGTATGCCATATAAGAGATTACCCTCAGATTAAGATAAGACTCGATTCGTTGAGTTGCCTTTTTCACTTATACTTTTCCACACCTTTTAAATTACCTAGATACTTAACATTACTGCGTGATGTACTTTCTTGGGAAATGGTGTGACCTATATTCAAAATATGTTCTGCTGACGTTGATTGTTCACCATTATTTCTATTCTATGGAAGACTGTTCTTTATATCGAGGTAGAATATTCCATCTCGTTTGACCAACATTGCATTTCGAACAAGACTCACAATTGATTTTGTAAATCTCGCATTTGTCGACGTAGGAAACTTTATCAAAGGTGTTGCCTTAACGGTTTTTTAACTTGTTCTTAGAAACGGGTTGTAATACCAATTTAGAAAACAAATTATGGAATTAATTAATTACTGAAAGATAAGCGAAAAATTTTAATTTTAGATAGCCACTACCTTATCTAATTTGGTTAATTGGTTGAGTTCCAATTTCCTTTTTTGTTGAGAAATTGAGTTATTCATACGATAAGCCATTGTCCAACGCTATTTGCTGAAGTTTCTCAACTTCGTTGTTATAATTTTGGTTGCTTAAAGGGAGGTTAATAATCTAAGTACAAGACTAATCAATGGAGCTATTTTATGACTAATTTCTGTAACTGAAACGGCAGGAGGATACCTATTTGTTTGAGTAAGTTTTCTGTATATGTTGAATTGCAAGTGATTGCCATCTTTTATTGTTATTATCAAGGAGAGGAAGCTGCTTATCGATTTCTATTTCTACAGTGAATATGAGTGAAGTAAAGATTGATTTACATACTTTTTGAACATGCTTAATAGATAATTTGGTTTACTCAAATTGGAGAATGATAATGAGAATTGTGCGCCTTTGAGTGATGTAAAGATTTTGATTTACATGACTTTTTGAACACGCTTAATAGCCAATTTGATTCACTCAAAGTTACTGTAGAAATAGAAACAGGTAAGCAGCTTCCTTTCCTTGATAATAACAATAAAAGATGGCAATCACTTGCATTTCAACATTTACATTTTGCATACAGTTTTGAATATGAGAAAGCTATCTGCCAGACGGGTGCCGCATGTGTTCAATGTTGACAACAAGCGCGACCGTGTGACAACTTCAAAGAAGTGTTTGGCGATGTTCAAGTTCGATAAAAAAGACTTTTTGCCCCGTTTTGTAACCGTGGACGAAACGTGGATCCATGACAACACACCAGAGACCAAAGAATGGTCGAAACAGTGGACTTGTCCTGGCGAATCGAAGCCGAAAAAGAACAAAGTGGGTTTATCGGCCAAAAAATTTGAAAAACATTGGACGAAGTGTATCGGGCTACAAGGAGATTATGTTGAGAAATAAAATAAGTTTTGACCAAATGAATCATCCATTGTTTCATTTTTCAGGGAGTTCTCACCTTGCCCTCGTATTCGAGCTTAACTAAAGCGATAGCAAGAACATTTTGCCCATATTGCACCATTTCTCAATAAAGTTTATCACTCTTGAATTACAGTCATAACTAATATCTAGGTAATATAGAAGGGATGGAAATGAAGAAGCGAAATAGCAATTTAATACATTCAGATTTATCTCCAGCTGAGGGTAATCCCTTACATATCCTACTAATTACAAGTAGTAATTTAGTTTACTTTGATGATGGCTACTTGTTGGTTGAAAGGTTCTTATTACTTCAGTATTTACAGAGAATAAAATAAGGGTGATTGTTTCTTATATGTAGTGTTATAGTGGTATCCACAGTGCGAACTCTTTTATAGTTTCCTAGATCAAAAATGAGAACATGTTTGTGTAACGGGCTCCAGAAACTCTTTCTTCAACATTTTCGAGAAAAACAGTCCAATAATGCAAGATTACGTGTCCGTTGGACTGTGTAACGGTTTCTCATTTAAATAAAGTGTGTTTCCGCCATTCCATTATTGCTTATTTTGCCTATTTATATAACAGTTCAGGTACCAGCGATGATCCGAAAAAATTAATGCTCTTGCTTCCCTGTAATAACCTAAGCAGAAATGATGCACAATCCCTACTAGGTCCAAGTGTTCAAGGTGAATGCTTTGAAGGTCACCACAGATTTCGTTCTTTAGTTGCCAGTGTCTGTCTTTTTTAAATCCCGCTGTTACTAAAACTTTACAACATTTCATGCAAATCATGTTCCAACTTCCAGATAATTTGAAGTGCTCTGCGAACCATGCACTGGAAACTGAATGGGTTTACAATTAAACTATTCCAAATTGACATATTTATCGTTTTAGAATTTGCAAACTAGATCAATGGCAAATATGACTTTTTCTACATATTTTTTTTAATGCAAGAGAAAATCTTACGTTTGTATCACTTGTGGCGATAACTATAATAACTGAGCTGTCAGATACTGGATATTTTTATGATTACCTGGATATGTTACCATGTACAAACTAATATAAACCAGATTCAGTCAGAATTATTGGTTCGGAAAGGCGTGGATGGTATTGCTTTTACAGTTTCTCCTCATGGTGAATTTTTAACCAGTACGATATCTTAAATTGCCTGTCGATCAGAATAGTTATTGTGGAATGCCAGCAGAAGTAATTCATTAAACAGACATTCCGTTTTTAGTGAAAAAGTTCCTGTTGAAAGATGTGGAGATTCCAAGTATCTTGTTAATGTAGAGAGCAATAGAAACTGTAGGTTACGTAAATGCTTCGAAGCAAAATGTAATTAGTCAAGGTCATCGTTTCTCACGTTAACAAACTAAACGACTCTCCCAAATTAGCATCTCTATAAATTCTAATTATATACGTGCTGCTAATGAACCACAAATGTCAGAAAACTACATCAGTCTCTATTTTTCTGAGCGTTATAGCAATTATCATCTTCTTCTCTCTAACGACGGAATATGAATTGGGTTCATCAACTCACACAGGAATGATGATAAAACAGGTATTTCCGATCTTATGAATAGTATGCTCCATGTCAGCGTAGTGGAAAGAAGGTGGTTATTTCCATATCATTGATATTTACAATTCAGAGTATCGTAATCAGACATAGAATGGATTGCATTATTCAGATTGTATTGGATGAATGAAAAAATTACACGGCTCGAAGGACCAAATTATGACATAATTATACATCGGTTTCAAATAATAGGAATGTATACTTTGAAATTTGTTTTACACAGTAATTGTTAATTATAATAAAGATTAGGAAATAACGTGTGTTCATATGAGTCTCTTATTCACGACCTACTGTTTAGTCGCTATGCGCTGGCGGGTCGCCGCGGTATTTGCACTTCCCAATTAACGTTGTTGTCCTGTTTCGCAACTTCAGATGATAATGTCCTAACAGAGAACAATGGAACTTTTCCTTCAACATCAACAACTCCGTAGGGCAACCAACATTAAAGAGTGAAAAAGCAAAGGCTCAGAGAATTAAAGGCTAAATATTGGATCTTTGTAAAATGGTGAAAAAGTCTTTAATTACCTGAGTGTTATATTGGAATTTTATTGATTTTTTTGAATCTGGTTAATGTTGACTATTTCGTAATTTTCATAAATTATAGGGGTTTAAATACGGCAATGAGGCACTTGGAGCCCTATAATTATCTTTAATATATCATATGGTCAGAAGTGATTATGCCTAATGGGTGCTACTGGGTTAAGGTGAGTACCAGAATTCAGTTGGACAACAACTATCTTCCCAAAATATTGAACAATGTACACTTTCAACCCGGTAGGACTTACAGTTGTGAAAACGATGATGAAGCTGTCGACCTTCCGAACGACCTGTTTGTTGATGTCGTCGTTAATAGACACGAATTCTTCATTCGACCAAACCTGTATAGCTAATGATGGTAATGCGTAATAAGCATATCTTGCTTCTACCTTGGGTATAATCGAAGAAGTGTAGCTGTCTACGATTCACTATTCCAAGAAAATGGTAAATTAGATATCCTGGACCTGGACTAGGTTTATACGAAATCGGTAAGAACCGTAAAAACACATTCACCCTTTACATTTTTGTGGTTTAATCAATACTTAATATTGGTCAAAATCAGATTTGTTCAGTAAGACACAGCCTGGCATTATTTTTCATCACAGTTTTTATGAACTCATCTTGAAAAATAATGTTGAAACAGATATTTTTGTGCGTAGCAGTTTTCGAAGCATTCATTGGAGAAACACTTCCTTAAGTTATGCGAACCATTTGAATTTTTTTTTAATAACGTTACATAAAAAAACCACATTAGCTACCAGATTCTACAGATTGAATTTCCCGAAACGGTATTTACAGCAGTCTTGTGAATTGGAGAGAGTCGGACCAATTGTTTTGCTTGACAAGATACGACATGCAAAACGCTACCAAGTATTTGAAAGGTTGGGCCTGGCCATATGTGCGGTAGCGCTCACTTCTCTTGTACAAGGTAAGACAGACTTCTAGAAGTAAATTCATTTCATTATACCATAATGGGGGGATATGCATTCAAATCAATCCATGCTTTCGCGATAAAAGGAAATTTGAGAAGTAGTTAAAGCTTTTGCATTTTCTCAAATATTTAAAGTTCTTTTGCGGTTGGAGTCGCGTTATCTACATATACATTTCGCTGGTTGTGATGATACAAACAATAAATACTCTTCCGCAATAAGTGGTGAATTTTTCAGGGTTTAAACTCAATTGAGTACATCAAAATTAGTACCAAGTGGTAATATGACCCCGCAGGGTAAATGACATTATCTTGTACAGTAGCTACGTTCAGAAAATTTCTGCAGATTTAAACAAATTGTCAGTATGTTCAACGTGTAAAAGAAGTCATGAAGAAGATTTTGTTATTATATGTGATGGTTTTATGAGAAATACATGTTTTGATTGTGCAAAGCTATCTACTACGGAGTTGAGATGCATAAATTTAAAGAAGAAAAATTGATATTTTTATGTGAAGTGTGAGCATGGAAGTTAGAATTCCACCAGTGCTCTTAAATAAGATTGAAAATCTAGAAGCAAGCTCATAGAAATAAACGAAAGTCAAATTACAACTGAAACTCCTTAGTGAACCGATAAACTCCAGTGTTCAGTTTGAACATGTTTAATCAGAAATAGAACAAGACAATATTGTGCGAAAAATAGTATATTTAAGAATATCAATGAATCGTCTAATCAGAACATTGCTGAAAGGAATGCAGAAGAAGTACAAATTATTCTTGGCCTAATTGATAATATCAGTATATCTGAAACTCGTATCAAAGTACAAATAATGCGAAAATTTGGAAATTAATTCAACAGATTATTGCAGGTAACTTTTACAAACTCTAAAGATGCTAAGGAAGTTTTGAAATGAAAAGATAAATTGAAGCCAGTGATAAAATTTGGCGAACAAACAAGAAATCAGAGAGAATTATACAAACAAGTAAAAGAAGAGTTGAATATAATTATTGCAAATGAAGATAATTCGAAAACAAACAGGTATGTGCACTCAGTTCTATCAATGCAAATTCAAATAATGAGAATATTCAAAAAAACAATTAGTGGCACCTTATATTCAAACACTACAGTGCAATGAAGATATAATTTATTTAAATATTCGGAGTTTTATCGCACACAAAACAGATATCATAACAAGCATTGCATTGTTGAAACCATCTTTCATCATCTTGAGTTAATCAAGAACAACAGCTGACTTACACAATTTTGAAATCAGCATAAACAACTGCAACATAGTTCGCTGTAACAGCAAACTTCGACGGACTGGTGGAGTATTAATATGTGTTCGAGTAGGAATGGATTATAGAGTTATGAAACCCATCATTTTGGATGGAAACTACTGGGTACAGTTCATAAGCGTATTGATAAAGTCTCAAAAGTGGTACTTCGATGGGATCTACCATTCTCCTAGCTCAAATCATGGACTATTTATTGACTCATTAGAGGACATTCTTGAGACGTACTTAAACAAAACGGTTTGTTCAATAAAAACGAAGTTTGTGAAAATAATACGTGTATTTTTTACTAAAACTATATAATTGTATGTCTTTCCACGCCTTTAGTCGTTTCTAATCATTTGAATCTTGGGGAATGACATAGCGGTTTAGACCCCTACACGGAAAATTAGCCTTCTATTATTCTAGTCTTCTTGCTCTGGGATTTTTATTTTCGAAATTCACAGACATTCATCAGTTTCAGGAAAATTTTTCACCAGGTAAACATAATGGAAACAACATAGGGTCAGGTGGGGCAAGAGCATTTTTGGGGCAAGTGCGTTGTAAGCCAGAAAATGTCTTAGCCTATTAAATAGAGGGAATCTGTAATAAGAATATTCTACCTACAAGTATACTGAGCTACTTGACAAAGGGTGGTGCTGACCGACTTGTTTGTCGTTGTTTTAAAATTTCCTTACCGGCTGATTATTTGTAACCTTGATGTGCATATTTGTACTCGGTGATTTTGTCGTGATTAATTAAGCTGAATTTTTGTTGTTTTAAATAAAAAAATTGGAAAGTATACACTAAGTATTGAATACGTAGAATCTAATGGAATAGTTAGTTTTTTCGTATATCTCGGGAAAAATTTAATAAATGTTTATTTTGATATGCTCTCTTATTTTAAGGTTATGGGGTAAGAGCGTAGTTGTATACGAGGGAAAGTGCGTAGTAGTACGCACTTGCCTCACAGTGTAATTTTGGCGTTAAAGTATGTTATGTTGTAGGTTAGACTCATACCTAATAATTATTAAAGTTGCAAAATATATTCGAAGATCTGAAAGAGGCAAAAAATATTCCAAGTCTTCTTCAGTCTATAGAAGATGTTACAAGTGGTACTCTGCATTAGTGTTGCCCAAAATCGGTCTTGTTTTGCAGTCTTGGTCTTTTTTAGCAAGACCAAGACCAAGACTGACCGTGCAAGATTTGAGCAAGAACAAGACTAAGCCTGCGAGACTCTTGCAGTTAGGACTGAATGTCGTTCCAGGGAGCGGACAGGCTTAATTTATAATACAAGAAATTGACACATAGAAAACAAACGAAACAAAATAAAAGAAAGTACTAGTACATAAGATTTTGAAGAAGAAAATAGGAAGACGTAAAGTACAGATATAAATGACTATCAGTGCATTTTCGTTAAAGGGGTAATTTACGCAGTCCGAATAAGTAAATAAATAAAAAATAAATATATTATATATAGTATGAAAATAAATAAAAATATGAAAATGATAAAGACGAAAAATTAACTATATAGAATAAAGCGTAATAAAATTATATGTAGTATGTTACCGAGAAAATGTTGATTTTCTTAATATTTCAAAAGTTACAGGCCGAAAAAGAGATCTTACAAACTAATTTGAAATCTAACTTATAATAATAAGAGCGAAAAGCAGGACGCTACAATGTCATGCGTCTGCACGTCGCATGCGGCATTCTTTGATTTGCGGCGGCATCCTTTAATTGAAGCCGGCATCACGTGCCAAGGCGGCGCGGTACAAGGCGACACTATCTAAGCGAATGGACTATAAGTAATAGTATTTATTTCAATTCCAGTCATTCCCAATTGAGCTTTGCTTCGAGTCTAATGTAATAATTGATTTTACTCTAATCCTTGTTGTTCTCGGAAAACTTATCACGTTTACAATTTGACATGAGTGATGAAGATTCAAATAGTTCTAGTCGGAGTAGTGAAAGTTGGAGTTATAGATCTAAAAGACCTAAAAGCAAATTTGATGAGTTTTTCGAAATAATTCATGCATCCCAAATTGCTTTGTGAAAACTGTGCCAACATAAGAAGGTTGAATAAAAATAAAAAACAGAAACACTAATAGGTAATTGCGAGACTTGCGAGACTCTTGCTGCAAGACCAAGACCAAGACTGGGAGCGCAATACCAAGACCAAGACCAAGACCAGGTGTATTGGTGCAAGACCAAGACCTAGACTGGCTAAGTCTCGTCTTGTTCTTGGATTTGGGCAACACTACTCTGCATATGCGGCAAGCAAATTACACAAAATTCCGCTAAATACTCTACTCGTTAAATAAAAGGAAGAAGAGGAGAAAAGTGTCCGAAGCTAAATATGTCACATTGTTTCAATATCCGCAAGTTGAAGATAAAAGTGAGATATTGCCAGAGGATATTATTTCTGTCTTACCACGGCTCATCATAGGTCGGAGGGGAGAAATTCAATTCCAAGTAACATTTTCCAGTTACAAGGTTGAGTGATGAAGTATTTTTTACTTGTTCTTTAAGAAAAAAATGATTTTGTTTTGTATTAAGAGAAAAACATTTAAAACGCTGTAACTTTTTTAATAAAATAAATTTTAAAACAATTTTAAAACCGTTTTGTTTCCAAAGATTTAAAGATTAGGCTCTTTCCTAAAGTAAACTAATACAATCGCGTACACGTACTTATATCAGTTTACGCACTTGCCCCATTTAATGGGGCAAGAGCGTACCACTGTTGATTTTTTCAAAACTCCCTGAAATTTGTCAATATATCAATTTATCGAGTTTTCCCCTTCAGAAATGTACTGCGAACAAGCTAATTATATCGTCATAGGAAGCATAACTTATTCCTACATACCATGAAAAAATACGACTTCGAGAAAGTTAACTTTTATAAATTTTACTCCGCACTTACCCCACCTGACCCAACCATCTATATAAGGAGTAATTTATTTCCTTATTTTTAAATATATTTTATCTACTTCATAAATCACCGCATCATATATCGTAGGTTGACGAGGAAATAACGAGTAGTTATCTAATGCTCAATCATATATATCTAATGTAAACTATGTCATGCAAATTGTGATAAACGTGTATGAAGGTGCAAATAATAGGTTGGTAAATCAAGTCTAGTATAATGGGAATATTGACCCTATTCTGTATGCTGCTTGACAACTACTTACGATTAAAGCAAGGTTTATATTCTGATATTAATACATCGATGATTACCATCTTTGAATTTCGTCAGCATTGTAATTAACAAGGTCATTGCTTAAAAAACGAAACATCAATTAATTTATTATAATGTAATTATCATCTTATATAACGAGCAAACGTATACCAAATTACTACCAAAATGGACATTATTGACGCATAATTGTTCAGATTATGTAGTTCATAGTAATATTAGTATGAATTTGATCACCTAGCTTAGATGGAAACTAGTGTACAAAAACTATTTGCAGCTTAATTATTAAGGATGATGTAGTTCAAATCGCAAAGTGTAAATTGATTCCCATTTCCATATACCTACGTAGATTCAGTACCACTGATAAAATCATACTTTGGTTAATTGAGTCCCCGGGTTCAATATAGTTCCAAGAATATTCTTTGCAATGACAGTGTTAAGATTAGCGAGATTACAATATTTGCATTACATATGAAGAAAGTTGGGTTAGTAGGTTAGGTTAGGTTACAAACAATGGGGGTATAATAAACCATCATTACGAGTGTTATGATTAGTGCGATTACAATATTTGCATTATATAGCAACAAAATTAGGTTAGTAGATTAGGTTAAAAATAAAGGGGATACAATAAACAATCATTATCGGTTATTATGAGTTTCAAGATTAGCGCCATTACAATATTTGCATTCTATATGAACAAATTTAGGTTAGTAGGTTAGGTTGGGTTACAAACAAAGGGGGGTATACTAAACAATCATTATTGGTTATGGTGCAAATACATGTGAACAAAGAGTGTCTTGGATAGTAGACTTCCGCGGACAGCTAATCTTGAAAAATCTTGTCTTACGGATGAATTCCGCGTCACAATAGCTCGACTTGATGCCGACGTTTCGCCAACCATTACAGGTGACATCTTCAGGGTAGGCTTGAGGTTTGAACTGAAACTGGTTCTACTGGTTTCTGTAACCGTATTTATTGTAGGAAAAATCCTTCACGCTACATAGTTCACTGCCTTTATTCCGGTGATTAACTTCCGGCACCTGACCCTGCCGTTGTGCGATCATGTGCGAAGTGGAATTTTCGAGGATGGGTTTCCAAATGTTGGGAAGGTAATATCCTGAGTTACGGTTCAAATTATTCGGATGTTTTAGGATTTCTATAGCTTCAAGGATTTTTCGCTGATAGAAGTTTGGGGCTCGGACTAGGATTTTAGTATCTTCAAAAAGGATTTGATGATTTGTGTCAAACTTGTGTTCCGCAAGTGCAGATCTACTGGTGTCCCGAAGCCTTGTACAGCGCTCAAGTTCTTTCACACGAGTAGCTACTGTACGACCTGTTTCACCAATGTAGACTTTACCGCAAGAACAGGGAATGCTATAAACACCTTCTGAGTGGAGAGGAGGAAGGGGATCTTTGATAGGTTTATAAAACTGAGATAATTTTGGAAGTGTGGAAAAACGGGTAGAAATATTATGTTTTTTGAGGATTTTGGAAATTCGATCTGTTATATTTTGAATATATGGAAGATAGGCCGTGGGTAAAGCAGGCGGGGAGATTTCTGGCTCGAGTCGATTTGAAATTTTAGGTGAAGTGTATTTCTTTATGGCTTTTTGAATGTTGTAATGGGAGAAATTGTTTGATAATTGTCTGAGATAGGTTGACAGCTCTGTGGACCAGGGAGTTTATGACAGATTGCTTTTGGGCAGGGTGGTGGTGGGAAAGACCATTGAGGTATCTATCGGTATGGGTGGGTTTCCGATACACAGAATTTCCCAAAGTACCGTCAGCCTGTCGACTAACCAATACATCCAGGAACGGGAGTGCACCTTGCGATTCGACTTCCATGGTGAAACGGATATTGGGATGTAATGAATTTAAATGATTGAGGAAGGGAACAAGCTTTTCGCGACCATGTTGCCAAATAACGGAAGTATCGTCGACATATCTAAACCAACATTTCGGCTTGAGAACAGATGAGTCAATGGCATCTTCTTCAAAAGCTTCCATGAAGATATTAGCTATGATCGGGGAAAGTGGGGAACCCATGGCAGCTCCCGAGGACTGCTCATAGAACTTGCCATCGTATAGAAAATATGTGGAAGATAGACAAAAATCAATTAACGGTAGCAAGTCCGTTGAAATGTTTTTGGCAGGTAACAATTGAGAAATTATGGAAAGGGTGTCTGGAATGGGAACATTGGTAAACAGTGATTCGACGTCAAAGCTGAGGAGCAAATCGCATGGGTCAACTTTCAACCTACAAGCGGTTTGAGAATAGATGACAGATATCGAGAGTTTATAAGTAGGAGATCCTATAGTGCTGACAATTGTTCTCAGGGGAACTGAGGGCTTATGAATTTTAGGCAAACCATATAAACGGGGACATTTTGAACAATGGGGGATAAGAAATTTCTTATCTGATTCAGGAAGGGAAGAATGACTCAATCATTTAAATTCATTACATCCCAATATCCGTTTCACCATGGAAGTCGCAAGGTGCACTCCCATTCCTGGATGTATTGGTTAGTCGACAGACTGACGGTACTTTGGGACATTCTGTGTATCGGAAAACCCACCCATACCGATAGATACCTCAATGGTCTTTCCCACCACCACCCTGCCCAAAAGCAATCTGTCATAAACTCCCTGGTCCACAGAGCTGTCAACCTATCTCAGCCTCAATCCTCAAAATGAGAATTAAAACATCTTTCATCTGCCTTATTATCAAACAATTTCTCCCATTACAACATTCAAAAAGCCATAAAGAAATACGCTTCACCTAAAAAACCTATCAAGGATCCCTTTCCTCCTCTCCACTCAGAAGGTGTTTATAACATTCCATGTTCTTGCGGTAAAGTCTACATTGGTGAACAGGTCGTACAGTAGCTACTCGTGTGAAAGAACATGAGCGCTGTACAAGGCTTCGGGACACCAGTAGATCTGCTCTTGCGGAACACAAGTTTGACACAAATCATCAAATCCTTTTTGAAGATACTAAAATCCTAGTCTGAGCCCCAAACTTCTATCAGCGAAAAATCCTTGAAGCTATAGAAATCCTGAAACATCCGAATAATCTGAACCGTGACTCAGGATATTACCTTCCCAACATTTGGAAACCCATCCTCGAAAATTCCACTTCGCACATGATCGCACAACGACAGGGTCAGGTACCGGAACGAAGTTAATCACCGGAATAAAGGTAGTGAACTATGTAGCGTGAAGGATTTTTCCTACAATAAATACGGTTACAGAAACCAGTAGAACCAGTTTCAGTTCAAACCTCAAGCCTACCCTGAAGATGTCACCTGTAATGGTTGGCGAAACGTCGGCATCAAGTCGAACTATTGTGACGCGGAATCCATCCGGAAGACAAGATTTTTTTTGAACAAAGGGTGGTTGGCCTAGGCAGCAGGTACTACATGATAATTATCTAACTTGACAACCAAGTACATACCAGGGACTCAGTTTACGTAGACATTAAAAACAACCGGGACTGAATTTACCATATATCCTAAGGAGACAGAATTGTTTACATTTAAACACGATCAGACATTGCCAAATTTCGGGCCACTCAGACCGCTGTATATTACAAGTATGGCCGTATGGAATGTGCTGTTGCCGGATTAGTTGTTATGTGTGGCGGATTGAGATTTGTAATTATCAAAAAACCTCCATAGTATTATTTATTGGTTATATTAGAAGCAATACTGTTGAAATGTCGTTTGCTCTGAAAAATATTCCATAATTTATAGTAACTTGGAATAAACGATCGAATTATAGAATATTTCAATTTTTAAATATAGAAATACTCCATTCCGTTGCATCATTTGTTCAGAAAGCGACAACCGCGCACCTTTTATGAATGGGGACTTGGTTCTGTACTACGCAATTTGACAGCTTCCTTCCGTATTTCTCGTAGCTATTTCGAAGCGGTGTTGCCTTACAAGTGGCACCAAGTTTCCAATCATAGTTACAGCGTTGTCAATAAGGAGTAATTATGAGTCAGCGACAAAGAGGTCCGTTGGTTTTCTTTGTCATACTTCATGTAATCATTGCGACAAGTCAAATGGAGTTTTATGAATGAGATGTTTCGTCTCCTTAGGATAATAGGTCTATGGAATTTACCTACATAAAAAGGCAAATATTAGATGCCGGACTCAATCTCGTCTGTTATTCCACCACGAGAGGTTCCAGGTAGGCGGACTAGACAGGCTCAATGTAGTCACCCCTTCATTGTTAAGCTCGAGACCTGCCGAACTTCTTCCTACCAGACTACATCTTTATATCGAGCGGAGGTTTGCCTAGTGAGGTCTTTCATTATGCCTATAACCTCCAAAGCTTCAAGAATAATTCGAATGCCTATATCCACTCCCAACATCCCACCGCTGGCTCCCACGATGTTCTTCGAACATTATAGGTTTTCCTCTTGTGTACTCAAAGTAAAAAAAAAAAAAAGAATGTTAACTTTTGAAGTTGGAAAATTAAACTCAAATTTACACGAAACTTGTACATTTAATTTAGAATTAATGCTGACGAATTGTTTCACCACACTGTTCTCATAATTTTAAGAGTTATCAACGAAAGATGAATCTGAAATTATGTAGGTACTTAAATAACAAATCAATCCGAATGTGGTATAAATTGAGGGATGATGATAGAAAATGTTTTGGGTGGGAGTTTATTTACAAAATTGTTGACAAGTAGTGAATTATAGGTATAGATTTCGCCATTTCATATTATGTTACTATTGTGTTTCAAAATGTTTTTTTTATGTAATTGTGAAATTGTGATTATGTTCCGATAGGTGTCCGCTTTTTTAAACTTGTAACTACGCAAATATTCGTGGAACCTTACGCTGAAACTGAGTCCAGTTTGCCCTAAGCACAAGGCCATCACAGCCATCACATCGCAGTCTGTAATTCCAGATTTCTTTGATTTATCTTTTTATATTTCTAATTATTAATATTCCAGTATATTACTCAGTTAATATCTAACCAAAAACGGAAAATACAATAAAATTCAGAAATTTCACTAGTCATCCTTCAGTAATAAATAAATTTTATAATATTCTGCCCCTTATAAAGAAGAATAATAGTGAAAAATCTTCATTGGCAGAAAATATTGTAAGTGTAAGTCACACCATTCTTCAAGAAAGTTTATCACTTTAAAAAAGAGTACGGATAAATGTCTTTATTTAGAAGGGATGGAAATGTATGAGTGAAAAATCAATTTATTCAACTCAGATTTATCTCCAGCCGAGGGTGACCCCTTGTTTGCATTAATAACCCCAAACAATATTTAAACAGGTAGATTTTGTTTTCTAATTTAGTTTACTCTGATGATGGATACTTGGTAGCTGAAAGGTAAATAGTATTTTTAGTGGATAAGGGTGATTATTTCGTACATATTAGTGATTACAGCTTCGTACAATTTAAATCATACTCAATTATGTATATAATTTTCTTTTCATAAAAAGTAGTATTTCGTTATTAGTTATTTGTACTTACTTACTTACACTTTGTAAGAAAAGTAAATGAGTGAAGCTATTATATCATTATTATTATTAGAATTTCCTAATTACCTAATACAAACAGCATACTCGATGGGGGTATATTGATTTATTTATTGAAAATATTACTCAAAAATCTAATAGTAGAGGAGCTAAAAACCTACACTAAAAGCTAGAAACGCTACACTAAAAGTGAACAAGAAAGACAAATGTTATCCTGAAGACATATTCAATTACCCTCATTCCTTATAACATAAGCTGACTGACAAATCACTTAGTAGGTATTCTTCCACATTTCAAGCTTTAATTAGCATTAGAAAGCCACAAAGTTGCACTTGAGAAATTATTGCGATATATGCAGTGAACTGTCAAAGCTCTTTATACCGAATACGTATTTCCACTTCAGAATTAGTTACTTATTTAGCCTGACATTTGCTATTTTACTGTACACAACTATTGCATTTAAAGATGCGTTCAACAACCCGCATAACATGCTTCTAGTTTATTACGACGGTGAGGTTAAATTTGTATCAAAAGGTTTAGATTCCATTGAGAACTAAAATTAATTGAGTTCATACCAGCTGCTTAATTATTCGAGTTTGGCTCTAACGGATTTTACATATAAACGGAAGCTCAAGCAGCTGCAAACAAAATCAATCTGAACGTTCCAAAATTATCTATATGATTTCGTATAGCAGAGAAATTTATTGTGAGCAAAGAAACTATATGTTATCCTGTTTCAACTTGCCGAAAATTCATTAATGAAAAGGAAGGTATATTGAGCTATCGCTCTTTCATGAAAGGAGCTCTATTAAAAGGAATTTAAAGGAAACCCATGATGGACTTGAAGCAAATAACTATGATCAATTCGAATATCGATCTATGTTTCGTTCTGGTACATAATTATCTCAGCTAATTCTGCCAAAGCGTTCGTTCAAATATTTAAATTCAAATGCCACAAATTTTGCGCGTAACCTATGACAGGAAGGTGTCGCTCTTGATGTTAATGTGACACTGGAAACAATGTGGAAACCATTAATCTGTCGCTTCTCGTTCGATATAGAAAACACCGGCTAATTATCTCGTAATATCATCCACGTGCATTTTAGCAACCCCAAATCTAAACTAATTATCCTGATACAGAATGATCCCAATAAACAATGCTATACGTTCTGCTCTGAAACTTATTGAAGAACATCATCAAGTGGTAGAGCCAGTGAATACACTGATGAGTGACAAAAGCTGTCTGTGATATCGCTCATATTTAAAGTTAAACTCGCAAATTTACAGTCTATTAAATATAGACAGGGCCTATTTTTCCAGTAAGCCCGTGCATAGAGCCTCTGAGTCAGGGGACCACGCTCGACCCAACTGTGACTGTTTAAAACAACAGTTAATTTTTTTATATAAGAATGAGAAATTATATTTAAAAATTATTTGATGTAGCTATCATTTATTATGTATATTATTAATACGATCCGAAACCCAAATTTAACACGATAACTGTCCAATAGACAGCACTTCGGCATCACGAAAGAATCCTTCGATGTTTGGTGCTTCAAAGGTTTGAAAAGTGCCGACAACACGCTCCGCCCTCAAAACACGTGGTAGTCGAGGCATAATTTTGTTTTACTTTCGGTTATGCCGTCAATAGTTCATGCAGTTAATGTTTCGTTGACATTGTGAGCAATTGTAAAAGCGTAAAGTGCAAATAATTATTTTTCAAATTTTCAAAAGTAAATATTTAAACTGTTAATTTGAAAAAATTAATATCTGTTTTGGTGGGTAAGTAAATGAAATTTTCCTAGAAAAAATCTTCATAATTCTTTTTCTGATTGAACTTGTATGCAATATTATAGCACATTTAAGAGTTACATTTTGTCAGCTTTCTATATCTACAGTCGCAGATAAGTACCATGCTTCCTAGACAACATTTAAGTGACAGCGAAAAACGCAAGAAGACAGGAATGAGAGAAAATGAGCGAGAAAAGCAAAAAGGTGCAATGTTGTCTTTTTTTGAGAGAAGTTTTACATCCTAAAACATTTGCATGCCGCAAAATATTTTTCTATAATTGTTGACTCGACTACAGACATTTCTCATATTGACCAACTCACTCAATCGTTAGATATGTTTTACCGAATGGAAAACCAGTAGAAAAAATTTTAGGCTTTGAGGGTATATTTTCATACTGCGGAGAATCTGGCAAATTTGATTTTGATAAATTTAAAAATCTTGACATAAATATTGGTTATTGCGGGGGACAAAGTCATGATAACGCGTCAAACGTGTCTGGAAAATACAATGGTTTACAGACAAAAATAATACATAAAGCAATAAGTGCACATTTTGTACCATGTTCCAGCCATTCATTAAACTTGATAACCAACAGTGCTGCGAAAAGTTGTTTGGCAGCAACTACATATTTTGATATGTCCAACATATGTTTTCTCAGCATCTACGTACAGATGTACGTAGATGCTACAAATATGTTTGGAAAACCCAATCCATTAGTTATTAAAAAAATATGCGATACCAGATGATCCGCTACATCCTCGCTGTTAAATCTCTTGCAATTGGTTTCAATGAAATCAAAATGGCTTTAATCCAATTGCATGAGGATACTAACCAAAAGAATTCTACCAGGTCAGAAGCGAAAGACATTTTGAAGAAACATGATTCTTTTGAGTTTGCTCTTCTGACTGTTATTTGGAATAAATTATTAGAAAGGATCAATGCAACCAGCAAATCTTTGCAAAAAAATAACCTCACTGTAGCTTGCGAACATTATAAGAGTTTAATAAATTATTTTCGTTACAAATTTAACAGAACAATATGGGGAAATAAAAGAAGAGGCAAAATAAATCAATCCTGAGAACACATTGTACAGAGATGAAACTACCAGAATACAGAAAAGAATAAACTGTTTTGAAGAAAGTTCTTCTGAGGAAATTGTTTTGTGGGACGTGAAAACTTTAAAATAAACATTTTTTTTGATTTGCGACAAATTATTCCTGGAGTGAAAAAGAAAGCAAGAATCTTACAATTCTGCTAATGATATTTTCAATATATTTTTTGTGGATGATTCCAAAGGGGATTTCAAAACAAGTCTTAAAAATATTGAACAATATTACAATCAGGATATAGATGTAAATGACCTATAAAATGAATTAATGCAATTTCAGGAAATATGTAAATCTAAAGCTAGCAGCATTGTTCAAAATTCTGTCTCAACATTCTCCAATGTTGAAATATTATTCCGGATATATTTGTCAATACCAGTAAGTAACGCGTCAGGTGAACTCTAAAAAAAGTAAAATCATATCTTAGGAACTCTTTGAACCAAGATAACTTATCATCGTTGGTCCTTCTTAACTTGAAAAATGAGGTACTAGAAAGCATAGATTCTAAAAAATTATAATTATTGCGGAAATAAAAATGCGCAAAAGAAAAATTATAATATTTTAATTTAATGAGCTTTAGGCTAGTAGGAAGGAATGTTGGTTTTGTATTTTTTTCTCTATTAAGACCGTTTTTTTAGTATTTTATTGTTTGTGTTCTGTGTTAGTTCTACTATTTTTTTCATTTTGTGTGATATCTATTTTATGTTGACAAAATGATATAAACGTTGATTTTTGACAGTACTACTTATTGTTATTGTTTTCTTGTTTCATTTCTGACACCAAGTTTCGCGCCTGCGTCGATATTAATGCTTTATTCCTCATCCTACGAAGGGGGCCCCAAAAGGTAGATGAGCCTAGGGCCCACTAGAACCAAAAATAAGCTCTGAATATAGAAGGAACAATCTATGTTGTGTAGATTTGCTATATTTCAAAGGTGATTAATATGACCATTAACAGTCATCCTGTTATCCATAACATTCCATTCACATGTTAATGTTTGAATAAAAATGTATATGCTTGGAACGTAGCTACAGGTTCACCTAGTATTAAAGTTCATCATGTTCAGTTTTCCGCGTTGCATTCGTACCAAATATCGCACTGCTCGACTACTGCACGTTTAAATGAAGTGAGTAGGTATATATTCCTCGAAATCAACTTCTGATTTAAGATAACTATGTTATTCTTTTTATAGAATCAATGGGTAAATAATTGTGCATAATTGCACCTCATTCAGTTTATTGTGGGTCCCGATATTTTCTGATCGTATCTCGTGCAGGTTTCAAGACCACAAAAGTGCTCTAGATCTTGATTTACCACGACAATTTTGCTGAAACTTTTATAATATGAATAATTCTTTGCCCAGTGGAAGGCAATGATTTACTAGTTGTGTGGTAATGGGATGTCCACAGCGCTGCCGTTCCACGCGCCGACCGATTTAGCATCGACCGTTTCAGCGTCGAATTATTTTACTTCGTGAAAATATTAGTTTTTCTTCGTTCCTTCATTGGAACAATAATAGTTATTGTGACTGCAACTTCGATGCTGATCGCATTATTATCAAATTAAAAGTAGTTTGGTTGACGAAGTCTTCTTCGATATAATGGCTATTAACGCTGGTGTTCTATAGGGATTTTTCTTGGCACCTACTTTCTTTCTGCTATTTATCAGTGATTCCTTTAAGCGACCCTTTTCCAGTCCCCAGCTTTGCAGATGATGGTGCACTTTATACTGCACTTCTTCTACTTCTCATCTTAGGCCCCTATATCATCCAGTGACTACAGAGACAAGTCGATGCATTTTGAAATGGGGATCTGATAATCTAGTAGTTTAATTTAACCAAAGCTTGTATTTTCTCTAGTAGGGGGGGGGGGCGGTATCCCATAATCCCTAATATGATGACGTCAGGTCCAACTATTGCTCTGAAGTCCTTCACATCCATGCTCAGTATCACCACCATCACCATCTCTTGGGACGATCATGTGAGGTGGTGACTACAGGAACGGCAATACAGTTCAATTCAATCGAACTTTGATACCTCCTAGAGCAGGCGGTCAAAATGACACCTTCCCTTGGTAAGGAAACAGATAACATGCCACCTCACTATTGTAAGACCCTCTATATTGATATGTTAATAAACGTCTTAGATTGGAGACTGTTGACAAACTTAACGCAGACTCTGCGATGCAGGGGTGTTTTTAAAACACACGTGCACTATCGAAGAAGGCTTAGAGTTAAGTTTAATTAACTATTGAATTCATTTTGCGTCTCTTTAAGGCAATATAGTAAAGAAAAGTAAGTTTACCTAAAGTGTGCTAGCATTGTGATAGTGTTAAATTACAAGAAAGGGTGAGTTTTCTCACAGATCATACTTAAGTTTGCATATTCGTTTGAATTGATGTTTTAATTATATTATTTAAATAATCCACTTTGAAAGTTATTTCAATTACCGCTTGTTAACTATCTTGCCTGTAGAGTATTGACAATTGTATTATTGTTTCTTGTTAATATTTTGAGCTGGTCTGTGACCATTGCACGACTCTTTAAAGTATTTAACAAGGCTTTGTGCCTGGAGGAGACCCTCGCGTTTTGGTGTCCATTGCACTCCTCAGTACAACGTGTTATTGTCAAGTGATCTAGATCGGAGGTTGCTGTATAAAACTCATGTTTTGTATTATTGTTTCTTGTTAATATTTTGAGCTGATCTGGGACCATTGCACGACTCTTTAAAGTATTCAACAAGGCTTTGTGTCTGGAGGGAACCCTCGCGTTTTGGTGTCCATTGCACTCCTCAGTACAAAGTGTTATTGTCACTTGTTAATATTTTGAGCTGGTTTGGGACCATCGCACGACTCTTTGAAGTATTCAACAAGGGTTTGTGTGTGGAGAGGACTGTCGCGTTTTTGTGTCCATTGCACTCCTCAGTACAAAGTGTTATTGCTAAGTGATCTAGATCGGTAGCATAGTTGCTACGGTATTGAGTATAAGTATAACTCGATACATTTGTTCGGGCATTACAGTGTTCAGTAAAACAAGTTTAAAGGTATATTGTTTATAATAAGCGGATTAATGATAATGGTTGAGCATATCTGAAGTAATTACGTTAATGCAACAACTCAATATTCAAAGTATTAAGATGTTTACTAAGTCACTGCACTTATGTCTAACTTTAGTAAAGTCATGTCACTGTAGAATGAGTATGCTTAGAAGCTTTAATTCTTTCCAGGTATTTCATTGCCAACCTGAAACAAGAGTCAACCAATCGTCCAGTTGTTTTAACAAGGTGATTACTTTATTAATATTTCGGCTAAATATTATTTTACTATGCATTACTACGCGACTAGTGAATGACTCATTGTGTACAGCATGCGAATAAGAGGGCGAGGCGGCAGAGCACATGCTGAGCACCTGCCCAGCGTTCACCAATACTGGAGAGTCCATGTAGTGAATCGAGCTTGGTGAATATTAGGGAGACCCTCCGAGAGTTGTGCTCTTGTTCTTCCAATAACTATTGTAGCTGGTCAGATAGAAGCACGTCGGAGGAGAGTCCCCTAAGGAGGGGTACAATGTTCCTGATGAGGAGTAAGTACTCTGACCAACATGTCACCCTCCCAACTCAATCCAGAATCCAGATCCAAGTGCATTGCGAAATCTATAATATACAAAGCACAGATTCGACCTGGCCTGGAATACTGTTCACGCAAACATACACTGAAATTCTTACGATTCTATTCAGAAGACGTTTGATTGACCTTCGAATACATTGACCTCTCCAGAGAATCGTAGAAAGGTAGAAGATCTTTTTTCCATAGATATTTCCATGGTTGGTGTTCATCAGAAATCTCGACTGTTATTCCGCCACGAAAGATTCCAGGTAGGCGGATTAGGCGAGCTCAAACTAGTCACCCATTCGTTGTCAAGTTCGAGACCTGACGAATTTCATTCTAAAAGACTTCATTTTTCTATCGAACGGCGAAGTTGCGGAACTATTTACCTAGTGAGGTCTTCCCAAAGGCCCATAACCTCCAAACATTCAAGAATAGTCCAAATCCCCCAACAACAATCCCGCTGGCTCGAGCTATGTTCTACGAACATCATAGATTTTCCTGTCTTGTAGTAAAAAAAAGGTATTCACAGATTGAATGGTATAATAATATAATATGTGATATGAATTGTAGAGAGTAATGTACGGGTATAATAAGCTTCAATGTTGTATTGTGATTTTGAACGGACTATTGGTACTTTTGGAAGTGACAATCTTTCTTGAGAAATAGTATGACCTGTATTTAAAATACGCTATTGCAGATTCTTCACTATCATTTTTCTATTAATATTGTAATGTTTAATTCTCACAATCCATTTTTTTGTAGATCCGTACTACCAGGTTTCGATGTCAATTATTACTCCTCATCCTCAGGTATATATAAAGAATGGATTCATTATATAAAATTATTTATACATCATACGACTTCATTTCCAGATAATTAAAGTTCAGAGGTGTTTTTTCTTGGATGAACCGCATTGAATCTTGTTTTCAAACCGCATTCAATATGACGTAGTGAATGTCTTTCAAGAAAATAAACCGTTTTGAAACGTCAATGGTCACCAATATAATAATTATTGTTCATATTAATCGTCGTTAACGATTATTATAAAATTGAAAATGAATTTGCACAATATTATTCCAATTTTGGTTGATGATCGACAAATTACTTCAGGTAAATCAGTAACAGTTAGCAGAAGAGAGTATCTTTTAGGAATTATTTATTTTCCACAATTTTCAACATTCGAAGATTGATAATTTTGGCGAATAATGGGTGGATACTTATCTGGATTACGACTTTTCCAGCTATTCATGTTCCAGAAACAGACTCTCTCGGATAGATGTCCCCGTATTGAATATTCCTCATAGTGGGGGTTATCATACCCATTATCAAAGAAAATTGTTTATGTTCAATTCTTCTGTGAAACATCTGTCAAAAAATTGTCATTGATCAAATTTGATCTAACATTATCCCTCTCTTCTATTGCTTTTGAATTTCGAACCGTTCTTAGGGATGCATTGAAATTAAATTAAACCGCATTCAATGCTGACGTCAGCATTGGTTCGACAAGAACATGTTTGGGTTCAAAGCGCATTGAACACAGTTCTTCAAGAAAAAACTGCTTAAATCTGGAAATGAAGCCATATGATGTATAAATAATTTTATATATTGAATCCATTCTTTATATAAACCTGAGGATGAGGTGTACTAATTGAACTCGAAACCTGGTAGTACGGATCTACAAAAAAATGGATCGTGAGAATTAAACATTACCATATTAATATCAATATGAACTCACACTTGGGTGAAACCATTTTTTTATTATTTTTCTTGATATGAGCAGAATGTTCTTTATACAGTTGAACTATTCCTTCTTATGTTCAAAATATTATAATAATATATAGGTAAAACTACAAGAAATATTCTAAGTTGGTATAAAAACATATTAAACCCATACGAAGAAAAATAATGGTGATAAATAGCAGAACCTATTATGAATACACGTCACACCATCTCTCATAAAAGTATCACTTTTTAAGGAGAAATATCTAGATAATTCAGAAGGGATGAAAATTTATAAGCGGAAAAGCAATTTGAAGAACTCAGATGTTTCTCCAGCTGATGATAATCCCTTATTTGCATGTCTAATCAGAAATAATATTTAAACAGGCACATTTATTATTTCCAAATTCGTTTATTCTGATGATGGCTACTTAGTAGCATAAAGGTCCTCAGTACTTTAGAACAGTATTTTCATCGGATAGGGCGGATTTATTACTTATTAAGTTATTAATAGTGATATAGTATATTCGTAGTTGTGAACTCGTATAGGCTATTTGTTGAATTAGGAGTTATAATATGTTTATTTTGTAATAGAAAACGCCAGTAAGACACTTGCAGATGGAATATTATCAAAAGGTAACGGTGATATCGATTCAAATTCATAGGTAGCTATCTACTGAAAGTAAAGCATGCATCAATACCATCTTTCTGTTACGCATGTAACAAATTACAGGACTAATTAGGATAGTTTAGCTAATTGAAAAAAGTAATAATCATCCGTAGTACAGTAACAGGCCGTTATAAAATGGCGTACTCACTGTTTCAAACTGGAGCAACACTGCGACTAATGACACTCGGTTAGTTTTGGGTGAATCAACAAGTTAGGGTAGGGTGTTGGTTGGCTTCTGTCATCGCGGCGCGAGTCTACTATACTGTTTAATAGATTCACGATTTTTATCACTATATTGTTACATGCTCGTATAGCAGGCAATGCGAAGTTAGTTTTATTTTGGCGTCACATGAGATATCGCGTGCCAGTGTGGCAAACTGTTGAACGGGGTTGGTGTGCCACCGGTTGCTGGGCTCTATGCTGATCCCGCGATTCAAATCACGTAACGGCAACAGTTTGTATTTCGCTGATCTTTGAATTAGATCTTGTTTTACTAACTTAGTCCGTACTTCCCCAAACTTTTAAACGATCTGCTTTGTTTGAAAAGGAACTATGGGATTATTATTGGAAAGTCGCCGATATCTTACAATGAGATTACTGCAATTCCATTAGATCCGTGTTTCCACGAATTAGTTTGTTTAGAATAAATAGAACGTTCCGCTGCTTGATTTACTTCAATCAATTTCAGAGGCGCGTTGATGGAAACAACAACAATTCAAACTTTATCAAAACTTGTATCAAAACAGCTATTTCACTTCTAGATTGGGGAGAATCTCTTTGCCAGCTACTAGTTGGCAGTGGCGGCTCGTGAGTTATGAAAGAAAATCGCCAATTTGGCTTAAAATAGTGTGACTTACTTCCTTTGCTATAGGTAACAGTTCTGTTATCTCCAGCTGTCGTTTTTGTCTTTTCTTCCTTTTTGAGTTCTTGATTGTCTTTGTCAGTAGACTTTCTAATTCGACTAATTTGCTGTTGAAATTGTTCAATTGTCTTTTGCAGTTGAGCACTGTCAATCACACGCATTTGAGTTTGATTAAATAATATTTCAACATGTGGCATAATGAAACGAAATATTTTCAACCATTAGAGAAATTCCGGGCAATTCAAATGTTTCAATAAACCACTTGCTCCGTCAATTCTTTGAAAGAATCCTGGTGTTCAAATGGGTTCACAGTTCGACTTTTGAAAATCCAGCGTGTAGAAACAGCGCGTGGTAATCTACGTTTGACTATTCCATCAACAATTACCGTTCGTTTTGGCGATCGATAAAAAAGCTTGAAAATGACAGCAAATTTGAAAAGAAAATGTTTACTTTTTTATTGTACTGTGCCGCTCGTTCAATAATTGAATTAAATTGATGCGCGTAACAGTGAATATAATGTGCATGTGGAAATGTTCTTTTGATAATGGCTTGGATACCATTTGTATTACCACTCATCACGGACGCCCCCTCGTAACTTTGAGCGATTGGTTTATTGTTACCAGACCCTGAAGGAGAATGTAAAATACTCTGCAATTCATTCAGCAATGTTTTTGCTAATACATTCACATTATGTCCACCCGGCTTAAAAAAAGACCGAAAGCGTTCAAAAACTTGTCCATTAAACTCGAATATCGAATAATAACAACCATTTGCTAAATGCTGATTGTGATTGTCTGTAGTTTCATCGGCATCCAAAGGAATGAAATTTGCAGATTTAATTTCTTTTAATATTTTCTGCTTGTAAATTTGCCACATTGCATTTAGCAATTCGTTCTGAATAGTTTTTGAGACGCCTTTAAACACTTGTGAACCCGAACCTTTCATATGTATTGCAAGCAAAGCGTCTAATTCAGCTGCAAAGTTGATTAAACCTACATAAATACCTCGATTTTCCGACGTCAATATCTCATCGTGGCCTCATAACGCAATTTCAAAGAAACTGCATAATTTTATACACATAATTAACCGGCGCAAAATATGATGTTTTTTTCCTCAACTTCGTTGTACTTAATTTAATGTTGTAAATATGCACTGTCTAACTGCTCCCGTATGTTCACTTTGCCTAGAACACTAAAACCCATATATGCATTCATGTGAGAAACGGAATTTTCGTGTTTCTTTGCCCTCTCTGCGATGTGTTTAAAATCATTCAACCCTTGATTAATCCACGCATTAAACTCTTTCTTAAAAATTAAGCACATGAAACAAAATAGTTTATTAGTTATTGAAAATGATAGCGGGTTTTTTAAAAGATTTTGCACACAATTAACTCCATCATCACTTCATGTCTTCGAATTGAATTCACACACTGTACACTATGAAGGCAAGACGTTTACTGAAGAGACGTTTCTTTGTGCACCAAACCGACGGTATAAGCGAGTATGGAGAAGATAACCGTAGTCAGCCGAATCATACTTGAAATAGGTACAATTCAGAACGTTCCCCGGAACATAGTTTTGAGAGTTAGAATTGGTTGAGTGGGCACGTACCCTTGTGTCCTTTAGTACCAGCCGTCACTGCTAATTGTATGTTTTATCTGAATAAGTTGCAATCTTCTGCTAACGTTGGGTGATAACACAATACAGTTATTTCATTTGTTACCCACTCGATCTTCTTGTTCATAGAATGATAAATATTTCATAGTTTTCTCTTATATTTCAGTAGCATTGAAAAAGCTTCCACTATCACTTTGTTATTACTTTTGAACGGAGAACTCCCTTTTGAAGGTGTTACTAAGTTCGAAGAGGCAACTCCCCACTCACAGTGTTGGGTATGTTCCGTAAATCAACTTTTCTAATCAGAATTCCGGTTCGCGTTCCATAAATAGCCGATTCCTGAAAAAGTTTGATTTTTGGAATGCGGTTCCTGAAATTGATTAAACCAGACTAACCAACGAAAGTTGCCGGTTGCTCCGGTTCGGTTCGTGCTTTTTCATTAGTTCTGTGGTTAGGAACGATAGTTTGATGTTTTGTGAGTTTGTTATTCCTTGATTTTCTATGTCCTGATTTACGAATTTAACTGGACTGCTTCCTTTTTTCTCCTTTGGTACAGGTATATATTTTTCAATATGGTATGTGGCTATTTACGGAACATACCCTTAGTAACTGCGAATAGTCAACTCCCGTCTCAAGGGATTATTTACTTATTTCGAACAGAAAATGCCACTCTAGCGGTGTTACTATCTGTTTTATGAGTTAACAATTTCGCGGTTTGTAAGATCACGTTATCAACTAAATCGACTTCTTGTTGGTTGTTTGATTTTGTGAATGTAGAAATGAACAATTGTAATATACATACAATTATACATAAAAATTCTCGGGAAATAGGTCACATTAACACTTTGTTTTAAATATTCGTCTTTATATATACAATATATTCACAGTACTTGAATTACAAGTAAATTAAATGTTGATATGGAGAATGAGAATATTGTAATGTTGTTAGAGACAACGATGTGGGACGGCATGATATTCGTCACAATTTGATTGAGGGGACCGGTGAAGGTAACATGTAAATTTTAAGGGTGCCTGAAACTCGTCACACAGAGGATGTACATCAAATGGCCTAAATTTAAGATTTATGTGTATACCATTGGGGAATCGGGTAGTTTTGTTGAAACAACATTAAGAATAAACATAATCAAGAACCTGAAAGAAAAATTGCTAGAAAAGTTCTGTGTTACCTGCAAAAGAAAAGCGGAACAAGAGCCTACAGAGACCAACTAGAATATTGCATGAAGAATTAGCTTCGAATAGTTCTCTCTCAGATTTTTCTTCAGAAACATTGACTTCCCGGGACTTAAAATGCGTCAAAGAAAATATGGACGTAGCAAAACATTGCCAACTTTTCCTCGCTCTGCCAACGAAGTTCACCGTTACATGCACGAACATTCGTACAAAACGTTAAGAGAAGACATTTTTGTTCTGGATAATGATTTCCGAAACGGAATTGTAATTTTTAGCTGCCAAACAAATTTGAAATTTTTATGTAAGTCGGGTTTTATATGGATGGATGGCACATTCCAATACTGCACAAAAATTTGCACACTACTATTTATCATACATGGTTAAAAAATGGACACCGCTAGTGTTACTTTACTGAAAAACAAATCAGGGGAAACTTATAGACTCTGTTTGGAGAAAATTAAGTTTATGTGTTCTCTTAATAACTTAACTTTTATTCTTGAGAAAGTAGTGGTTGATTTTGGAATTGCCATTCATAATGCAGTTCGTAAAGTGTGGGATAACGTTACAATTATTGGTCGCCGCTTCCATCTTACTCAGTCTTGGTGGCGTTAAATACAAAACTTGGGGTTAAGTGGTGAATATAAAAACAAAAATTGCGAAGCTGGGAAGTAGCTTCGTTATTGTTCTTGTGTGGTATTTTCAAATCAAAATCTGGTAAGCGATTTTTTTTTTGAGTTATTTGCGATAAAATTAAGTGGCGATAAATTAACGGTTTTTACTGATTATTTGTTGAATTATTTTATATCCGACGAAGCCACTTTTCCACCCCACATTTGGGCTAAAGCTTCAACTCTGAATAAAACCACGAACGTTTGCGAGTTCTTTCACTCTTATTCGAATAACTCTTTTTATTATAGTTCACCGGATATTTTTCATTTCATGGATGTTTTGTTAAAATTTCAAATAGAAGTGTACATAAAATGTAATAGTGTAGCTGCTCCTGGTAAATATGAAAACTCAGCCGCAATTCGAAGACAAGATTTTCTGCAAAAATTTTTGTTAGATTTGGAACAACAAAAGATAAGTACCCTCTATTTTGTTAAAGTTGTTTCAAATGTATATGGATACAATCCATAAAATATGTAGTATTATTATGTATAAATTTTCAATGTTTTTCTTCCGAGTGTTATGTAAAATTTATATATTATAAGTACATTATAATTTATAAATAACCTGATAATTTAATTTCTCAATCATGTTAATTTTTTTGTAAACGTAAAAATATTACTTGGACGCCTATTGTATTCATTGTATTTTAGAATTTTAAAATCAATAATTATCTTTGTGAAGAATTTCGTAGTCCCAAAATCGGACGATAGAATGCGATGAGACGTTATCGTACACGTATTTTATCTTGAATAGTAATATTTTATGTTTACCTGCGTACTGTGACGAATTTCGAAACCCCCACGATGTGTATGTCACAAAGATGAAAATGTTAATAATCTAAAATGTAGAATCAGTAAGTCAAAGGTCTTATACTACCTGACCGACATAAAACCCTTCTAAAATAATCCCTTTCAACTTGATAATCTGGTCTGGTATATCTACAAGGGAACCGAGTTTTATTGAGGGTTAGGTAATGGTTTATTTTTACTTTCATGTTTTCTGTCTAATATTGAGTTAAAAATAGCATATGAACACTAACAATAATAAAGTAAATATAAATGATATAATAAGATAAAACACGTTTACTTTGTTTTTATCATATATTATAGAAACAAATCGTGACTATAGTTTCATTATTTATTCAAACGTTAATTTATCCCATAAGCTAAACATTTTAAACAGAGGACCTAAATATTCACCTCATATTAAAGATTACTCAAGTTTAGAAACCCCGATTGCCGAAATAGAAGTTGCTTTAAAGAATGTGTTAATTCAAATAATACTAAAACATACATAAATAAACACCTTCATTCTCATAAAAACACTGATTTAAAAAACACTGATTGGTCCTCTGTAAAATCTATCAAACCTAAAATAAAAACCAACAATTCAGTGCTTACGAAAGCCGATGAATCTAATGCAAGTGTCATCCTAGACAAAATAGATTATGACGATAAAATGAATACATTTGTTCCATCAGATTTGACTCTAATCAAGAAAGATCCTACATACCAATTTGAGTTAAAAACTAAACAATTTATAGAAAGTAGCCAAGTTTTATTTAATAGTAAATTTGAAACGAGGACGTTAATTAATTGTAATCCATCTTCTCCTATACTTTATGGCCTCATAAAAAATCACAAACAAAATGCTCATATCCGCCCCGTAGTATCCTATGCCTACAGTTCTCGTCAAATAACTTGGCACCTGTATGAAATAATATCGGCACATTATAAATTGTCTATCGTCTTCTAAAACTCATGATTTAGATAAAGAAACATTGTAACGTATAATTTCTAAGAAAACCACATACGTCAATGGCATTGTAATGATCTAGAAAGAGACAAAACATCCCCGTCCTATCGTATTTGAATCTCGTTATTTTTGTCAAGTTGCAGGCCTGTCATGTCCTGATGCAATTGTATTCAAATGCCGTTGCTGTCTGATTCCTTCATTCACTGGGAACCTAACAATTTCTGCTGCACGTCCGTTAAAAGTATAATCCGTTCTAATACACGACAATACATTAAAAGTATTGAAACTAATATTCACTCTAAAAAGATAATCTGAGTAAACAATGTAAACTAACGAATGTTATAGGTTATTACAGCTGAAAATATTTATATATAAACATGATAAGCTCGGAATGACGAACACTATAAGAAACTAGAAGATGCTAACCGACTAGGTACGAGTACAACCGATAAAGTTGATTTTGCAGCGTGTGACTTGCGGAAATTTCTGTACCAACCTAACAATATAACACGTGTGAATCGAGAAGTTTTCATAATCAGATACGCCCATTGATGACGTACGGGCCAAGTTATTTGACGAGAACTGTACACATTATTTATTAGGTTTATTAGAATAACTGAAGTGAAACTGTGTTCTATACAGGGTGTCCTCGAACTGCGTGGCCAAAATAAAACCGAAGATTCTTTGATTCGAAAAAAAGTTGATGAGCCTTTTTACTTTTGCCTCAAGTGTCTTGTTTACCCGGTAGAAGGCTTCAAAATTGCAAAAATAATTTTGTTTTTTCGGTATAACTTGAGAACGTGATGTAGAACTTTTACAATATTCAGCAAGTGAGTTACTGTCAATAATGACCATTTTTGAGAGTGGAGCACAGAGCCTTAGAGACCATAGAAATGGCTCAAACTTGAGAATGTAACGGGAAAAGTGTCCAGAACTTTTTTGTGGTCAATGTTATTCACTCGATATTTTTTATGTAGATAGCTTATCTAATTTGAAAAATTTTCTTACTCTTAGAAAATTTTGATAAAATCAACGGATTAGCTTGAAAAAATTAATTTTCGAGTCTCTGCAATTTTGGCCTACTAATTTTACTTGATTAAAATACCTTAGTTGCCTTTGCTTTTCTAATGTCATTTTGGCATTTGAAGAATTTATTCTCAAAACTGTCAGTTTTTACTTTGCTTCCCGTAAAAATTTTATAAAATTATGGCTCTAAATTTCACTAACACTGAAATGGTTGATATGTTATTGATTTATGGACTTTGTCGTTGCAATGGCCGGAGAAGGGAAAGATATCCGCATCGCAGAATTCCAAATCGGCAAACCTTCGCGAAACTGGCAAATTTGAAGCAAATCGCAGAGAAACTGGACGCAGACGGACAAGAAGGACGTTAGAGCTCGCAGAAGCGATACTGGAAGCGGTTGAAACTAAACCTGGGATGAGCACACTACGTTTGGGACTTCGTATTGGAGCCTCAAAATCATTAGTTCATAATGCACTGAAAGAAGAACTGTTGTATCCCTATCATATTAAAACAGTTCAAGGCTTATTGCCCATGGATCCAGTTCATCGGCTAGATTTCTGTCGGCTTATTGTCCAAAGACAAAACGCAAACCCCAATTTTTGTAGAAGAATTAATTCTGTTCACGGACGAAGATACTTTCACGAGATGTGGTCTTTTTAACCTCCATAATGAACATTTCTATGCTGATGAAAATCCTCATGAAACGGAAGTTACATATTTTCAGAATCAAACTAAAATCAATGTTTGGGTTGGAATTGTGGATAACTTTATTATTGGCCCTACCGTTATACCCGATCGATTGAACGGGGAGAACTACTTGAACTTTTTGGAACAAAGGCTACTTGAACTGTTGGAAGACTTGCCCTTACACATTCGTCGTGGCCTGGTTCATCCATGATGGTGCACCTTCTCATTTCACATAAGCTGTGAGGCGACATTTGAATGCGGAATATCCAGATCGCTGGATAGGTAGAGGACACGATGAACTAGTGAACTGGCCGGCCCGCTCCCCTGATTTGACGCCCTGCGACTTCTTTCTATGGGGCGCTTTGAAGTCGGAAGTTTATGCAGCTCCAGTAAACACACGAGAGGAATTGTTGCAACGAATTAATCATGAAGCGGATTTATTGAAGAATGATCCTGAAGTACTAGCCAGAGTTCAATCCAATTTCTTGAAACGAATTAATTTGTGTATTCAGGAAAATGGGCAACATTTCGAACAATTGATGCCTTAGCGATTTCCCAAAAAGTTTTGTTGTTTCTTTTAATTTAGCATTTGTTTTTCCTAAATAATCACATGGTTTCCCCATTTCTATTGTTTTTATTATTCTTGTTTTACCGAGATATTAACCATTTCAGTGTTAGTGAAATTTTGAGCCATAATTTTATACAATTTTTATGGAAAGCAAAGTAAAAACTGACAGTTTTGAGAATAAATTCTCCAAATGCCAAAATGACATTAGAAAAGCAAGGCAACTAAGGTATTTTAATCAAGTAAAATTAGTAAGCCAAAATTGCAGAGACTCAAAAATTATTTTTTTCAAGCTAATCCGTTGAATTTATCAAAATTTTCTAAGAGTAAGAAAAGTTTTCAAATTAGATAAGCTATCTACATAAAAAATATCGAGTGAATTACATTGACCACAAAAAAGTTCTGGACACTTTTCCCGTTACATCCTCAAGTTTGAGCCATTTCTATGGTCTCTAAGGCTCTATGCTCCGCTCTCAAAAACGGCTATTATTGACAGTAACTCACCTGCCAAATATTGTAAAAGTCCCCCATCACGTTCTCAAGTTATACCGAAAAAACAAAATTATTTTTGCAACTTTGAAGCCCTCTACCGGCTAAACAAGACACTTGAGGCAAAAGTAAAAAGGCTCATCAAATTTTTTTCGAATCAAAGAATCTTCGGTTTTATTTTAGCCACGCAGTTCGAGGACACCTGTAGAACACTATTTTCTGAAGTGGGAGGTACCCCCCTATGTGGTTATGTTTCTCCGTTTTATTTCCGGATCATCTTATAGATCAATCCATCTATTAAACTTTCAATGTGACCATTCAAAGTGATGATTTCGTAGAAGACTATGACATGATAATGTAATCTAGGACTAAAAACAACATGTAAATTTTAGTTTCAACGAATTAATATGACTATAAAAATATTTACTCTATGATATAAAATATAACATAAAACGCAGCAAAAATAAAATATTACAAGTTTTCAGATCATTTTCAAATTCTATATCTTCTGGGTTGTTTCTGAAAATAAATAAATCTACTGACATTACACAACTTCAATTCCAAGCTTTCACAGATCTTCGTACTATTAACATAAACATAATAATATCAAATGTT
This sequence comes from Endomychus coccineus, assembly GCA_958510875.1. Classification (NCBI taxonomy): domain Eukaryota; kingdom Metazoa; phylum Arthropoda; class Insecta; order Coleoptera; family Endomychidae; genus Endomychus; species Endomychus coccineus. The sequence continues at coordinate 147,761,212 of OY294069.1, forward strand.
CGCAAATAGATACCCGTTAAAGTTTAGTAGTCTGTTTGAACGTCTGTGCCAGAATATTTATTACCAATAAGATTTATATTTTGTCTTTCAGTCTATCATTTACATCATGCGACTATTTCTTGCTTTTATTACAACTATTATTTTTATTATTTTAAATATTTTGAAACGCAGACCATATCGCGCATTCCTTCATTTGTAAATAAGTTATTTCTAGGCATTCTATCTCACTCTTATGTACAATTGAAATTAAAGAGTAAGAGGTAATTTTATTTAGTTACGAATAACACTGAATTCAAAACAGAATACAAATCACAACACTAAGACAAGTGTAAAACGGTCATATTTGATTTTTGTCCTAAACCTTCTTAAAGACCAGCTAAATGAGTAGCAAGTAATCATAATTGAAAGGTTCGAAGATTTCAAAGCCAAATATCTCGAAAACTGTGAGAGATAACGACTTTCATAAAAACATTTTATGAGTTAAAAAAAATTGGGAAATTTGCTAGCAAAGATGAAATATCTTTAAGTATAAAAAGAATCTATCGTTTTTAACAGATTCAAACTACAGTAACTAGCGCCTTCTATGAACTATAACCAAACTGTACATATTTAAATTCCTCGACCCAAAAAAACCCAAACCCCGAAGTTTTGTTTGAATATTCACATTTAGAAAGAAATGAATATAAAAAAGAAAATTGATATTTTCAATCTAACACCCTGTATCTTTTCAACTATCAATTTATGGATTGCCTGAATCACAATATTTCTACATTAGGAATTTACTGGTGAATTTTGACCCATTACCTCGGGACCATCTTTGTGTACAATATAGTTTCTCTTGGAGTGAAGCGATGTATCAAATATGGCAAAGCAAGAGACATTGTTGAGAAAGAAGAACTGAATTTAATATAAATGAGGCTTTCAATGAAATAGAGTGCGATTCCTATCCCAGTAATATTTACGAAAATGAGTATTTCCTAGTGGTGAACGCGTTCCTTCTCTAGATGTTGATAATAACCGAGTAAAGAAATGAATATACTTTTTGAACTGTTCCAGGTGCATTTCTTATTCTATATTTATTTTACTTCTATATCTCATATTGAGCGATGTTTCATTATAGCAATTCTAGTTATTGTGATATTTAGATGTCTTGAAATTCAAATGAAACATCATTCCAACAATTTAGTTTTTTTTTTCAAAAACGTAATCATTTAACAGGAGCCTTTTTGTGCTTCACCTGATTAGTCTTATTCTAAAAAAAAAGATACGTGTGGCACTCGGAGACTGCCGCGGTAAAGCTATTGCATAGCATTTTTTCTCAACTTATGCAATTATAATTATTTATTTTTTTAAATTTATGCAGTATTTTTTTTTCTTTGATATTTTAATTCAAGTTTTTTCTTTGATATTAATTCAAGTTACTTTTGAGCGTGGTGACCGGTAAGAAAACAAATTTTTTTCTTTTATTGAATAAATGAGAAGTTAATATCGTTTAAAATATTTTTATTATCTTACAATACATGTAGGTTATTCAGGAATTTGTTATCATTGAAACTATAGGTTTATGGTAACTGAATAACTGAAATAAGAGACATACGTTTGAGACTTGATATCCTCTAAATATCTGGAAAATACCGCGTCAATGGTGGTCCCATATTTTGTTGTGGATTCTTGTGGATCATTATTCATTTTCAAATTCAATTTTTCCGAAAGAAAAGTTGTCAACCGCTCTGATGTTTTATCAGCGAAGTTGATGTTGAAATCGCCAGCCAAGATAAGTGGAAATTTATTACCATTTGTACCAAGTATTTTCGACCCTTCTTCAGTGTACTCCATTAAAGTGCGATGAATAAAATGCTCTACCTCGTCCAATTTTGGATTCGGAGAAATGTAAATTGCTACCATGACTATGTGTAGGCCATTTCTAAGTTTGCATAAGCACGCACAAACATCTCCAACAAATGAGCGCCTAACATTAACATCGCTAACGTGTGCAATATGTATTTCCATATTCGGAGTCATAATATTAGTAACATTATTATTATTCTGGTGAATAGCTACCCCACCTTTTGGTACAGTATCTCGTTTGAATTGAACAATACAATTGAAATTAGGTATTTCAATTGGATTATCATGGGCCATGCAAGTTTCGGTAAGAAGTAACACATTTGTTTGTCTCGTAACTGAATCTTGTAAATCGTATTTGTGATTATTTAGACTTTGGCAATAGAAAGCCATTATTGAAATGCCATTTCTATTACTAATGAAATCTAAGACACTTTGAGCTGTCGTCTGAACACTATTTAAAGGCAGTCTTTTGAATTTTTGCAACAAAGATGCAGTCGATGCAGCTTGCCTTCGATTATTATAAAACTTGAATGTAGAATTATAGTTTTTTGTCGTGATATACAATTGTTCAATATTAGTCACCCGAGAGAGCGCAACATAAAAGAGTTCCTGTTATTTTTCGTTACGGAATTTCTTGATTCGGTCGCCGCGCTCAAAGCCCGCGATAAAAGCTATATGCAATAGCTTAATAGAAACAGGTACTCTCAGGTCTCAGCTACACGCGTCTAACGTATAAACTCTAACTGACGCGTAGCGAGCTCCTAGAGGCATATGTCAAAATGATTTCGTTCGTAGCTAATTACAGAGGACGTCTGGAGTTCATGCAATTATGTTTTTAGATAATTCGAACCTTCTAATTTCGATAGGCCACGTGAAAATCCCGGAGTCTAAAGCGCTAGAGTGTTATAACATTCGTATAAAATAGCGAAATTTCTCACTTTTAGAAACTTCAAATTAATTAATTAATTTGACACATGTTAGGTGTTTAGGTCTTACATTATTTTTCGTTACGGAATTTCTTGATTCGGTCGCCGCGCTCAAAGCCCGCGATAAAAGCTATATGCAATAGCTTAAAAACGTTATAGTAGAGAACCCAGTAAATTGAATTCAATAAGGTTTATGTCCGTTTTATGGCCAGTGTGATATTTAGGGTTCTATTGCAGTAAAAAGGTCAGCGATATAATATGAACAATACTCTAGATTAGAATTGACATATTGAAAATTAACTTCTTGAAAATTCTCGACCTTCCATCGATAGCCATGGCACTTCTCAAAGGACACTGTCGACTGATGGAACATCTACACAGAATAGATGTAGAACAATGGACGCTGTGCAGATTGTGTTGATGGATCCTCTGCACACATACTGTGCCAATGTCCCATGGTAGATGACACCAATGAAACTCAGCGCGGTCTTAAAGATATACAGATACTGAAGTTCTTCAAGGACAAAGAACTGATAACTGAAAACCACTAATCACAAGCACAAAAGGCTTTACAGATGGAAGTGCTTTGAATACTAACGAAACCACTTCAAATAACAATAATAATGAAAAATTCCGGATTTGCAATAATACGCATGAACAGGATATTCAGATCTACTGAAGATGGCAGGTTCTCGAAATTAGTATATTGTGAATATAGATATGGTGAGCTAATGTTGAAAAAACCCAAAATAATTTATTTGTTATTTAACAGTCGAAATGATAAGGGTATAACCCTTATCCACCCCAAAGATTCTACTAAAGTACTAAGATCCTTTAAAAACACCAAAAACCACCGCTACAAAAGGCTGTTCACAGGGAGGTGTCCTATATCCGCTTCTTAAATGTGTCGTAGCCGACGGACTTTCGGAGGAATTGGACGAGGCTGGGTTTTATGCCCAACCCTATGCCGATGACTTGGTTGGCGTCACCTTTGGGCGGCACTTGGGGACTTAGGGTGAGAGTTTCGTTATTCCAATCTCCCCTATCCGGGATGAGTATTTTGGGAGGAGTGAGACATATAGCTGGGATCATGCTAGCTTGCTTCATTTCTAGCATGGGGCATTTAGAGATTGTCTCACTTAAAATCGATAAGTATCCACGAGAGTGGTGCGTTTTGGTCCAGTGGCCTAGACCCTTTCACCTATACGCCGTTCTCATGGCCTCAGTTTTTATATATTAGTCTAGAGTTGGTAATCCAGCGAGAGCTTCAACGGTTCTCGTTGGAGCCGACCTCATACTAGCCCAATGGAATTAGACGAAAAACGAGCCAAACCCAAGAAAAATTATAAGTAGAATTTTTCCTTCGGAATTCTTTAGGGGGGGTCACTGGGAGTCTACATTTCGGTTTTCGAATTCCCAGTGGTATTGGATTTTCCGCCATCTTGATTTTAAGGGTGGTTTTTTTGTTTTTGAAATAACTCGTTTATTTTCAATTTTACACGAAAAATGGTCATTACCAAAGTTGTTCAGAATTAAATTTCCTACAAATCTTTGTTCTCATCATTTTTTCCGTAGGATACAAATGGGTCAAGTCCAGGTATACAATTACCCCCAGAAGGACACGACAGCTGCTCCGAATCACGCTCGAAAGCGGGCCTGAGTTTCAGTTAGACAATACGCTCGTTGGTGAGAGGACGCGTTCTAACAACATGGCTAATTGTTTTGTGAGCGGAAAATGTACAAACAAAAATTCCACCCCCTCCTTTCGGATGTTAATCGAAAAATATCGATCCTACGAAAAAATTGATAAAAACAGAAATTGTAGGAAACTTAATTCCAAACACCTTTGGTAATAACCATTTTTCGCGTGAAATTGCAAAAAAACGTGATAATGCAATAATAAAATGTCACCCTCACCTCTTCTCTGGCGTATATTGAAAAATATCGATTCTACAGAAAAATTGATAAGAACAAAAATTGTTGGAAATTAAACTTCGAACAACTTTGGTCATGACCACTTTTCGTGTAAAATTGTAAAAAAAAGAGTTATTCAACAAACAAAAAATCACCCTTTCTTTTCGGGTGTGAATCGAAAAATATCGATCCTACGGAAAAAATGATGAGAACAAAAATTGTAGGAAATTTAATTCTGAACAACTTTGGTAATGACCATTTTTCGTGTAAAATTGAAAATAAACGAGTTATTTAAAAAAACAAAAAACCACCCTTAAAATCAAGATGGCGGAAAATCCAATACCACTGGGAATTCGAAAACCGAAATGTAGACTCTCAGTGACCCCCCCCTAACGAATTCCGAATGAAAAATTCTACTTATAATTTTTCTTGGGTCCAATCAACAATTCGATTGGGCTATATCGCTCAATATGCTTACGCATGCAAGCCGCTGCAGTCGGTCGAGGGGGCGCTGGGAAATACCAGTCATTTTCCCTGACCACCACACTACCGCCGCATAGGTAACCATATGCCTAATCACAGCAGTATAGATCCAATAAAGAATCTTTGGCTATAATCCCCATGTGCTGCTGAAAGCTCTACTGCAAGCCCGAAACGACGCAGAGGCCTTCCTCACTCGATATTCGAGGAGTTCGCACTAGGTCAATTTAGAGTTTAGGATTACTACCAGAAACTTCACCGACCATTTGAAATGCAGGACCTTGCCAGAGAAACTAATGTTTGGTAATGTGCCCAGCTTACGTTTCTTTGGGAACAGAACGACTTCCGTTTTGTCAGAATTTACCCTCGGCCCCTCCGTGCGGCACCAACCGTCCACTATGCTGAGCAGCGTGTTTTGCAGTGGCGGCTCGTGAACTTTTTGAGAGAGGAGGCTGGACATAAAAGGTTTTTGTAAAAATATACTCTATTCAGCCAATTAATTTAACCTTCAGTGACAAAATTGATTGTTACCCAGCAAGAACCAACGTGGAGGTATAGAGTTTCTCTTGCCCACAAATTTTTTTTTCGTTCGTTTTTTGTTTTTTATTTTTTTTTGGATTTTCAATTTTTTTTCTTTTTTTTTGGAATTTTTCATATTTTGTTTTTTGTTATTAATTTTATCAACTTTTCTATATATTAACGGAATTCTACGGTCTTTAATTTACGAAAAATGATCAATAATATTATCATAAAATGTATCATTTTGTTTTAAGTGTTATACTAAATCTTTTTCAATAGATATTAAACTAACATTGTATAAACGATTTTGGCCCATTGTATTTCGCATGTATGTTTTAATTCGTTTGAGAGTAGAAAATGATCTCTCCACCGATGCCGACGTGACAGGAATGGTGACTGTCAAACAAAGTAGTTTATAAAACTGAGGTAAGACTTGTTGCAAATCATTATCTATCATATATTTTATCATATCGGCGTGACTGTCGTACTGGCCTAAAATATCTTTATCCCAGTATACAACGCATAATTCATTGTGCAGCGCTATTTTATCAAAAAAATTATATTTTAGAACTAAGTTATCTGAAAGTGTATTGAGAAACTCTTTAGAAAAAGATTCGAAAAATCTTCTATTCGTCAAATCGAAAAACTTCAATTCATGTAAATCGGAAAATCGAATCTCAATATTTGTCCTTTAATAGTATTTAAAATTTCATAAAAAAGTTGTTTATAATGTAGTTTCTTGTCTACCAAATTATATGTTTTCCTCCTTTTCACGGGAGAAGCCTCATCAGTTGAATAATTTCCAAATAAAATATTAAAATGAAATTCTGTATAACGGAACCTTGAATTTTATCAATGAGATGTGTTAAACGATCTCTTGAATGAATTATATTAGTGAATTTATGTTGTAAAATTTGAAAAATAAGATCAGTTTGTTCAAATATTAATTTAAAAGTATCAAGAAATAACAAAAATTCTTCATTTTCTAAATAAGATTTTAAACCAACAGCAGCATTCAATGAAACCTGATCTGTTGAAAAGTCATCACTGTTTAATATAAAATCAAATATTTCAATTAATTTGTCTTTATTTTTATGGATGGTAAACTAAACATTGCATGTGATGTAAAATTCCATCGAGTTCGAGCATTACAGGGAATTCTGTTTCCTACTATGTTATTTAAAACTTACGTTTGTTTGAAGACCGTTTAAATGTCCCGCCATTACAGATGCCGTCGTAAGTCTGATTTATTCGCAAAGTCGAATCGTTGAAATGTTTCCATTGAAAAATTGAATAAGTTGACCGCTGTTCTTCCCGAACTAACATCGTAGAACCCTAAAAATCTTTCCACTAGTTGTCCATTTTTACAATTATTAATTTACCGAACAGACGAATTATAATCTAATCTTATTTCGCGTGGTGTCACTCAACCATTATACCCGCATAAAACAAAACAAATGCCTGCAAATACTGACGCGTTAGTCATAAAATCGCGAAGCTTACTGTCGTATTTACAAAACAAATCTAACAATTCCCTAAAATTACCTTTATTAACTGAATTTTCAGTTTCATCATGCCCTCTAAAAGCCAAATCTTGAAATGATAAATACAATAAGAAATCAATGATTTTTTTTTAAACTTCGCGGTTTTCTTTAACTGTATTATTATGATTTTCGATTTCGCGTGTTCGTGTAGAATCAATCGCATTAACAATATTCTGTTTACCGGTTAATTTAAACTTAATACACGATGTAATATGTTCCTGCGATTTTTCATGTCTTTCTAGGCCACGAGCTAAATTTTTCAAATCATTATAACCCAAGTGCCCCCAACATGAAGTTGTATCTGATGTGAATAGCAAGCAATACCAGCAATATAATTTATTGTGTACATCAGATCCCGTTAACCATACATATTTTTTATAATTATCAGTATTAAACGATCGATTTTGATAGTTCCCTGCCATCACTAATCCTTTCAAATCCGGTAAAGGCCGTTTGTTTTTGAAGAACACTTTTCTATCATATGTTAATCCACTAAATGGATTTTCTAAGAACTCTGCAACTAAGTCACTCATAATTTTAACGTTCACCGATTCCGATTAGATAAATTTTAACTTAAAAATTAACTACTTAACCTTACTACGCCTCGTGGAATAAAAACAACAACTAACCGCATTCTTCTAGCAGCGGGAGGCGGGAGCGCAAGTAATCGTATTTCATTCGACCGACGAATGGGTACGAAAAGCTAGCCTCCCTACCCTGTTGCCGTTTTCGCCGTTTCACGCTATTTGGCGATTGACTGGTCGGAAAAACTGCAACTGTGTTGAACAACACATGCTCAGCGTTTGAGATATATAGAGAATCTAGCCTCTGACCACTGTTGCCAGATTGAAAATAACTACTGAGAACGGGGAATTAATTGTAAAATTTAAAGAATTATCAGAGAAACAGGAAATAAAATGGAGAATGATCATTAAGATAAATTGGTGAGGAGGCTGAGCCTCCTTAGCCTCCTTCGAGGAGCCGCCACTGGTGTTTTGCAGTTCGCACAGCACCTCAAGTGCCGCCAGCCAAGTCATCGGCATAGGCTTGGGCATAAAACCCAGCCTCTTCCAGTTGCTTCAAGAGTCCATCGTGTGAAATTCTTGATAGTTTATAACTTGACTAATAGCAAACTCATATTATTGACCGAGTTCGTCAGTTCGGTTTGGTTAGAATCACAGAATCAATGTTATTTCAACATAAAACCACATAACATGAACAAGTCGCCCATTTAATTCTCTGTTAATCTTTACGAGTATATACCAATTACTGACGGGAATTGCGAATTAATTCATACATTTCCAATTCGTAACGTGACGAATCGAAAGATCCGCGGATCAACTGCATTACATCATGTCTACATATTCGTTATGTCACTATAAATCATCTTCCATTTATCTAACGCGTAGTTTAGAACAAACCAGGAGACGATGGCATGCGTAAGGTGAAGCGTGTGTACAAAAGGCAACGTACATTCACTTGCCAACATACTTTGTAGTTAATACACCCTATTCATTGTATTGTGACTCATCATCACGCACATTTATGCAAAACATAATTCCTGTGCTGTGGGCGCTCCCTAATTTAATTATACATACAATTTACGGCATAACTGTTTTGTCTGTATTCTTGTCTGGTTTCGTTGAATGGAATGTCATCACGTGACTACACACAAAACCACCTTATCTCATGCAACCGTACATAGCACCTACGATAAGAATAAATATGAACAGCATAATACAATGTGAAAGTGTTCCATTCCACGGTGATAGTATTGTATTGGGAACTGTCTGATATTTACTCCATTCATTTTTATGCCCGGCTTTGTATAAACAGGATGACAAACTTCGAACACAAACGGGCTCCCCATTTGGTTTGGTGCCAGTTCATATTTACTAAAGGTTTTATTGATGGCTTGATATCAATTTGCGAGGGGAATTTGAACTGAGATAAATCATATTTCGCTCTTTCACACGCGCAGCACTCAGGAAATTAACAATTTTCTACGTTGACGCTAACGAATCGTATTTTATACAGAATTAAACATGGTATAAAGAAGCGTTAATCATCAAAATCAGCGATAATTCAATCATAGACTCATAGATGATGCTCTGTTATTCCGGACGGCATGATATTCGTCACAATTTGATTACGGGGACCGGTCAAGGTCTCAGGTAAATTTTAAGGGTGCCTGAAACTCGTCACACAGAGCTTTCTTTGGTAAGAAGATAAAGGATGGGCGGATGTTGATCATTACGGCTAATTGAATAATTAATGCTTATTAAGGCTAGACAGGGGTTTGTTTCCAAACATAATCATTATATTTTAGTATTAGTGAACGAGGAAACACCCAAATAGTGTACGAAAATTATAAGTTTTCTAAACATCGATCTTCAACTAATGAAAGTGTCTGGAGGTGCATCAAACGGCCTGAATGTAAGGTGTATGTGTCACTGTAAAAAATGGGTGTAATTTTAATGGTGTAAATTGGTAAAATTACTACGATGTACTGGCAACTATTACCTAATTTTTGAGATAAAGCTTGAAGTACCTAAAAGTTGGAGAACATTTACCAGGTAAATTTGATTCTGGTGTATTTTTACGTTACAGAATAGAAAATTACCTCTGCGTGAATAATTTTACCCTAGATTTGACTGGAAATTTATAATTATCGTGGTAAATTTGATACCATTTGGATAAATTTACCCACTAATACTGAAAATTTATTCATTTGGATAATTTTTCCCACTAATAGTGAAAATTTATTCAAATGGGTGATATGATCGTACAGTTTGACATCGTATTATGAACCGGTTACATGGATGATTGATCAACTAATAGGAAGCTGACTTCAAGAAAATTGTTAGGGTTGGGTTGGTATGTTAAAGGGTTCCATTAGTTAATCAAGTATCCGATAACACACATGCAGACTTTGAAAAATAATTGTCATGATGATTAAAAATTACAAAGTATTTTTTTGTGCAAATTAGTAAACATACAGCAATAGTTAACATCTTATGTTTTTGAGGTTAGAATATATAATTATAGAAGAGAAATATTTTGTTATACACTTTATTACACAACACAGCCGCTATTCTATTATCTATATGTCTATTTATTAAATAGAAAAACTAAGCCGTTGTAGTATTAAATTAATAAAATTTCTTTAATATGCATATAAAATACTACCAAAAATATAGTACGATATGAATGAAAACTCTGAATCTTCGGTTAACAAAATAATATCAATTCAAATTTCCCTCCATCGGTTCTGCTCTCTAACCTGATTGCGGTACTGACATCGACAGATGGTGTCTTCTCTGTTTTGCGTAAAGATATTGATATCCCTCTCTATTACACGCTACTAATGATCTCGAGCGAGAGAGATACAGCTATCGTAGACGTTTTGCATAGTCGAATTTCCCAGATTCCATTGCAGTTGCAGTTTGCACTTACTGTCGTGTTGCATATGAGCTTCTGTTTCTAATTCAGTAAGGATCATTTTCATTCTAAAACTTTTAAATGAAATACATTTATTAAACAGTCGATTGTTTCGTTATTGTGAGACCCGGAATACTTGTTTTCTTGGGCCCCTTTTGAAAGGTAGGTTGATGGGTTTATTTGCTGTTTTTGTACCTATATTCGCCTTTTATGTCTATAGATTTCCAAGATAGGTACACATAACCTGTACGCCAGCAGAACTTATTACATTAAAATAGGTTATTACTGTCAAATATGCAGACATGGATTTCCTACATTAAGGCAATATAATTGTCAATATTATCACAGAGAGGTGTACGGTGTAAGATTTATTTGTACCCGAAAAGTGAGTATTTTGTATGTTTTATCTTTCAAATATACTACATTCTAATTTCAGGTGAATTTTGTGTGATGAATTTGTATTTTACAATAATTCTATTATTTTGTTTTAATATACTTTTCTTTCCTCAATCGGAATTGTGGTGCAAGTAAGTTGGTTTTATATCTTTGTTTCTTAATAATAATGTACAGTATGATTTTCTCATTGTTGTCATTCGTGGTTTTCTTATAGAGAATTGATGCTCTGTTAAAGGTAGGTAGTAAATTATAATTTGGTTTGCATCGTTCTAGGCCCAGTACGGTTCATTTTATATATTTTATTTTTATAGAAAGGCTTCCTATTTTTTCCTGTTTTTTCCATTCCAGTATTTTGAATCTCAATTTTCTCTATTTTTGATTCCCCCTGGCCCTAATATGTATGTGTATTGCTTTTCCTCATCTCCCTTATTCTAATAATAAATATTTTTGAATTTCAGGTAGTTTTTTATATATAAGTTTGTAACAATATTAGTTATTTGTAATTTTTTAAAGAATTTTTTATAAACTTTTGTAATCCTGAATATAAGTAAAACAAAAATTCTCGTTTCATTTTGTTTAGGTTATTGTATTCAGGTAATGGTTCACAATAGAATGTTAGAAGAAGGGCTAACATGAACTGGTTAATTCATCTTCCTGGTTGACGATGATACAACAGAATTTTAATCAAAAGTTGGAATAGTCCGTAGGTAAAGTTTATTTTTAAATGAATAATTCAGGGCCAAATCATCTAGGTATTTCGTTTACAAACAAAATTACAATTTGGTGTAAATGAATCTGTAAAATTAACAACAGTAATTTTATCTATACAAATTTACATCAAACTGTAATTTCATCTATACAAATTAACATCAAAGTGTAATTTTATCTATACAAATTTACATTAGAGTGTAATTTTATCTATACAAATTTACATTAGAGTGTAATTTTATCTATACAAATTTACATTAGAGTGTAATTTTATCTGTACAAATTTACATTAGAGTGTAATTTTATCTATACAAATTTACACCAATGTGTAATTTTAGGGGGTAAAATTACACCAACGTGTTTTTTTCTCTGTAAAATTTACACCGCCAAGGATTTTTACCCGAGCAATGAGTAATTTTCCCTTTTTGGTTGAAAATACCCTTACGCGTTAAATTTACTCCGTGGAATGGTGGCCGCCCAGTGGCCACCATTTCTTAGGGGAATTTTACCCAAATATTTTTTACAGTGTATGCCATTGGGGAATCGAGTAGTTTTGTTGTAACAACCTTAAAAAATCAACATAATCACGAACCTTAAGAAAAAAATTGCTAGACAATTTCTTAGTGTTGCGGAAGTGAAAAGCGGAAGAAGAACCTACAGAGAGACAAACTAAAATATTGCATAAAGAATTAGCTTCAAATGGTTTTCCCTCAGATTTTTCTTTAGAAACATTGACTTCCCGAGACTTAAAATGCGTACAATAAACGTCGCAGAACATTGCCAGCTTCGCTTCGCTCTGCCAACAAAATTCACCGTTATCTGCAAGAACATTCCTACGAAACGTAAAGAGGAGAACATTTTGTTCCGGATAATGATTTCCGGAATGGAATTCTAATTTTTAGCTGCCAAACAAATTTGAAATATTTAGGTACCTAAGTTAAGTTATATATATATATATATATATATATATATATATATATATATATATATATGTTTCTTCTTAGGTTCTCGCGGACGTAATGTGTAGAACTGGATTCTCGGGTATTGATCCGCGTTGTGTGGTTTCGGTCCTCAAAAGGACCAATTTCACGACGTTTCGGCAAAGTCGCATTTGCCATCTTCAGGTGATTCGACCGTAGAGTCTGGAAAATCTAGGCGAACTGACGCTTACTTGGAGGGACAGGTATTTATATCCCCCGTTATGTTTGACCTTTGGACTTTCGAACTATTTCACGCTTGGTTGATTTCTACGTGTTTGGCTCCGAGTGACACGTTTGGATGACGTCATTGCGACGCTGGAATCAGCCGGAAAGTTTCCGTGACCTGTTGCACGTGCACTGGATATCACGTTCTCTCTTGTTTTTGGTTTTATCTTCCGACTTTCTAAAGCGGGTTTCCATGTTGCTGGTAATCTTAGTCCGTCATCTCGTTTGTTAAGACTATGTGGACGTTTCTCGATCTCTATTGCCTCCCTGGTTATTCTGGTGTAGAAGTGTTCAATGTTGGCTAGAGTCTTTGTGCCGCTAAAGTTGATCATATGGCCAGTACTTCTTACATGTTCAGCTAGTGAAGACGTGGTTTCGTTTTTCGACACAGCGTTTGCATGTTCAGTCTTTCGCACATCAATGCGTCTGTTGGTCTGCCCGATGTATGTCTTTTCACAATTACCACATGGCACCTCGTACACTCCTTGGCATTCTAGAGGAATTCTGTCTTTTGGATTCCGAAGAACATTTTTGATTTTCCTATCTGTTGTGAAGGTTGTTTTGATATCATGACGGCTCAGTATTTTGCAGATTTTGTCAGTTGTGCCTTTTATGTAAGGTAGAAAAGCGTTTCCCACTGGTTGATCTTCATTGTTGACATCCTTTTCATTTTTGCGTTGAGAGTTATGAATCTGTTTTCTTGAATAGCCATTCATCCTAAGGGCTGTTCGGATGGTTTCCATTTCTCCATCGAAGTTCTCCGCATCAGCGAGACGTTTTGACCTTGTCATGAGGGTATTTACGACTGATTGTAGCTGGGATGGATGGTGATGCGAGTTACTATTCAAATATCGGTTCGTGTGGGTCTTTTTTCTGAATACTGTATGTCCCAAACTGCCGTCAGTTTTCTTTGTTACCAAAACATCTAGAAATGGTAATTGGTTGTTCTCTTCGGCTTCTATTGTGAATTTTATCCGATCATGGATTCCATTCAGGTGATCGAGAAACCCTCTTAGTTGTCCTTCTCCATGTGGCCAAATAATGGAGAAGGACAACTAAGAGGGTTTCTCGATCACCTGAATGGAATCCATGATCGGATAAAATTCACAATAGAAGCCGAAGAGAACAACCAATTACCATTTCTAGATGTTTTGGTAACAAAGAAAACTGACGGCAGTTTGGGACATACAGTATTCAGAAAAAAGACCCACACGAACCGATATTTGAATAGTAACTCGCATCACCATCCATCCCAGCTACAATCAGTCGTAAATACCCTCATGACAAGGTCAAAACGTCTCGCTGATGCGGAGAACTTCGATGGAGAAATGGAAACCATCCGAACAGCCCTTAGGATGAATGGCTATTCAAGAAAACAGATTCATAACTCTCAACGCAAAAATGAAAAGGATGTCAACAATGAAGATCAACCAGTGGGAAACGCTTTTCTACCTTACATAAAAGGCACAACTGACAAAATCTGCAAAATACTGAGCCGTCATGATATCAAAACAACCTTCACAACAGATAGGAAAATCAAAAATGTTCTTCGGAATCCAAAAGACAGAATTCCTCTAGAATGCCAAGGAGTGTACGAGGTGCCATGTGGTAATTGTGAAAAGACATACATCGGGCAGACCAACAGACGCATTGATGTGCGAAAGACTGAACATGCAAACGCTGTGTCGAAAAACGAAACCACGTCTTCACTAGCTGAACATGTAAGAAGTACTGGCCATATGATCAACTTTAGCGGCACAAAGACTCTAGCCAACATTGAACACTTCTACACCAGAATAACCAGGGAGGCAATAGAGATCGAGAAACGTCCACATAGTCTTAACAAACGAGATGACGGACTAAGATTACCAGCAACATGGAAACCCGCTTTAGAAAGTCGGAAGATAAAACCAAAAACAAGAGAGAACGTGATATCCAGTGCACGTGCAACAGGTCACGGAAACTTTCCGGCTGATTCCAGCGTCGCAATGACGTCATCCAAACGTGTCACTCGGAGCCAAACACGTAGAAATCAACCAAGCGTGAAATAGTTCGAAAGTCCAAAGGTCAAACATAACGGGGGATATAAATACCTGTCCCTCCAAGTAAGCGTCAGTTCGCCTAGATTTTCCAGACTCTACGGTCGAATCACCTGAAGATGGCAAATGCGACTTTGCCGAAACGTCGTGAAATTGGTCCTTTTGAGGACCGAAACCACACAACGCGGATCAATACCCGAGAATCCAGTTCTACATATATATATATATATATATATATATATATATATATATATATATATATATATATATATATATATGGATGGCACATTCCAATACTGCACAAAATTTTTCACACAATTATTTATCATACATGGTTACATAAATGGACAGTATATATACCGCTAGTGTTTAGTTTACTGAAAAACAAATCAGAAGAAACTAATACTGTTTGGAAAAAATTTTGTTTATTTGTTCTCTTGACAACTCAAGTTTTATTTCTGAGAAAGTAGTGGTTGATTTTGAAATTGCCATTCATGATGCAGTTCGTAAAGTGTGGGGTAAAGTTACAATTATTGGTTGTCGCTTCCAGTTTATGCTAAGTCTTGGTGGCGTAAAATACTAAAATTGGGGTTAAGTGGTGAATATAAAAACAAAAATTGTGAAACTGGAAAGTGGCTTCGTTATTGTTTTGGTACGGTATTTTCAAATTCAAATCTGATAAGTGATTTTTTCTCCAATGTCACTTCAAAACCAATTCTGAATATTGAGAACAAATGGTATACTCTCTGAGAGTTGAGAAATAAACAAAAGATCCTCAATCATCAATAAATAGAGCTGGAACGTATGAAATTTGGAATTGGAATGAATCGAAAAACTCAAAGAAACAGACAAAGACATGGAATGTCCGAATTGAAAATTGAGCGTTTACAGTAGAGGTCGCTCTGATCAATTGTAACAATGATATGAGGTAGTGGAAAGTTTTAATTGTTATTTGCATAGATTTTTCTCAATTAATGTTCTATTCCTCATCGCTGACATCTAGAAATCGCAGTTTTGATCAACAGCTATAAATTTTCCCAGATAACCACTATATAAATATTTATATCTGCAAATTAATTAATATTTTCATGAAAATATAGATGGAATACCTAATTATTATTTTAGAAATCAGAAACTTCGAAATAGCGTACTTGAAATCCAAACAATTACACTTTTTGACATTTTAGATATATTCTATCCCAATTTCGAAAATTTCTGGATATCCGAGCAAACTAGTGGCTTCTCCGGGTAGACAGGGAAGGCAATGCCTCACCATACAAAACAGACCCTCGAATAAGAAATTATTATTTTCAAATATTACAGAGAATTACGAGAAAATTATATGACTGACCCTGCCGTTGTGCGATCATGTGCGAAGTGGAATTTTCGAGGATGGGTTTCCAAATGTTGGGAAGGTAATATCCTGAGTCACGGTTCAGATTATTCGGATGTTTTAGGATTTCTATTTCTTCAAAGATTTTTCGCTGATAGAAGTTTGGGGCTCGGACTAGGATTTTAGTATCTTCAAAAAGGATTTGATGATTTGTGTCAAACTTGTGTTCCGCAAGTGCAGATCTACTGGTGTCACGAAGTCTTGTACAGCGCTCATGTTCTTTCACACGAGTAGCTACTGTACGACCTGTTTCACCAATGTAGACTTTACCGCAAGAACAGGGAATACTATAAACACCTTCTAAGTGGAGAGGAGGAAGGCGATCTTTGATAGGTTTGTAAAACTGAGATAATTTTGGAAGTGTGGAAAAACGGGTAGAAATACGAGGGTGGATTGATAAGTTTCCGGCCTGACCAAGAGATGGCGCCACTAGGCCTACGTTGTGGTGGCGTTCTATAGTACCATCCTTAGATAGCTTGTAGCTATAGTTTCAGTCCGATCACCATGTTAGTTTAGGTTTGAGAGCACGCTGAACAAGACGCCTCAGTGTTTTTCGTAAAAATGGAAAAGCTGGAAAATCGTGCTGTCATCAAATACTTTTATTTGAAGGGGTTAACGCCGAAGGACATTAAAGAAGAGATGGACTCAACACTGGGGACATCCTCCCCATCATATTCAACCGTTAAGCAGTGGGTTTCCGAGTTTAAAAAGGGTCGTGTGGGCACCTCTGATGAGCCTCGCTCAGGACGCCCCATTGAGGTCACAACTCAAGATGTGATCGAAAAAATCCATCAAATAGTGCTGAAAGACCGCAGATTAAAAGTGCGTGAGATAGCTGAGACCTGTAAGATGTCATATGAACGTGTACAAAATATTTTGCACCAACATTTGTGTATGGAAAAGCTCTGTGCAAGATGGGTGCCGCGTTTGCTAACAGTCGACCAAAAATTGATTCGAAAGAACATTTCTACCGCCAATTTGGCGTTGTATAAGCGTAATCCAAGCGAGTTTTTGCGTCGATTCGTAACCGTTGACGAAACTTGGGTCCACCACTACACTCCTGAAACCAAAGAACAGTCTAAACAGTGGATTGGGCCAGGGGAACCAACTCCAAAGAAGGCAAAAACAATTTTTTCGGCGAACAAGGTTATGGCTACAGTTTTTTGGGATGCAAGAGGTATTATATATATTGATTACCTTAAAAAGGGTAAAACTATCACTGGTCAATACTACGCAGACTTATTGCAACGTTTGAGCCACGAAGTGAAAATTAAACGACCTCATCTGGCGAAGAAAAAAAATTTGTTTCATCACGATAACGCACCAGCGCACATGTCCATCGTTGCGATGGCTAAAATCAACGATCTGAAAATTGAATTGATGCCGCACCCTCCCTACTCTCCAGACCTAGCCCCGAGTGACTATTATCTGTTTCCTAACCTCAAAAAATGGCTTGGCGGTAAGAGATTTGCGGACAATGAAGAAGTAATCGAAGCTGTAAATGGGTATTTTGAGGAGCTTGACGAATCAGTCTATAGAGATGGCATTACTAGACTAGAACACCGCTATGAGAAATGTATCAGCCTTGAAGGAGATTATTTTGAGAAATAAAAAAAAATAATTGTTAAAAACGTTGTTTTTCTTGGTCAGGCCGGAAACTTATCAATCCACCTCGTATTATGTTTTTTTTTTTTTTTTTTTTAATCTGAACCGTGACTCAGGATATTACCTTCCCAACATTTGGAAACCCATCCTCGAAAATTCCACTTCGCACATGATCGCACAACGGCAGGGTCAGGTGCTGGAACGAAGTTAACCACCGGAACAAAGACAGTGAACTATGTAGCGGGAAGGATTTTTCCTACAATAAATACGGCTACAGAAACCAGTAGAACCAGTTTCAGTTCAAGCCTCAAGCCTGCCCTGAAGATGCCACCTGTAATGGTTGGCGAAACGTCGGCATCAAGTCGAGCTATTGTGACGCGGAATGTATCCGGAAGACAAGATTTTTCAAGTTCTTTATTGAGAGTATATACGTAATGGGCGACTGCGGTACACCTGTTTACGCATTGTCTCCACCATAAGACTCGCAGTTGAGGAAAGATAGCAAGATAACAGCTTACGACACGAAAACGGCTAAAATCAGTATTTTGTTTTAATGGGGTTCGGTATAGTACGGGTGTTTGGTGTTATTCATACCTACTATTATCTTTTTTGTTATTGTTACTGTGGAAGTATTCGATAAAAATTAAACTGAATTTCAAGTTAACTGATTTAACATACAGTTGTGTACATTCTGCAATGCAACGCTCCACTATAACTTTCAAAACTAATATCTTATTAGGACGTTTCCTCTTAATCTACTAACGTTAACTGAACCCATAAGAGAATTTTATATTATCACCAAGCGGCAGTCCTAGGCTAGTAGGTTAATTGTAATTAGCAAGTGTATTTTTGGGTGCAATAACATTAACTCAACATCGTACAGTAAGTAATACATTAAAGATTCCAATGGAAGACTTACGAAACAGAAGTTAATTATATCTAAAAGAATGTCAGCGTATTATAATTATATGAAAGCTCTAAATCAAGCAATACACGCAACCATCATTCGGCTACGCCAAACATATAAAGCCTCTGTTGCCTTCCTAGTACACCATTCTAGCCTTACTCCGCTACCACGCATCGAGGGATCTTCCCGGATTGACTGTGGGACTTCCCCGCGCTGTTTCTAACAGTGCCATACTCCTAACAATATTTATACTATTTCAAAGCGGCAATTCCAGGTAATTAGGTTATTTGTAAGTTTTGTATCAAATGACGGAGGACGCTTGAGAAGCGGACTGCAGCACAATGATAATTTTCCAATATCACATGAACCATGGAAGATCAAAATTAGAGATAATTTTGAATTTGGAATTAGTTTCGTAAAAGCGGTATATAAAAAATACGTTTACCAAAATCAAGTTTGAAATAGAGTTGAGTATAAATATTTTTCTTACTTTCAAAAATAAGCGTATTTCTACATAAGTAAATTCATGTAACAACTTTCATGAAATAATTTTGCCAACATTTTTAAAAACATTCTTTCAGTTATAAACCTGTGGAGATCAACCACGTGAAGCAAAGGCTGACCTCGGGAAGCATCTGGAGAAAACCACTATTAAAGCGAGAAGGACCCTGTGGACCTGTCGTCGTACGAGTCGGAAGAACCTGGGGACTCACACCACGGATGGTGCACTGGGTGTACAATTGTATACCACCATAGTGAGATCTTTTGTAACATACGCCGCAAATCGTGTGGTGGCCAAAAACAAAAACGAAAGTATCCCAGCCTTCCCTGAGTTCAGAGGCTGGCGTGCTTAGGAATAACAGAGGCAATGTCGACCATCTCAACGGCTGCGATGGAAAGGCGCTTAGCGATAGATTTTGGAGATACTGCACCTCGCCGTTCGGGCAGAAGCCATAAGAGGAGCGTATCGCTTTGATCTTATTGGACAAGAGAAGGCCGACCAAAGAGGCTGAAAGCATTCTTGGATTGCTATGATCACCTGGGCCATTGGAGATCAGATCCGACAGGATCAACGTTCACAGCACTTCCGTACCGTTCACGACTCAAACCTTGAATGGGCGGGAGACCACTGGGAGCAATCCTCATATGATACCAGGGGATTCCGTATGGTTTACCGAAGGCACCAAGACCGAAAAAAGTACAGGTGCTGGAATAGTCGAAACAACGGACCTAGGAGAAATAATTTCTTCGGACCTAAGGACAGAATTCCAAGCAAAAATACAAGCAATTACAACATGTGCTCGAATTAGAATTACGAGGTAGAGAGTCTATGAGAATGAACCAATCACAATCATAGCGAGTAACCTGACAGTGCTTAAGGCACTGGAGTCGTACCAATCACCTCATAATGTGTACTCGATTGTGTAAAGGAGCTAACCGCACTAGTAAAGAACCTGGATAGTCTGAGGAAACCAGACGCGAAGGGACTGAAACTGTCGTTCCAATCGCTAAAGCGGAGGATGAAAAACCCCCCTGATTGAACCAGAGTCAACCTGTGGCATTTCTCATGTCAGAGAGAAATATTTGACACAGAGCACCATGCCTATTGGAGGGAACTGCCCCGTATGTCGCACTCCAAGCGACTAATGGGAGATCTCCAGCAGCAACGCGTGAAAAATCTACTGAAGTTCAGCAGACAAGAAATAAGGGATCTAGTTGCATTCCTGACCGGACACCCCCCATGCAAACATTATCTCTGCACGAGGGGTAGATCAGGCCAGACAATGCACGACATACGCTATTGTTCGTCGGACATACCTTGGAGACGATAAAACTACACCCGAGAAAATCAGAAGTATCCCCTACATCAGGTTACTGAATTTCATAGAATATACCGGACTGATGAGCAGATAGCAATATGTGAGGGCACAATAGGACACTAACGACCGCAGTCGGAAGTGCTCCGTCTGGGAAGAAGAATCAACCTCACGGGGGAGAGGTTTAGTTGTTAGGAATCCGGTACACCCAGGGCACGGGCCCCCGAGACGTCTATGCAAGATTTCCCCTCCTCTACGCAAAAAAAACCACGGGAGGTAAGAAAGAGTCTTATTGAAGGTAACTAGGATGCTGCCGAAAGACAAGGCCGAATGAAAACAGCATTATTAATTTATTGACCAAGACCTCCCTTCAAATGATTAATTTTAATGTTCAAAACTCCAAACGAAGAGGCAGTAACGTATCATAAAATAGCATCAATAATCTTTGCAGTTGTTCCTACGCAATATAACGTTTGTTCAACATTATAATTAATGCAGTTCAACAGCAAATAAACATTGCGAGATGTAAATGGCAACGAAGGTAAACAATACGAGGCATTGTGAGTTATTAGATAATAGTTAAGTTCTTCCTTGACATTTCACTTCTAGAAATAAATTGAAAAAATCTATATAATAATGTACATTACATCTACATGAGTTGGCGATCATTCAAAATCTGTTAAATTGTGCATATCAATTCTTATTTATAGTAGAATCTCTCGTAATGCTACACGTTGTTACTCAACGTATATTTTGTCTTGTTAATGAGACATGTTACATACGATGAAAGATTTATTTCGTATGAAAAAAGTTGCGTGTAGACACTTTCAATGGAGTGATTCGTTCGGTCCATTTCAAGATGCCGTCCAGACTAGAAACTGGAATTCATCAAAGCGTTTATAGGAGTAACATTCCCTACATATACCGATTTGAATAAAAACCCCAACACCCAGTATTAGTTAAGCGAGTAGTTAAGCAATTTATTTGAAATTTTCACGAAAGATGTTTTCTCGATCCTTTCGGCATTTGAACGTTTCGTTTCCAGCTTTTTAATTACCAAGTCCACCTATAGAATTCAACTTTATGATGCGATACAGAAAACATACTCAATAATGTGTTTGAATATTATTTCTTTTAGTATATATATTTTACCCAAGTATTAACTTCTCAAAGTATTGGAAAAAAAACAATAATCAATGTACCAACATTAATGTATTGAATATTCGTGTTTTACTTTATATGGATCTGAAAATTGGTAACTGAAAGGTTTGTTTCTGTTTGTGACATTGGGGAAGTTGAACTTTTCCAGAGTTTATACCTTGCGGCAATCACATATGGAATATGCACGAGGTCCTCACTGTGAGATACAACATTGTAAAAATTCAGGGCTCTGCGACGACTGACCCACAAGTTGAGCTTCTGTTTTCAATGCGTTACTGATTGTATCAGAACAACCAACAACTTGTCTCGTTCATGAACCTTTTTGTTAGGAGAAATATAAATCTCCACCTGCATCCTGAATTTCATTGTTGAATTGAAAGAATTACGTTGAATAATTTATAACATTAGTAGGAGTCGCAAGATAGATTTATAGTTATTCAACTGGAGACTGAGCCTTATGAAATTGATATTTTCCCAATTCTTTTGATCTCTCGTGATTTTCGGTACCCATAGTGTCCTAGATAGCCGTCACCTTGTTGCTTAACTAAAACTGAAATTGAGATAAATATTGCGATTCAACTCTCCTGTCATGTTAATGTTATCCCAAAATTTCCCTCTCATGCTGGTGTTTACAAAACATTAGTGATCAGCATAGCTCAAACCAAAGAATTTTACCCTTCAATTTTTGGCTCTACCTATAGCTATGACTATCCCACCTACTACCTCCACAGCTGAACGATCTTTCTGTACTTTAAGAAGAGCAAAAACATGGTTAAGATCAAGTATGTCAAATGAAAGATTAAATGCATTATCTATGATGTCAATTCATCGCTCTTCAATGAAGAAGCTAGTAGAGAAAGACTTTTATGGTGAGGTTATAAATAGATTTGGAAGAGAATCGAGAAGACTTCAATTTTTGTTCAGCCAAGAATGAAAATCTTTTTCTATAATGTTGAGCATAATAGTTTTTATGTTCTGTTATGTTACTTAGTAAAAAATTATGTGTTCTTATATATATTTTTATATGCCTGATTTAAGGTGAAGTTTGAGTTATTTTTATATCGGAATAATAATTTTTATTTCTCCTAGATTGTTGTTTTCACTTTAAAACAGGTCGCTAAGATATTTCTTATTTGTATGAGCTTAAAATCAAATACATTAAAAAAAATCAATCTGTCCTGTCTATTACAGAAAATAATGTACCAAATTGAGGTGCCCCCTTGGAAAAATTCCTGCGAGCACCTATGGTGATCAGTCTGGTGGCCGCGGCATCGCTTGGGTTACTCGTATTTATTCTGTTGGTGAAGTGTATTGTTCTTTTTAAAATGTACGCAATGAAAGCTGGATTTATGAAAGCAGATTCTGGTAATCTACCAGAAGTGAATATATTTATGATAATGGACTATTTCAACAAAACTAAGGACTTTATTAGCAGTGAAATGAAAGGAGTAAAATTACAACGGTAAGTAAACACACTAGATTTTATCAGTATAAGTATTCTTCTATACTTACACTGCAAATTCACTTGAATACCACGATCTGCGGTTTGAGTCGCAGTAGTAGTTTCTCTTTATGTGTCTTCATTAAGAGCAGCCAAATCATTATCAGAAATTTCAGTGATGTAACTCTGCATAGTATTTAGTTTTTCCCGTTTTTTGAATACTTTCCTAGGTTTGGTACTATGTGAATAATTGCGGTTTTTTTGGCAATCAAAAATATGCGGTATTACATCTGGCTTCATTTGTATTCTGCTACTTTTCATAGTTTTTAAGTACATGTAATTTTCTATGTCCTTTTCAACCTGATATGAAAATGATGTATTGGAAATTAAACTCACCCTCATTATATTGATATGCTCACATCAAAATGATCTTCGCAACAGTATCTCGATCCTTTGTCAGACACAAAGTCAGTTCTACGCATAGCACGCTGACAAGCTTTTCTTACTTTCTGGTTGGCAGGCAAACAAATGAATAGCTTATCCGGTGCATTTATAGATGTATTCCTACACTCTGGTACCACGCAACTTTTGCGAAAACTCTTTTTATCGCTCATTATAAATCAAACGACAGTAAATTCACGATACATATAGTCAACACAACGAAAACTGACCCGAGTTGACTAATAACGAATACCTCTTGTCTGGTGCCCATCAACCGTACGTATAGTGACGTCACAATCAGCCGCGCCTCGTTTAGACGCGCACGGATATCAAATATTAATTTAAGGCTGTAAACAAAAAAAAAATTTTTGGTACTATTTGAGTACAGTACTTTTGAATTATGAAATAATAAAAAAAGTCAGCGCACTCCGGGAATGCAGGCAGAAGTGAAAACTTGAACTTATGGCGCGTTGGGCACTTTTTTGGGTGAGCATTTTTAGGTGCGCTCGCGACATGAGAAATTGTTCATAAAAAATCAAGTTTATCAAAGCAATGTGGGCACTTTTTGAATAGACATGAAGTATAATAATATAGAAACTATATTCGAAGGAAGTGGTTTTATTTAAATGAGTAAATATTAGTAAATAGTAGATACAAAATTTATCAATTCTCATCCATAATTTCAACAACTCTTACATCATCATTATCAGCATTTTCATCATTATTATCAGGATTTTCATCAAATTCTAAAACTGAAACAATAGGTCTATGGTAACTAAAGTATGAAATGAACAATTTTAATTCAAATCTATTTATATATCTTGTGAATACTGCATCAATAGTAGTTTTGTATTTTGTTGTGCTAAGATTGCGATCATTGGACATCGTTAAATCAAATTCTTCATATAAAAATTCAATTAATGATTGATTTTTGACATCTGCAAAGTTTTTGTTGAAATCTCCACTCAAAATCATAGGATAATGACCAAATCTTCTATTAATTTTCATCATAAATAGTGCGGAAGCAGCTTTAGAATAAATGAATAAATTTGAATACAAGAACTCTCGTATTGCTTGTAAAGACTGTTTTGGTGAAATATAAACGGCAGCCATTATTATTGTTTGTCCATTAGAATGGCATTGGGAAATACATATATCACCAATATTCGAAACATTAGTGCTAAACATACTGGTATATCTCGCATGCACTTCCATATGATCCGCATCCATTTTCAAGACAAATCTATGATCAAAAATAAAAATGTAGATTTTTTGAAAGCTATAATCGTAGCATATATATTTTTTCGGGTTTTCCTACTTTTCCGGCTTTCCCATAATTTTAAACGCTAGCGCCAAACTTATATTCTTGTAATGTAACTGTTGGTAAAACAGGAAGTTGTCTCCCTAGCCGAAGAAAGAGACAGCTGATATATACCTATGCGTATACTAATAGTATTGTACGCTATTGTAAACATATATATATACCCCACGTGTTTCTGTTTTTTTAGATAATTTTATTTAATAACGTGTTGCATTTGTTTATGTACGTATCATGTACGTAACAAAATTTACCAAATAAAATAATAATTTACTTACGTGATGACGAGCAGCAGTTGTAATAATGTATACAAAATATAGTAACACTATAGTATACAAAAGCACTACAACAATGTTTTTATTAATTCTATTTACACTTTAGATTTGTTTTTTTAACACAATACCATAGCAGCAACACAAGTCAAATGAAATATTTAAATAAATAAATTTTCCGTTTAATATTCATTTATAAAATAAATATAAAAAACTCTCAATCTCGTCTGTCGCGAGGGCACGAACGAATGCCCATGCAAAGACTGCGTATAGCATGCAGCGCTCTCGCATACCTATACACTCTGAGTATACATATAGGTATGTAATCTCGTCTGTCGCGAGAGCACGAACGAATGCCCATGCAAAGAGCGCGTATAGTATACATATATTATAAGAATACACGCGGAGTATATCTGTGTAAAATCTCATCTGTCGCGAGAACGGCTGAAAATGCTCTCCCACAAAAGTGCCCAACGCGCCATAAGAAGTTTTCACTTCAATGCCCATGCAAAGAGCGCGTATAGTATACATATATTATAAGAATACACGCGGAGTGTATCTGTGTAAAATCTCATCTGTCGCGAGAACGGCTGAAAATGCTCTCCCACAAAAGTGCCCAACGCGCCATAAGAAGTTTTCACTTCAAAAAATGTTGAATGAGCCTATTGAGCTCAACGTCGGCGTATAGTTGAGCTTCAATGATGCGGAATCTATCAGGCGATGTATCTACATATATCAGCGGTGTACAGGAGCGCCTTGAGTTAGAGCGAAGCAGGCATTGCATTGTTTATTGTTTCATGAGAGAAACAAGTGAATATCCCTTTTATTGTATGCTGTTTTCCTAATGTAGGTGTCGGTTGTAACATGTTACAATAATTGACATCGTTAGTTAAGTTACAACCGACACTATGTGGACATTTCTGATTTATCACTGAAAATTAGGGAAAAGAGCGCGCAGCTGTCAACACACTGAGATGCATGGCGGGTGGCAGACCGCCAGGTCGCCGTAGCTGTCACTGGGACTGTTAATAGGCCGGTGACACGGTAACACCAAAACTAAACAAATTTTCGATCTGTAACGAAAGTACGCATTAACTTTAACTTGACGAAGAGGGTTCGCCACTTCCTCCACAGATCGTTCCAAAACCAACCCTGTTAATTTCGACACCTGTTACAATTACCACCGGTCTGCCCTACAGGATTGGCATCATGTGGTTTTTAGCGACGAGTCTCGATTCTATTTGTGGGCCCACGATGGACGGAAGGGTGAAATCGAGGGGTCAACCACTGCCCTCAAATTTGTACATGTATGGTATTGTGTAAATAATTCCATCTAATACTCAGTATAATGTCATTATTGTCTTATAATTTTATTTGATTCTATTTGTGGCATTACGTGCTTTACTAGTAGTAGGATGTAAGTTCCCTATTGTAATGACCTCATAAAAATACATCCAAATGAGACAGGAAGGGGAAGGATTTTCCTCAAATCATTGATATTCCCAAGTTATCAGTACACCTATGACAAACGTATCATTTTATCACTTGTCTCCCAGGTATTACGCAGAATTTTAGGAAAAAGATAACCTTTTTAAACTGTAAAAAAACATTATTTATACTTTGAAACATTTTACACAATTTGGCGACCCCGCGCAACACGTGCAGTCGGCAGGATTCTAATCCCATTTTAAAACTACCTCTTTACGCGAAATTAGTTTTCCATTTTTGTTGATAATAAAAAATAAATACTGTTCCAAAATAAATGTCGATACGAACTTACGATTAAAATCATGTTCTTTGAATTTAACAGTAAATCGCTTGTTTCAAATACAGGGTGATTCGTAGAGTACGGAAGAAAATAAAAAGGTAGTTATATGAGCTCAAAATAAACCAGTTCTATTGATAAACTTTTCACAAAAGCTCAATAATTATGAAGTTATACACACATCAATACAAAGTTAAAGTACCTAATTTTCAGCTGTGTTCAAACAAAAATACGTGTAATTTTTTTCATTTTATATTGAGGATATTTGAATTGACTGAAACTTTTGTATAGTTCAAGAAAACTAATAATGATTCTTGACCCAGGTATAAATTATATATAAATAGGGAAATAGGTTACAACAAGCTTATTACTTTCGTATTTACGTACGTTTCAGTCCCACTACCATCATCAGAAGACGTAATAATGTCTAAGACAGGATTTCTCAAAACTAATAATTGATTTCCTTCGTTAAAATATTAGCATTTTTGTAATCGAATTGATAGTTATAATCAAAACTATGTTAAGCAAAGGCAGTCGAATGTTCTTTCTAAGTTTTTGTTTCTTGTACTATACTTATGTACATTCTTTTTCGTACATATTGTTTAGAGATTCCTGTATAAGTCCCATCGCAAGCTAAACAATTCAATTTGTATACTGTGCAGGTTTGTTTATCTTTAGGTATTAAAGGTTTTAAAAATGTTTATGTTAGTCCACATTAATTGGCATTTCAATCTACATACATAACAAATCATCCTGAACACAGTACATCTGTCACATTGATATTTCATTAAGTTGATTTATTTGTGTTATCTAAGATTGTGAATATCTTATACTTATATTTTTATCTTATATTGATAAAGATCTCGCAGTTAGGACATTCGTGACTGTTTCTTACTACACCAACAAAGAGTTTGAGAACCTCTGACTTAAGTGATTGCGCAGTTGTATACATATTCTTTTCGGCTTGGTCAATATCATAGAAGACAATATGAAATGTTCTTCATTATAATCTTAAACGTAGCTAGAAATAAAACGAAAGTGTGTAAACAACAATTAACACCTCAAAGAATATGACACCGCATCGAAACGCTTTGTGGATTTCGAAACAAATTATTCATAACAAACAATTCAAACCGAATTAGCCGGAGGCAGAAGTATAAATCACCCGCCACTCGATGGAAACTTTCAAGGTCCTCTGGCGACGATTGACGACACGTTTATGGTACAAGATCTGACCCCAAAAAGTGTAGTGACTATAACTCTCTTAATGATACATAAGTAGCTAACGTCAAAACGATCCAACTTTTCCAGAATATTCGAACGTCGGCGGAGTCGTAGCGTTGAGTGGCAAACTCGGCTTCAAACAAATTTTTTTTGACGATATGATATCAGAAAAGTACATTAATATTCAGTTGAATGTCAATTATACGTGTCAATGCATTTGCTGACGGAAACGGTGACGGCACTTTGAAAATTTCCACTTTCGACAAAATTTAAAGCGAGAAAACAGATAGAATGAATTCATTTCAGCAGATGAGTTTACCGCTCTAGACCGCGTTCAAATTGTATGCCTTTATTTTTTATTATTAATAGACTATTACCTACTAGGGTACAAAGCTCAACAATTATGCAAATGTCTAGACTTGCCTTTTTATTATGTATTTATGTCCATTTATACACTTTCGTCAAATGAACCGGTAGGCAAAATCGCTATTTCTTGGATAACCACTCAAGAGTAATGATTTCTTGTTTTACAACTTTATGCAAATGGCGTGATCATTGTTGTTACCTCTTAGACTATGGAACCTTAGACTAGAAATTGGATCCGGACTATCCGAGGGCTTAATAGGTATCTATATAACAAGGCAGTCGTTACCGCTTAGCCAACGAAGTTCAAACTTTTTCAAATTATCCCCCTAAACATTATTAGTCCAGTCAAATCTGTGAAAAACATCTAAAATTTGATATACACTGAACCGAATTGAAATTTGCTTTGCATCGTCTTTGGTTTGACTTCTAGACTATTTGTTAATTTTTCCGCAATGACTTTTACTATTAATAAACAAGGAAAACCCATTTTCATTTAACAACGTACATAACAAATGTAACATCTCGGGATTTGTCAAGTCAATGTTTCTGAAATTTGGTATCTGGGAGTTTTTAGGTCTGCTGAATCCGAATCTGAAGTCGTAAAATGGAAAATCCTGCCTCTTTCCCAGGAAATTACGGAAAATCGACATACTTTTAGCAATAAGCGAAATTTTATCTGTGAATAGAATGATGTTGATATGATAAGGTACCGTGATGATTATAGCAATAAAGTTCACTATTAAAACATGAAAATTCTGGAAAGTTGCGTCGGATTTTCTTCATATTCCTATACGGTGCTCGTCCAACGTGTCAAATTATATGTTTTTGTGGTCACTCAGTATTATTTTATGGTCATAAAATCAATATCAACTACGGTTTTCCGGAAGTCTCCGGAAAATCAAAAAAAAACTATTTTCAATTCGATTCAGTACACTTACCAAATTTTAAGTTAATACCCCCGATATCTTACAGTTTTGACTGGACTATCTGTTTATCATTTAATATACAATGAATGTTATCTATCACTATTTATTTTTCGGCAACATTATAATAAATGAGGTGGTATTAATAATCTCGTGCATTCGAATTTATCGACCATTCCCTTCTACTATTTTTGGATCTTCCTATTCACAATCGAAATAGATTGATTTTGCCGATGATATTTATAAGCATCTAGAATACGAGAAGGTAAAAAGTCCCTGAAAAATTAAACAAGAAATGATTTATTTGGTCAAAACTTATTTTATTTCTCAACTTAATCTCCTTGTAGCCCGATACACTTCGTCCAACGTTTTTGAAATTTTTCGATCCCTTCCAAATAATGCGATTTCGGCAATCCTTCACAATAGGCGTTTCGGCGATGGCCCCATCGTTGAAATAAAATCTCTTTCCGCCGAGCCATTTCTTAAAGTTTAGAAATAGATAAAATCGCAGGGAGCCAAATCTGGAGAATATGGGAGATGACGAACCAATTCGTAGCGCAATTCATGCAATTTTGCTATTGCGACTGCGAACTTAAGCGCTGGTGCGTTGTCCTGGTGGAAGAGCACTTTTTTCTTTGCCAAATGCGGCCGCTTTCGCTTCAAATCGGCGTCGAACAGTTCTGCCTAATATACGCCGGTGATCGTTTTGACCTTTTCAAGGTAATCGATATGGACATATACCGTGTGCATCCCAAAAAGCTGTTGCATGGATAAACCCACTTTGACCTTTTTCGGCTTCGATTCACCAGAACAAATTCACTGTTCTGAGTGTTCTTTGGTCCCTGATGTGTTGGGACAGTTACGAAATGGCGCAAAAGTTCTTCTTACTGCTTGAACATCGCCAAACACTCCTGGAGTTGTCACACGGTCGCGCTTGTTGTCAACAAATGCAGCATCCATCTGGCAGATAGCTTTCTCATATTCCAAAAAGTATGCAAAATGTTCTGTACCCGTTCGGTTGAGATGCCCATAGCCCAGCAATCTCGTGCAATTTAACTCAACGATCGTCCAATATCATACCATATCAGTGTGAAAATTTTCACGTTCTAGTTGAAGATGGTACATCACAAATGTCACATGGAATTTTCGATTGTGGCGCCATCTGTTTTATTTTTTAGGGACTTTTCACCTTGCCCTCGTATGTTGCTTTCTAATATGAGGGAAAATCTTAGAGTTACACTTTGAAACAGTTCTTTTTAATTTTCTTATTCACGGAATCATTGGTAACTTGGATTTTGTGCATCATGATTTTCAATTGTTAAAAAAGTGCAATCCTGTGGCAGAAGCATTAACAATTATATGTAAGACTTAAGCTGGACAATCATGTCATACAATCATTTGAAATTTTCTACATAAGTTCCCCAACAAACAACTTTATGAAAACGAAAAGTATGATTTCCGCCATGTGCTCAGTTAAAATTGAGGTCACAGATTCGATTTTCGGCCTATAAATAGAATCTCAATTATGTACCAATCTTCAGAATGCAAATGCATTTGTTCATGTTACGAGATACTCTACTTGTTGTTATATTAGGACCATGACATAGTGATATATGTGACATGTTCGACGATACGTTACTGGAAAAAAGCTATAAGCATCTACTTGTTAGTAATATAATAAGAAAAAGTAAAGTTACGGAGTTTAATGGCCAATAAAACCGTACCAAATGCCATATTCAGTAAACAACTAGATGGAAACTTATTTTTTGAAACACTTATACTAGGTTCCCCATAATAGACTACCCATTTTATATTATTAATAAATTCCCTACGAGATAACTAAATAGGTTGTTCTCTGTGAGATTTAGGTAAATTATTAATCAAGTAGGCACCTGTCACAAATAAATTTTAAATTAATAATTTCGTGGAACGCCATTTTTCTACGAGAAGTTTGTTAGTTTTCATCAATAATTATTTAATTTTTTTGCTTTGAGACATTATTTCAACATCCGTTTGAACTTTCATGGATTACTCAGTCCAACAACGTGTGTTTTGTGTAGAAACTTACATAAGAAGCAATTCGATAGAAGAAGTTAGGCTTGCATTCCGGCGTCAGTTTAATAACAACAATAGGGGTCACGCGCCAAATCGTAAAACTGTTAAGTTATGGGTTCGTCATTGGCGTGAAAATGGTTCTGTACAAAATTTGAAGAAGCCTGGACGTCGAAGAACAGTTCGTATACCAGAAAATATTGAACGAGTTAGAATTGCGTTTACGAGAAGTCCTAAAAGGTCTGCTAATCGACAAACCCTTATCCTAGGAATATCGAAGGGAAGCTTAGACTTAACGGCACCCGATTTTTTCCTGTGGGGATATTTAAAAGCCAAAGTGTTTGCGAGTCGTCCAGGTACAATCGAGGAACTGAAAGTCAAAATTCGTGAAGAAGTTGAAGGAATAGACGAAGGTTTGCTACGCCGTGTAATGAACCACTTTCTATCTAATATTGAAAAATGTGTTGAAGTTGGTGGAGGTCATTTAGAAGACGTGATTTTTAAAAGTTAGAATTAAATTAGCCAAATATTTATAAGTTATCATAAATCCCAAAGAGTTAGCTGTAATTTAGTAAAATAAAAATTTTGTTTTGTTAACTAAAAAATTTTTAATTCAAACATTAAAATGGTCTATAATGGGGAACCCATATTTCTAAATATTGATATGACGTTTGATTTAGAGCTAAGATCCAAAAAATAGGAGGATCACAAGGAAAAAAATGTGTGTTTCATCAACAATTTCATTTATATGTTTAAAAAACCCCTAACCTAACCTTTTCTAATGGAGTTTCTTTGAAATAGTAGGCTTTGACGAACATTTCGATTTTTAAATCTGGTTGCTTACTAAACTGTTGTTATTCAGCTCCTGAAATTACTGGATAATATTGTTTTCTGAATGAATCAAGTACTAACCGTCAAAACTATTCAACTGATAGCAGTGGTGTAACTAGGGATGTGGCGCCCGTGGCAAGTATTGTAATCGCGCCCCCTTTGACAATTCATAACCGAATTTATTTTTTTCCCGCTTTACATAAGCGAGATATAAACGTTTGATTTAGAGCTAAGATCCAAAAAATAGGAGGATCACAAGGAAAAAAATGTGTGTTTCATCAACAATTTCATTTATATGTTTAAAAAACCCCTAACCTAACCTTTTCTAATGGAGTTTCTTTGAAATAGTAGGCTTTGACGAACATTTCGATTTTTAAATCTGGTTGCTTACTAAACTGTTGTTATTCAGCTCCTGAAATTACTGGATAATATTGTTTTCTGAATGAATCAAGTACTAACCGTCAAAACTATTCAACTGATAGCAGTGGTGTAACTAGGGATGTGGCGCCCGTGGCAAGTATTGTAATCGCGCCCCCTTTGACAATTCATAACCGAATTTATTTTTTTCCCGCTTTACATAAGCGAGATATAGTCAATTTGTACAACAAAACATCTATCTATATAAATTTTTATTTATTTGTTGAACTTGAGTAACATGGTTATTATACAGGCACCCTCCTCGCCTTCGTTAATGCAAAAGCATCAACTAGACGGTTGAAATCTTCTCAAACCCTTCCCATTCGAAGCTAAGCAAACCAAGGTCGCTTAACCGTTATTGACCCATGGAAGCTCGAAGATAATTTAGAATCAATTTTAATTTGCTGAATGATCTTTCAGTTAGCAATGGAAACTGCAATCGTGATTAATATTTGCATGGCAAATCAAAGATTCGGGAAGACGCTCTTATCTCCGTATTACACGATGAATCGCAGAACGTCTTCAGGTCATGAGAGTTTTGATTTAATTTTACGAGTGCCAAGCGACGCCCCATCGGCTTTTGCGCCCAGGGCAAGTGCCCTGTCTGCCATACCGTAGATACGCCTCTGAGTTAACGGTGAATTTTTTTTATTGTTTCGAAATTCACTCTGGTGTTTCCAACTATATTATTTGGCCCGAATTTGGCCCAATATTATTCACGTTATTTCAATGGTGGAAGCCGTTACTTTGTGATAATTTATCATATTCATATAATGAAATAAAACACTTTTACTCTGGTTTTTATCACATGCATTATAGAAACAAATCGTGACTACAGGTTCGATATCTTCAACCGATACTAATGTATGAAAATATGAATAATCTTGACTATTTATAGTAGTAACAAGTGGGGTTCCGGTTGGGGAAATATATTGCTAGAATAGTATAATTGAAATTGGATAATGAGCTAGAGTTAATATTGTGATAAGGAAATTTTAATGCGGAGGTATACTAGGTAGGCACAAGAGGATTATGGGAAATTTTACGTTATCAAAACATCAAACAGGATGCTGTAGTACACATCCAATTGATCATTTCAATTTTTATTGTCATTATTATTTCTAATACCTTTGAAAATTTCTATTGATCCTAGTGTGTTTAATTTGAAGCCTCTACTCTCGTTATGTAAAATTGTAACTTTAACATCTAAATTTGGAAAAGTGTGGCATGTTTCTAATGGTTAGAGAAAGATGAATCTGTTTTATTAATAGTCCAGGCAACGAACCGGAAAATAAAAAAAATATAGTAAGCTAGAATTTCAAAATTTTTTTTGCATTTTGTTCCTAATACCCCATAGATCATTCATGACTATTAAGACCGCGGGGGTCGACCTTTCTACCCTCTCAAAACGGGGTTTCAACTCCTCAGAGGAGAATTCTTATAAAAACAGTTCAAAATTAATGAATTAAGAGCCGAAAATGATCCCTAGTATATTTTTAGGGTCGCTGATCACGATTCCGCAGTTAGATTTCTCGGAAAACTCCCTCCAGATGGGAAATTTGGAAAATTCATATACCATATATAATCTTTGTTGCAAAAATGACCTCTAGTAGGTTTTTTGGGTCGCTGATCACGATTCCGCTGTTATTTTTCTCAAAAAACTCTCTCCAGATGGGAAATTCGGGAAATTTGAGATTTTCCTGAGACGGTTGTGAATAATAAAGTATAATTTTGTTGCAAAAATCACATCCAGTAGATTTTTTGTGTCGCTGATCACGATTCCGCTATAATTTTTCTCAAAAAGTCTCTACAGATGAAAAATTCGGCAAAATTTGAGATTTTCCTGAGACGGTTATGAATATTAAAGTATAATTTTGTTGCAAAAATGACTTCTAATAGGTTTTTTGGGTCGCTGATCACGATTCTAGTGACCTCTAGTCATTTTTGCAACAAAATTATACTTTATTATTCATAACCGTCTAAGGAAAATCTCAAATTTCCCGAATTTTCCATCTGTAGACTTTTTTGGGAAAAATACAGCGGAACGTGATCAGCGACCCAAAAAACCTACTAGAGGTCATTTTTGCAACAAAATTATAAATTATATATTATATATAAGTTTTCCAAATTTCCCATCTGAAGGAAGGTTTCCGAGAAAACTAACTGCGGAATCGTGATCAGCGACCCTAAAAACATACTAGGGGTCATTTCTGGCTCTTAATTCATTAATTTTGGACTGTTTTTATAAGAATGCTCCTCTGAGGAGTTGAAACCCCGTTTCGAGGGGATAGAAAGGTCGACCCCCGCGGTCTTGATAGTCATGAATGATCTATGGGGTATTAGGAACAACATGCAAAAAAAAATTGAAATTCTAGTTTACTATATTTTTTTTTATTATGGCCTTTTTCCCTGCTTATTGCTTAGACTATAAGTCTAAAAGATAGAAAGTGTTCCTTAAATCTCATTTCTATATTACGACTAGATCTACCGATGTAACAGTTATCACACTCTGAACAGTTTAATTTATATAGGTACTCCAGATTTATTAAACTTATTTGTTTTATCTTTAGCATTGTACAAAAAATAGGACAATTCATTTTGAGGTTTGTTTAGATTACGTTGTTATAAAAGTCTGCAATTCTTCCACTTACTGTATCAAAATATGTGAGGGAAACGTATTTTGATGAAGAATCAGAATTTTTGTATAAGGATAGATACTTGAGAAAGTTAATTTCTGCTTTTTTCTCTCAATCAATTTGGATATACGTTGAGGTTGAAAATCAGTGTTAATGGCTATAACCTTGATTATATTCAATTCTTCATACAGGTTTTCAGGAGAAAGAGGAAGTGAAAAGGTTCTATGTATCATCGAGTGGTATGCTGCTAATTTGTGACTGGGGACTAAAAGATGAATTGGCAATAGTTGTATCTGTGAATGTAGGTTTTCTATAAATTTTGTAAGTATTGATATTATTATGATGCGTGAGGATAACATCTAGTTTTATTTTGTTATCTTTCTAAGTTTCTAGTGTGAACTTAATGTTAGGATGGATATTATTAATGAAGCATAAGAAAACATTCAATTGTCGTGATGTACCTTTAAAGAAGGATAAAACATCATCTACATATCTAAAACAGCAAAGAATATGTTTTTTAGCTAGAGGGGAACCCATTATAGTTTCTTCAATATATGAAATAAAATGAAAATATCTGACAAAAGAGGACTTAATGAGGATCCCATAGCTAACCCATTATTTTGTGTGAAAAACTCGTTATTAAATTGACAATAATTTTGGAAAGGCAAAGATCAAAAGCTTGTTCTATCTCACAATATTTATCAATGATCTGCTGAAACTGAAGAATTATATCGGAAGTAAACGCGATTATGTTATCTCGACTGAGACTACGGTGAATCAATAGTATTTTTGCCTCCCTTCAAATCTGTCAATAGACTCCGATAGTGTAACGTCACATCATCATCAAATTAGTCTTTACATACGGATTATAACTGTAATCTCAAAGTAAAGCTGAATAAATAACTCATTTTCACATAAAAATTGTTAACTTTCACTTTACAATTTATATTTAAATTAAATTTTTGAAAAATAGTGGAGCAAACTTATCTCATCACATTTTTAGATTTTCCAAATATACCACCTTCACATTGCAAGTTCATTACATGTTATGAAACATAAATTAACTTATGAAGGGAAAATTTCTCTTGAATTTCTTATGACTGTAAGTGGTGGGGATATGATGACTTCACTATCGACGCCTATTTTCATTATCAAACAATCGCATCCTCAAATTCTGATACGACAAGCGATTTAAGAGTATCACATAAAGTATACATTACACTGTTAGATGTTACAAAGCACGTGCTGTCTCTGATAATTAACATCTTCTCAGTAACTGATCCCTTACAAAATACATTGTGCGTTAACTCTTTTATATATTTGCCTCAAAAATATTGTGCAGCTTGAACTGAGCCGAGTATATTTTAATGTTACGGTATATTTATTGGGAAACTTAATAACGGTCCAGTTTTATTCTAAAAATCAGAGTATACATATACCAGTTACCCTCTCGTGAGATTCATAGTCCATGCATTATCCTTTGTATTCTACAGGAAATAAGGAGAGTCCAGGTATTAAATTACATCTCGGAATTACATTCCATACAAAATTCTAACACGCTATAGCCTACACTCATGAATGCACTTCGTGCAATTTTTTGAGACAAATGATCAAATAAACATGTGATGAGCATGTGAATCCAATAGACTCACTAGATTTAAAACGATTTTTTTCTACAAACGCTTAACAAAGTAGCCTTTGACGCTTTCAGATTTCAACGCAAAGTTGACGTTTTCCGTGAAATGTCATTTTGTGACAGCATTTGCGCTCTAAAGCGGAAATATTTCGAAAACGCTCGCTTCTCCAACGTATTTCTGCATGATGATTGATGATAGTGACAGTGAATTATCAAACACTCCTCCTGATGTAGCAGAAAGTGCAAAAATTGTTACTTTGAATCTCCTGCCAGAGAAATCAAGGAAGAAATATGAATTACAATACGGTAAATTCATGACGTATAAGTATTCAGAAAACGTATTACTGGCTTATTTTGGAGAAAAATCATTGATTTGTAAGTCATCAACTCTTTGGTCTACGTATTCGATGATACGGACATGCTTGAATGTTAAAAATAACATCGAAATCAATAAGTATCCTAAACTTATCGCATTTCTGAAGAAACAGTCTGTTAAATATAAAGCGAAAAAATCCAAAACATTCACCACTGAAGATATTCACAAATTTTTACAAGAAGCGCCCGATGAAGAATATCTACTAAAAAAGGTAAATTTTAATATATCATGCTCTTAGTAGTTTGAGAAGCGGTTAGTATTTTTTTGAATTTAGTGCAATTTGGTTAGCATAGACATTTGGAATAGCTATTAATTGCAGTTTTTTTATAGGTTATTCTAATTATGGGTATTGCTGGTGCCTGCAGGCGCGATGAGTTGGTCAAAATGGAGATTGGTGACATAGAAGATAAGGATTCTATTTTAATAGTCCGAATTCCCGATTCAAAAACGAGAATAAGCCGTGTTTTTACGATTGTTGGTCATAATGAAGAGAATTCAGTTAATTATCTTTCAATTTGTAAAAAATATATTGCACTCAGAAAACATTGTCTGAATAACAATACTGTCCAACGTCTATTTTTACGTTATGAAAAAGGTAGATGTATGAAACAAGTTGTGGGTATGAATACAATCGGCAAGACTCCCAGTGACATTGCTGAATATTTGAAATTGCCCGAGCATAATTTATATACTGGACACTGTCTCCGACGAACCTCTGCTACTTTATTGGTGAATGGTGGAGGTGACCTAATACAACTGAAAAAACATGGTGGATGGAAAAGTAACAATGTAGCAGAAGGCTACATAGATGATTCAATCAACAATAAGATTGAAACTACCAAGAGAATATTCTCAAGACCATCTACATCTCGTTCTGTAGATTTCCAATATTCGGGGGAATTAATGTTAGATAAATCTACTGATCGTCCATCAGGTTCAGGAATAATAATTAAAGAGTGTCACAATTGTACATTCAATTTTAGTATAGTCAATGATAAATTAAATCAACATTAATCAGGAATTTATAAACTGTACTTGATGTACTTTTGTTGAATAAAGCATCTGGTGTTTTTTCTTTTTTTTTTCTGAAAACTGCGTTTGGAGAAAAAATCTTGTGTGTATTTCGAGCACAAAGTGTCATTGTTGCTCTCCAAAGATTACCGCGCTCCGCTTTGCGTTGCGCGGTAACTCTCTTTGTCGAGCGACAATATATCACTTTGCGCTCTTAATACACAAATAGCTATTATCGATTTAAAAATACATTTTGGATCAACTGAAGATATGACAAATCAATACCCAAATGTTAATTGCAAAATTGGCATGATATTATTGGGTGAAGATGGCTAATCAAAATTATTAAAAAAGGAGACTATTCAAGCTATAAATTACGTACTAGTTCTGAAGAAACCATGATAAATAGATGTTTATCAGTTTAGGAGAAATAAGGACACAATCAACTAATTGAGAAGTGATCAGAAAACTCATGAGCATGCACCTCCGGGGACCCACTTGACCAACCAGTTACATGCGACGTTGGAATGAAAGGTTAGAGTCTGCAAAATTAGAAAATAGCCAAATTTCACGATAACACGCTAACTACTCTACATCTAACTAAATAGTAATGCCGGTATTCTGTCAGGGTATCCCCTCATAGCCTCATAAATTCTATTTTTCTTCGGTGATTCGTTCCCCGACACCGACGCGCGATGCATTGTATGGTGTTGTGGGCGCTGCACGGTTGTCAGATGTTTATTGCTGCTCGGTTCCGGTTGCCATAATTTCATCGGATATGTCAGTTTGAAGTTGACAAATACAATCTGTTCCCATTAGAAAATTTGAATTTATTATTGACATTTTTGAAAAGTCGTTTGAATTGATTCACGAATTAAAAAACTTAATTCATATGAATTAATTCCTGCCAACTCTGTTGGGTTCTGATTATGTTGTAGTCCTTCCACTTTTTTATTTCTATTCAATATCTTATCTTGTCAGATTAAAACATCGAGGAAACCATTCGGTATCTATCGAAGTTATCAGTTTATATTTGGAAACATGAATTAATGATGTAATGAGGTAATCTTATAATATAGACCCCTAGTCCAACTAATTCCCCATAATTTCAATAGACTGTCAAACATTTGAGCCCCAAACATCTTTTGCAGTTCTCCCTTCATATTCAATCAAGAGTTAGAGCACTTCAAGGTAGAGTTGAAGTACTCGAATGAAAACACTCCTGGTTAGAGCATAAGTGCTCTTACAGGGCACTTCAAAGTTGAGTGTAAGTACTCGATGCAGTTATTCGAGTGTCAATGCACTAATATTTGCAATTTATTATCATTTATTGAGAGATTATCGCATGTTTAAATAAACGGTAGGTATACCGAGTCTAATAAAATATTGTAATATATTCTGAAAACGTAATTGTTATTTTAGAAATTCTTTACAAAACAGCGGAATTTGGCAAAAATACACAAACTCCTTGACATGACTTCCCATTCTTCCTACCGAGTTTCCATTATAGAAGTAATTATATTCATAATGTTGTATATGTTGTTGCATGTATACTCAAAGGTACATCTAAAGAAGAGCGCAGAGAGGAAGGTAAGACATAAACCTACAACATGCTTTTTTTTCTTGTTGTATATATTTATTAATCATAACTTTTTTGGTTCCCCCTTCTAGCTTTTACGTTCTGACCACACGCTCTCCTTCCGTTATCTTCGATGTCTTGCCTTCCTCTCTATGCGCTCTTCTTTAGATGTACCTTTGAGTGTTAATGCAACAACACAAATAGTCTCGAAAATACATAAACAGCTTATGTCTGGAAGTTTCTTACACCAATAAATCTGCGGTTATTGAAATATATTCTCGATTCTGGATCTCATGATGTACATATGCAATTTAGGTTTCTCCATCGATCGAAGTAATTCTCCTAAAGATATCTCGAATGCTGCCGAAAATGATTATTCTGATTCAGTAATAATCACTCCTAAACGAATTTAAAACAGTACAAAAAAGAAATCATAGTGAAATTGATCAATTCTTGTTTTAACGCAGAACAAATCATCATTCTCTTAACCCGGGGGGTAAGTCCAAACGCAAGTTTCTGGATTTTTTAATTTTTCTCCCTGATCTTGAAATGATCTAACCAAGGATCTGACGTCCGAATAAAGTTATCATGATGTATAGTCATAAATGGGTTAACAGTTGGCTTGTTAAATCATTTTTTGGAATCTTTTTCCAATTCATGAAGGAATAGGAATATATAATTGAATGTGAATGAAACAAGAATGTGTGTTTTATTCAAATTATACTTCGCAGTGTACTATTAAATTTGAATAAATTTAGAAGTACTTAGTAAACGTTGAAACTCTTATAACAGCTCAGATATCAAACTACAACTTATCTGCCTTAGAAAAATTAAAACTTATTCACAAACAGAAATCTTCAATGCACCTACTGCTCGTTCCATCTGGTATTGATACATTGTAACTTAATTTTTCATATCGCTCCACATGAATTCAATTGGTTTAAAGTTAGAACGCTAGGATACCAAGAGAGTGAAAAGCATTTACTAATTCCTTCAGCATTCTACGCTGTTTCCACTGGAGGCTACTTCTGGAGTTACATTAATCAAAGTGATCAATCGATCACTAACTTCCCTTAACACTCAAGCCAGAGACATATTTTCATTGCTCTGATCATTATCAATTGGGGTAGACATGGTCTCTCGAAAGTGGTTTCTAGAATATTTTGTGATGATCTTTCTTCGGGTTCGTTTCATTATTTACCTCATCATCATCGTCAATATCACTAGCATCAATAGTTCATTCATGTCAATCACCTTCCTTAATATCTTCTCCAACAATTTGTTCATTTTCATGGCAACTTTCTGTATTCTTGTCTGTTGACATGTAGAGTAGTTAAGCTGCTTTCCCATTGGTAAGTGTGTTCCTCTTTTTTAAATATATATGGCTATAAATACTAAAACTGTAAACGTAAAGGGAATATCAATAAAACGAAAAAAACTCGACGTTTGTATGATTCCTCGGTGACGGACTGAATTAAATACTGATTCCCCGAGCTGGCGACTACGTATTTTTTTGTAATAAATTCAACCTAGTAGCAAGCATATTAGTATCTAGGTATGATGTTCTTATTGAATAAACATATACACAAATCTATAAATCTTTATTTAGGATTACATTTTTTAATTTTTCATTGTTGCCAATATCTCCGTTAAGCTTATATTTTTCCATTTTAATGGATATATTTCGGGCGGAAATATTTCTACTTACAACACTATGAACAAGTCATTCAAGATTGGCCATGAAAAAGAAGGAAATGTTCTTTGATAAGACGGTCTGCTACGGTCTGCTAATTCAAACTGACGATGCATGTACGTCTATCTACCTGTATACGATTTTGCGGATTTACAGCGGGTCGTAATTTCGTACTATATTATATCGACACCCTATTATTCGAACTCTCGCCGAATACCGAGCAAAATAAAAATATTAGGAAGTTAATTGTGTTTTCCTTTAATATAAATAATCTCATGTATCTGTACTGACTAAGCCTCATATGTTCATGTAATGAAGGGGGATTCACTTGCTTGTATCGATAATGATCGATTTCATGTTAATACGCATGAGTCAAATAACATGCATTTGCATTATTGAATTGTTGTAAAATGAGAACAGACAGAAAAAAGAAAAGAATTTACAAAAATTCACTCCCTCATTTTTTTCAGTCATTATTATCTGTTATTCCCAGACATGAATATCTATAATTGTTAGCGAAATACGCTAATTCACTAACTTCGTCGCAAATCGAAAGAACTTTTTGCATTTTACAAGAAATAGCCAAATACCGCACAACATAAAAGATTTTGAGCTTACTGGGTTTTTACATGGTACTATTACATTAAACATCATATTTTGGTACACCACAGCTTCATTTGATAAAGGTTCACTGCCTATGTAGTAACTCGATTTTCTCATTAATTACTGCATGGGCGCTTGCTTATGCTTACCTCTCGTCAGAAGATTTACATTTCACTTATTGGTACCAACGTTTATCATATAAATATCTTCGACTAATGATAGGTACCTACGTACATAAAATTGTTTTAAAACGTGGTTTCTCTATTATTTTGAAGATGATTAAAATGTTGGATTTGATAATAAAGCTTTCTTGGGTTAAAAATCAAAACCACTATTACAAATTATCATTAAAGATAGATTAGATGTAGATAAAAATAATATACAGTGAACGGAAAAGAATTG
The DNA here is from genome assembly GCA_958510875.1 of Endomychus coccineus. NCBI lineage: Eukaryota > Metazoa > Arthropoda > Insecta > Coleoptera > Endomychidae > Endomychus > Endomychus coccineus. The sequence continues at coordinate 147,804,101 of OY294069.1, forward strand.
ATAACACCTTTACTAATCAGCTAGCGTCGTTTGAGGTTAGGTAAGTGAGACAAAGAAGGCATACCTGTAGAGTGCAAAGAAATAGTTGGAAATCCAGGTTCGAAGTGGAATAATCCTAAAGAAATGTCGTTTTTCACAGTGACACAGCACAAGAAATTAGTCACAAGCGATAATGTATCAATTTAACAAAAACACTAACAAACTATTAGATATGAGAGTCAACCGCGCACCGTCTCGTATATTTACATGCTTCTTTTACATCACCAACGCGCCAAACAAGCTAAACGGCATGGGATGCTCGGAGTACTCGGATATCATCGGAACCAAACGAATAAAACACCTGACCTTAGTTAGTAACTGCCCAAATTATCGGTACAAGCGAGAGTAATCTTCATATTAACATTTACACCTACATTCTGGTCAGTAGTTTTCCTCAGTATTACTTGAGGGAATTCGAATTCGCATTTGTAGTATTAAACCGATCCGTTTAATTGTGACATTATTGAATTGAAAGCACAATTTCCATTACGATACCAGTTACCACCGTTCGTAACGAATAGTGAAAACCAATTAATTCTGAAACTAATCCATAAACATACATGAAATGAACTGTACACAAGAGACGATGAAAGAAATGTAATTGAACAAATCGATGATGAAAGCAAATATAACTTTCGCAGCTGTCTGAAGTAGCAGAAGTGCTTACAACTACTAAAAAATATCCTCATCTATCATTTATTATCTTTCAAGGAAGTTATTGTGATCACCATAATCTTCAGATTAAAACGGCTAAACTGAAGCATAGAAGAAAGTGAAACTTCTAGTATTACAGTTGTATCATGGATAATCAATTGGCAACAATCTCGAAAAGTACCTATATAAAATAATTTTATAGATGCTGAAGTATGGAGGATGGATTGAATTTGATTTCTTGATATTTGAATTTTAACTATTTTAGATGGTCCACACATCGTTTTGTGGAGCGCTGTTCAAAATGTTGTTTAGTTTCCCATCAAAGAGTGTAGAATTCTACTTTAGCGATACATTTGTTTCTTTGCTAATACTCGGAATGTCACCATGTGTTTTATTGATCCATGTGGATTATTAGTGTCCTATGAACATAATAAACGTCTAGAAGGAACATATTATGAACAATGTGGAGTTTAGAAAGAAGTGAGAATTTCAAACTCTACATTGACCAATTTGTCATAGACTATAAGTATTCTATACCATTTTTTTTGGAGGTGGTTGAAACCCTTTATGAGCACCTTATGATCCTGTTACATCCCATAAGGTAAACTAAACACTCCACTTCGTGTGGTAGGCTCGATCCTGCAACCAGGGCAGTCTCGATGACACTTGGGCTTGACCGCCCATTGTATCTTGCTGCACCACTTTCTCGGGCCATCGGAAACATTCCGCAGTCGCAGGATTCGAACATGCAACCAGCAGCCACAGTGATAAGAAGATCGATTTTTCTATCACTGAGCTACCAGGCCAGACATTCTATACCATTACGTCATGGTATACTAGTGGTGTTTCCTGAGCATATACCATCTCAATGATGAGAAAACCGCATAGGCGCCCTCAGAATTTTTGGAAGTCCCACCCTTCAACAAAATAACACGATCTATATCTATAATAAAATAAGTAGGTAGGTACATAAATAAATATAAGCTTTTTAATGCACATTATCAATAAAATTCTTCCTTAAAAAATAATAATACATTAACAGTTCAATATGATGAAGTTATTACAAATAAACACTACACTGAATAACTGAGAAAATTCCCAAAGAAACTTTCAATATGATTGAAAGGAAAACACGTCATGTTTAGCCACATTTTTTTTACACTTTGACTACACGAGAGGGAAACCTATAATGTTCGAAGAACATCGTGTGAACCATCAGTGGAATATTGGAAGAAGAAATAGGCATTCGAATTTTTCTTGAAGGTTTGGAGGTTATAGCCAAAGGGAAAGACATCACTAGGTAAATAGTTTCACACCTTCACTGTTTGATAGAAAATGGAGACGAATAGCTCTCTTCTGGATAGAATCCAAGAGCTTCAGCATGTTTGGGAGCCGAACTCCAAACATGTGAACAGTACTCTAGGATTGGTTTAATCTGTGCTTTGTAGATTATGAGGAGCTGCTGGGATGTTAAGTAGCTCTTGGCATGGAACCAAGTTTTTGTGAAGCGGTTTTCATAAAGGACCTCACGTGATCAACCCATGAGAAGGTGCTGTTGCTAGTGAATCCCGAGCATGGATATGAAAGACTTCATAGTTGTATTTGACATCATCGTATTAGGGATTGTGAGATCCGCCTTCCTGGAGAAGACATAAGCTTGAGTTTTTGGTTGCTTTAAAATGTAATACATTATCTAATCCTCATTTTAAAATCTTTGCCAGATGTGCATTAATTGCGTCACCCTGTATCTGTCTCTCACCTGTAGCTTCATTGGATGGTGAAGGGGCTCTGGATGCGAAAGCGGTATAAAGTGTACCATCATCTGTAAAGCTGTGGACGGAACAGGTGGTCACTTCCAGCAGATCGTTTACATGGAGCAGGAACAATTGGTGCCAAGACAAATACTTGTGGAACACCAACATTTATGGCCATTGCATCGAGGGATACTCCGTCAACAACCACATGGAGAAATCTGTCAGAGAGAAAACTGGTTGGTAAGCGACAAATATAGGGCGAAAGTTTCCCAAGAAGACTCTGGTGCCAGGCTCGGTCAAATGCTTAGGAGATATCCAATACTACGTCTAGAAATTCCTCACGTTTTTCAATAGATTGCTGCCGTACATGTGTTACGTAGGCAAATAGGTCTACTGTCGATCTCTGCTAACGAAAGTCGTGTTGCCGTTCATTCACGATTTTGGAGCTCTCTAGGTATTAGATGAGCTCGATGTTGATTGCTTTCTCCGTCACTCCAGAGATTACAGATAATAGTGCAATGAGTCTATAATAATTATTTGGAAGGGTCTTCTTTCCTTTTTTTGGAATTGGTTGGAGTCTAGCTATCTTCCTGGTGAAAAGAAACACATCAAGTTAGTAGAAAGGGTAAACAACCTGCAGAAAACTGGTGTTAATTCAGGCGCCCATTCCCCCATTCCTTGAGAATGGCAGATGGAGTTCCGTCTAGCCTCGTTGGTATTGAGATCAATCTCTAATTGTGCGCTGATGAAAGACAATTTCAGACATATAGCTATAGACGGCAACAATATTAGGAGATCCCTTGTGGATCCAAAGAAGAATTTGCTGCAAACATTCCAGCAAAAAGGTTGACTTTCTCTTGTGGTGTAGTGTGTGTGTCATCATCTTTGGTTAGGGGATGGTATGAGCTGGAAGTGAAATTTCTACCAATAGCTTTGGCGAAAGTTCAAAACGAACGGGAGCCATTCGGGCATTCCATAGGCTTTGATCTTATTTTGGCCTCTTTCAAAGCGTTCATTGTTTCATTGCACATCACATTTCTGGCTTCAACATATTCTGTTTTGGTCTCCAGACATGGGTACCACACGAACGACTATATACTGTTTGTTTTGAAGCGACGGGCCTAGAACAGATTTTATTGAACCATTGACGACGGTGATTTGTTATCAGATTCAAAACATACGTTTCTCCAAGGAAACTCGGAGAAAAACATGCGAAGACCGTCCCAGGCGACTGAGTTGTAATGCCAAACTGTGCATGGAGGTGTTGAATTGGTCCGTGGAGTGATATAGGGACAGGTCGTAGTAATGAGTGTATGGTCAGATTTTCCCAATGGTGCACGGGCCTTTACTTCATAGGGATCTGGTTTGTTAGTGAGGAATAAGTCAAGCGTATTGGCATAATGATAGTTGTTATCAGGGATCCGTGTTGGTTCATTAATTAACTGCTCGTGACCATAGGTAATGGCGAATGCCTCAGCCTGTCGCCCTGCGTCATCCATCTTGTTTGAGAACTTGATGGCTTCTTCAGATGAACAAAAGGATCTTAAACTTACATAGTTATTATAGTTATATACACAAACAGATAATGACCAAGAGAGATGACTTAATGATTACTAATTCAGATTATTTAAGGGTAACTTAATGGTAACGCTAATACAGGTTGTTACCTATTAATCAGTTTGCGACAGGTTGTTTGGATGGAGGAGATTAAGAAACGGAGAATATGAAAAATTCACCTGATTTTTAAGTAAAAGATTACGGTGTGTATATTCATTATTTTCTGAGTATTCTAAGTTTTCATGAATCTATCTTTATTTACCATCTGTAATATTTCAGAGTTTTGATTACATTGATGGCAATGTTTGGCAAAATATTCTATAACTCTTAAAATATTCATCCACTCCACTAGAGAAAAACTTACCACTTTGCACTTTTTTTCTCACTTATTATCGTAATTTTTCAAATTTTGACTCAGTGTGTTAATACTCTCAGAAGAAGTAGTTAATTTTAGATTTTTCAGTTCAGGGATTATATTAATCGAAATTGTACAAAGTATGTAATCTATAGTTTTCAGATTTGTTGCGATTTAAAGGGAAAATGTGTCTGATGATTATATTCTTTCTATTATATTCAACATATTGTCTATCAAATTGTGGTCAAAATTATTGTTAATTGCTCTGAATTTTATAATATTTAGTTCCTTTTGAAAATTTTGGGCTGTCATTTGAATTGATACCGGTCCGTGGACCGTGCTATGGTATGCTGCTAGTTTTGTGATGAATTGAATGGAAAAGTTACTCAACACAGGAAATAGAAGAAACAATTATTTATAATTTGTTGAATATGTATAGTTTGTAAAATTTGATGTCTACACTGTGAGAAAAGGCGATGCGAAATATGTACATAGCGCTGTGTATAAACCATTGGTACCTACATTATGTTTGAATATTTGTGGAATATTTACTTTTTATTCGATTAAATATTTTTGTGCATGTACTTTTGTGCTCTATTTATTCATGAATCATTTTCATATAATTACACAAAAATATCTACAATATACGTTACATAATATGTATATACGTGATCTACTCCTTGTTCAATTATATAGAACAATAATAAAGAAAATAACAATGATTTTAAGTTAAGTGTGATTTATCTACAATACTCGCATTATTAATAAATGCAAAATGTAATAACTGTGTACAAACATCATATTATGTTAAAGCACGTTGGTGATTAAATCAATAATTGTAGTTTATTTTTATACAATTGTATATTTCGCCACTGAGAGCACAATACTCTATTCTCAGTGGATGTCTGGTCTGTGTTGAGCAGCAGTCCGGCATTTAGGATAACCTCGGTCACTGAGAGTCGTGTCACTGGTCATGTACGTGTGTTGCTTCGATCTCGCCTACGTTCTTATTAAAACTTTTTTGGATATTAGAAAATGCACACAGTTTGTTCAGTTGTTGGAAATTTGGGGGTTTCAAGAATTGGTCCCGAAATTTGAACTACTCATCAAAATAGTTTTTTTTTACATATGCTTTAATTTAATTTTTTTTAAATTTGACATTTAGCTTGTTCATAGTTTTTAAATACAGGATAATTGTATTTTATTATTGTTAAATTTTAATAACAACAATAAGATTTACTTGATTTTGTCTGTACGTATTTAAGAATTTGATAACATAAAATAGTTATAAATATAGGTGATTATTTATTCCATTTATTCAAAACATAGTTATTCGTCCTGAAGACATATATTATTCTGATCTTCTGATCCAGTTCTTGATCTGCAAATTGAAGATATACTGACTAGGTAATAAAAGGAAAAAGGCTTCTCCGAAAATTACTTTTTAATAGGTTTCGCCCTACAAAGGATCATGCACAAAATATTAATAGGTTTCGCCCTACAAAGGACCACGCACAAAATACATTGATTTTATCATTCAGTCAAATTCTCTGAAAATACCTGGATCCTGTAGATTTTTTCAAGAGAAAAAGTTCAAATGGGTGCAGACTCCGATTTTTCACAATTGCAGTTCAAAAATAAAAAAATTAGAAAAATTGTGTATTTTTAATTTTTCCGATTTTACGATTATATATAGATGATCTTTCTTAAATGCGGTTTAAATTTTTCGGAATCAATAAACGTGAACTAGGAATACTTGAAAATAAACCATTTTTAATTTTTTTATTTTTGAACTGAATTGCAAATAAACTTTGCGCCCATTTGACCTTCCTCCTTTCTGATCATCTTCAGATCACAGGGATTTTTAACAAGTCTATAATGAAAAAATAAATCAGAAATATTTACTATTGGTAAGTAGTAGAGTTACTCAGAGATTTGCAAGGCGAAACTGCTATCATTGAAAATAAATTTAGGGAACATAATACCTTTTTTCTTATTATCTGAAAGCTGGTATTTGACGAAATATCAAGAACTAATATTTAAACACAAAAATATATAATAAAACTAAACAAAATATACAATTTAATGCATATTTCAGTTACAAAATTACACAATTTTGCAAAAGAATTGTCTACATAAATGGTACAATTATTTGAGATTTATAGCAAGTATTGTGTAGGAAACCTGAAATAATTGTTACAGAAGTATGCACAATAGGATGCAAGAGTATAACAATTTTGTGTGTTTTAGAATTGAACAAAATATACAATTTAATGCATATTTCAGTTACAAAATTATACAATTTTGTATAACAATTGTCTACATAAATGGCACAATGATTTGAGATTTATAGCAAGTATTGTGTAGGAAACTTGAAATAATTGTTACAGAAGTATCCACAATAGGATGCAAGAGTATAACAATTTTGTGTGGTTTCCTGTACAATATATTCATATGGTATATACCATATTGTGGAATTCTCTTACACAAATTATGTAATAAACTAGAACATGGAATTAAAAAAATGTATGTCATCAAAGGTATCGCTTTGCTACATAGAATGTAACTGAATACACCAATTAATGTGCACAAACAACACAATCTTTTCAAAAGAATACACAAATTGTTCCTGTCTTCATTTCAGGAACAATTTGTATAACAAAATTATAAAATTGTATTGAAATAGTGCATTAATTTTCTCAGTGTGAAAAAACAAAAAGAAAATGTTATATTCATTCAATGTCCAGACCTTGAGGAATCTACGTGTGTTGAATCAGGAGAATCAATGGAGAAACCCCAATAAACTCTTTATCTGAATTTATACAGTTCACTTTAAGAAGATACGCTTTCGTACGTCGTACCTGCTCTAAAATTTACCTAGCATTCAAAAATAAACTTGTAGATGACTTCAGTTATATTATTGCATCCAAAAATAAAGTTACAAATAACTTGCTAACCTATAATTGTCGCTTGTAGATGATATATGTTCAGGTGCCGTTATTGCATCCAAAATAAGCCCACAAATACCCTACTAACCTAGAATTGCCGTTCTTTACTTATCACTTCAGAACTACCTGTAGGTAGGTAAATTAGTTCAAATGTCGGTAGGAGAGATATGAAACAACATAGAACTAAATCTAATGTGTGATATTTTCTGTCGGCAGCGATGCAGCTAAATGCAGTATTTGTCCACGTGTTCACCGGAATACGAGCTCATGAACTTGTTGACCTGAAAAATTATGAGACTTAAGATGGGATAACACACTACGTGGACTGTTTCTTTTTGAAGCGAGTTGAAGGTCACGGAAATTAGTCATTCAGGAGAAATTCACCTCGGACACATACAAAGTACGATATTATCTGTTCTCAATGATTATTAGAGGCCACGGAATAAAATTTAAAACAATTATACATGATGTTAGCATTACACATATACATAAATGAGCTCAGACATAAGGTTGTTAATTGCATAGTAAGCAAAAACTGGTAGTTTCAAACAAGCATCGATGGAAAACATGCCTTTAATAATTAAAATGCCCGCATTGTGTGCTGGGAGAACCTTCGGGGTTTGAAACAACTGGGCCCGTTTAGAAATTGTAATAAATTGTATGTCGCTTTACTATAATTAAGCTTAAATACTGTTTTACTCGGATAAATCTTCCTTTAAAGCGTTTTATCTTGAGGAATATAAATCTATCATAAATTTAGCAGTACCTTTTAAAACGGAATGGTTTATTTAATATCGTATGTATTAGCTATACATTGTTTACATCATTAATGAGATTATACTGGGTGATTTTAAATGGTGAACTGTGAGACTTGAATTGCGCGTTTTATTTTGAGGTATGGATTTGAGATTTCGGAAATCCCTTTGAAGTGGTGTAAATAAGAACTGTAAAGTTTTGTGCGCGGTAGCCTACTTGTGGTAGGCACTTTTGAAATCCATCTTTACTTTTTCAACGCAAACATTTATCCCACGGAATGGTCCAAAATTCTTATTTTGAGATTTGAATGACTTTATTCTTAGGTCATCGAAGCCTGACGTCACATATCTACATTGGATCAACTACTCTGTGGTATCATGAAAGTAAGATTGATTGTGTCAATGATTTTGACAACACCAAAATATAAAAATGCTATATAATTGATTTTGATAATGTAGCAAATAATGAACAAGGTTTACGACACTTACGAACATCATAAGTACATAATCATTGTCAATGTTTGGTTAATGTTATATTCGTTCCGTAGATAAACACAAAACGCTGCATACTTTACAAGAAGAATTACGTGAATCAGATTTATTCAAAGGATGAATCGTTAAAAAAAAATTTGTGAACATTGGTTTCTTGTAAAGAAAAACGCAGATGTTTCATGGACTTATCAAATATTCTGTTCTTCAGGAAATGTGACAATAATTCAGTATTCGTTATTCTAGATTATTCTTTGAAATTTGTAAATATGTTTGCCAATATAGATATCCCATTCTAAAAACCATATAGCAAAAACAATGGGAAATTATTGGTAATGAAAAAAGCCGAATATAACAGTTATTCTTAACACGCGAAAAAAAGTATGCCATTCATATGGTAATCTGTGAAAAGCTGTACTTAAATCAATTTTATCAACGGTAACGAATTTCATATCGAAATATTGAAGGATAAGAAGATGGCACAGATTAAGTCAGAATTTGAATGTGTAGTCCAGTCATCAAATTATTTCAATTTAATATTTTATATAGTGAAACAATGTTAATCAAAGCCCCAATAATATGGTATAAATTCAAAACTTATGATTTTAGCCAATTCATATTCTATTTGTATAAGAGTGGGTTCTTAAGCAATTCTATTCAATATTTGACAAAAAACCTAAACAAAGTTAGTTCAATGTTTCTAAGAGATAACGGCCTAATAGAAATCTCTAGAATGAACTTTCCAGGTTTGTAAACCACAAACTAAACTCTGCCATCTTATATACAGGGTGTCCCAGGTTTTAGTAGCAGAACTTCAACAGTCGATAGAAAATTTGATTTTGAGAAAAAAAGTTCCTATTAACATATATGCACAGACGCTTAGTTTTTGAGATACGGGTGTTGAAATTGAAAAAAAAATTTCGTTTTTTGCGAATATCTCCGGAACCGTTTATCGTACAGAAAACAGCTTTTGCAAGCATTTTACACTCAATGTAGGCTATGTTCTGTGTGATAAAAATTTTTTTTTTACTCATTATTGGTCAAGATTTTGAAGGGGTAGTGAGTGTTTTTCTCCCCAACTTCTACGCCACTGGAAAAAATACAATTTTGAGACAACCATTCAAACCACCAATGTCTTCTACACAAAAAATGTACTCCTGGTCATAAGCTCTAAGGCTGACCGTTTTTGAGAAAAATCAACTTTTATGTTGAAAAACATGGTCAATTCTTACTAATTAAATAACTTTCATTCAAACGTTAGAACAAGTAACAAAACCAAAAAATTGACCATGTTTTTCAACATAAAAGTTGATTTTTCTCGAAAACGGTCAACTTGACAGCTTATGACCACGAGTCCTTTTTTTGTGTAAAAAACATTGGCGGTTCAAATGGATGCCTCAAACCCGTACTTTTTCCAGTGGTGTAGAAGTCGGGGAGAAAAACACCCACTACCCCTTCAAAATCTTCACCAATTATGACTAAAAAAAAGAAGCTTACTACGAGTAGAAAATGCTTGCAAAAGATGTTTTCTGTACGATAAACAGTTCCGGAGATATTCGCAAAAAACGAATTTTTTTTTTTCAATTTCAACAGCCTGTATCTCAAAAACTAAGCGTCTGTGCATATATGTTAATAGGAACTTTTTTTCTCAAAATCAAATTTCCTATCGACTGTTGAAGTTCTGCTACTAAAACCTGGGACACCCTGTATATTGCCTAAGACAAAACCATTAAATATAGTAAACCTGGAGTTTACAAGCTAATTTGCACAAACTGTGATACCTTTTATATAGGTAAAACTTGTCGTAATTTTAAACTTAGATACCAAGAACACATATTCGTTCTTTCAGACTTAACAAAATAGACTCAACCTTTCCTACCCATTTTTTTTACAAATAGTAGGGAATAATTGAGAAGGTATGACTTCCCTAATTTAGATAGCCTAAACATTTTGCATACCCATACCAATAGTTTCAAAATAAATACAGTATAATCAATAGATTTATGAAGGTGTCAAACCTCCCATAACAATATCTTAGATGACCAGTAAGATCTATACCAAAGTAATCTTTGTTTTGTTTTTCAAAGCACTCTTAGAATAATTATCCTAATGCACAATTCACTCTGTTTCGCGAGATCTACCTGTTTCGGAATTTCCGATGATCCATTACTTGGAATTGTAAACTCATTACATGTAAGTCCGACACTATCTCCGTCGATTCTTTGAAATGCGTAAGAACTTTGAATAAATGCGTTGCATTGCAAATAATTATTTCAGTAGGACATCTATCTTCTGGTAGATGGTGTTTGGATCACTTGATGCTGGAGAATTTCCAAATGGGGTTTTCTATACCTCTGGCAGAGATGGTCGAATAGTGAGTTCATCGTCCTACTCGTTCCACTGATGAGCTTATGAGAAAAGCGAAGCAGCTGTCTGGGACTGATAGAAGTGTTGTCACTGTTCGACCTGGAGAAACCTTAACAAGAAAGCTTGTGAAAAGTTGTTTCGAAAAAACGTTTTTTATTCAGTTCCATCTCTGACTGTAACAATAGGAAAAAATTAGGGATTCAAGAAATTCGGTTTTTTCAGAATTATTTGAAAATCAGAAATGATTTTGGGAATTTTATACTCCCATATAAATGACCCTTTGGTTATCCATTTTTTCCCCGCTTGACCAAAACTTTATCAATTACTTCTTCTGATATCCCACGATATGAACATCCTTATCTTGGACTCTCAATATATCGATGGTATAGCACAAAATGTGATAAGTGCCAAAATTTTAGTTTTGATAAACACAGGTTTAGAAGTATGACATGTAGTATCTTACTTGAAAATATACTTGTAATTCTAATTTTGTATTTAGTTAGTAGATGCTATTCTTCTTATTAAATTCTGATTATTACTCCTAGACTCCTACATTATTGAAGATACTTTTTAGTTTAATCATCAGATTTTGCTTTACTATGTTTAGCTGAACTACTTGTCTGTGAAATTGCATTATTAAGAGATGCATACTCATCAGGTTTTATTTTAGTCTTCAATAAAGAAATTAAGAGATTCTGGTAATCCATATCTATACTTTGCTTTAAATTCAAGAATTTCCAGCTTATCTTTTTCCCAGGCTTGTTTATATGCATTATGTAAATTCCAACAAACCTTTCTTCGGAAAGTGGATACTGAATTACAAAAGAATTTTCCTTTTGAAAACGAAACCATTTTACGTGCAGCCAGTTGACTTTTTCTTATCATGTATTTTGTGTCGCATTCGCAACAATTTCAGTCACTAATTGCTGTGAATCAAAAAAAATCCCCATATTCTAACACATTGACGTTATAGAGACACAGTTTGATTGTTGCCATCGAAATAGAAATAAAAATTTCAGGAACATCAACAGACCCTACAGCAAACACTTCTTTCATTGTGCTCCATCGTAGAAACGATAATGTCCGAAGGTGGCTTTAATAAAATATTAGATAAAATATTTAACGAAAAGTCAGCTTGTTCACATAAAATGAAGATAAATATTTTATTTAATAGTTTTGAACCAAAAATGCTATAAGAGCATAGCTCTTTTTACATTTATAAGACTGTCAAACTTATTTAACATATTCAAGATCCTAGACCTTTTTCGAACGTGATACATCAGAATAAAATAAGTACATACAATATTCTAATAGAACATTTATCCGCTTGGCTTTTATTTTCAGTATTTAAAACCAAATCTACAATGTTTTTCGCTCTTGATGACATCTTACTAAAAAATCTTATGATATAACAGTATTTAAGTAAAATCTCGCATACACTGTAATTAAACACAATAAGTCAGATTATATGTGGAGGTTGGGAACGTGGTAAGTATCTATCAAGTTACATCCGTTTAAAGTCTCATATATTCACATGCAAATGTGGTAAGTGCACTTTTAACATTTGATGCCGTAATATGTAATTTTCAAGTACTTGTGCATAGAAAAATCGAAATTTAAACTGTCGATTGGTGTGTTCAACCGAATTTGACACCAAAATGCACTTGCGTTCTACACCATCGACGCGCGCATACACCCACACACGTCTTTCCGTCTATTGCAGTATGCAATATTTGAAGTGTGCTTGTTCGGAAGCCAAAACGAAGATAGTCATTAGGAATAATCAACGGTATTAGCTCACGTGTTATTGCTAAAATAATAAAGATAGTTTGAAGTTTTACAACCAACGGATTTTCTCTTTTGTTGGAAAAAATGTAGCTGTAGTTGCTGACGTCAATATACGTCAGAGAAGTTAATTTTTTATTATCTTCATTTAGACATTGTAGATAAATATCAAATTAAATGCTTTTGTATTTGTCGTTTGTTTCAAATTTCGGTCTAACATATCTATATCATAGTCATTGTTCATCGCATTAATTTTAGTCTATGTTTCAACAAGATTCAAAGGATATATTTTGTTTAACTCGTTAATATTAAAAAACTTTATATGGGAGCAGCTAAATAAGCGGGCGCTTATGAAATGCTCCCATATTTCCATTATACAATTCATACTTCCATTACATATATTTGCGTGAAGTATATTAGAAAATTAGCTTCATTTCTCTTGTGTTGTTTCACCCATTTATATGTTATAGTTGTATCCTGCCCACCCTCTTGTGGTTTAGCATTATTTTTTGAAGAATTTTTATGTTCGAAGAAAGGGTAATTCGAAGAAATAGTTTTCGATTAACTGTTTTTAGAAGAACTGCTTTCGAAGAATTGTTTTCGTAGAATTTACCGGAGACCAATTTGGACAATCTTGCTGTCAAATCATCAATGCATCAAATTAGTCCTTCGTTCCTATTTGATGAAAAATATTAATTCGTAACGATCATTAGCAACATTCAATTTAAGCGTGAATAAGTTGACATAGCAAGTTGTATTTATTCCAAATGAAGTTGCCTACGGGTATGTTTACTTAAGCAGATTAATAACATCTTGCTTGAGTAAGAGCTTTAAGACGGAGCTTTCATAGAATATACGTAGTCAGTAGTCAGGATGAGATTCAAAGGGAAGCTCCAAGTCTGGTGAACCGAAAGTAAAACAACGACATAATTCAGCATTTAATTAGATTTAGACAAGGGCACATCCTTTTAGCGCGTTTGTACAAGCAAATACATAGATAACACAAAAACAGATAACGCCTCTGATTATGCAGGAGGCATCCGCGACTTATCTAAATCTCTATTTAATTATCACTAACCATTCTAATAAATTCAAGTATCACTTGTCTATGAAACCCACATATGAATAGCTCAAGGTATTTCCATTTCCTCGAACCAAAAATATTAATCGCACAACATAACAAATACTTATTTCGGGTTATCTTATTGGGATTATATTCATCATAATATACGTTTTTCAATTAATGATGATAGTTTAATTGTATTATTGTGAATAAATAAAAGAGAATTGGTGTGTGAGCGTGTCAGCTATCGTTGGAATACTGGAAGAGGAGATAGGTAATCGAATTGTTCTTGAAGCTTTGGAGGTTATAGGCATAGGGAGTGAACTCACTAGACAAAAAGTTCCACAACTTCGCTGTTCGATAGGAAAATTAAGTCTGGTAGGAAAAAGTTTGGCAGGTCTTGAGCTTGTCTAGTCCGCCTATCTGGAATCTTTCGTGATGGAACAATAGACGAGATTCCCGATGAACACCGACCATGGAAATATCTATAGAAGCGGGAGAGATGTCCTACCTTTCTACGATAATCTAGAGAGGTCAATGAACTCGTAAGTGTGACATCATCAATTAAACAAACAGCTCTCTTCTGGATAGAATCCAAAGGCTTCAGCGTATGTTAGGGAGTCGAACTCCAAACAGGTGAACAGTACTCCAAGACAGGTCGAATCTGTATTTTGTAGATTAGGAGAAGCTCCTGGGATGTAAAGTAGCTCTTGGCACGAGATAAAAAACCAAGTTTTTGTGAAGCGGTTGTTGCAATGGACATCACATGATCGTCCCATGAGTAGTACTAGACTTCATAGGAACAGTTGCACCTGTAATCATCATATTAGGGACTGTAGGATCCTCCTTCCTGAAAAAGACGCAAGTTTGAGTTTTGGTTGCATTAAACTCTACTAGATTATCAGATCCTTATTTCAAAATATTTGTCAAATCTCCATTCATTGCGTCAACTTGTCTCTGTCTCGCTCCTTTGGCTTTAATGGATGATATAGGGGCTCTAGATGAGAAAGCTGTATGAAGAGTACCATCTGCAAAACTATGGACGGGACAGGTGATCACATACATCAGATCGTTGATAGAGCACATAGTTGGTGCCAAGACAGATCCCTGTGGAACACCAGCGTTGATAGCCGTTGTATCCGAGATTACTACATGAACGACCACATGGAGTGATCCATCTGAGAGAAAACTCAATAGTAAGCGACAAAGTTGTGGCGGCAAACCATATGACGGAAGTTTCCCAAGAATCCAAAATTCAATACAATAATGAGTGAAAGTCGTTATACCTGGTATTATATTGAATGAAACGATGTGGAAAATAATAATAATTAATATTCAAGTTAAGATAATTATTATGAATTTATTCATTAATTCACATGGTGAATGTGAGAAACTTACCGAAATAACATGTCAAATATCCACTTATAATATTCCAAGTGCAAAATTTCCGGAAATTAATTTGTGCGCTCGGGATATTCAGTAAGAGAATTTCACACCGAAGAAAAATTAGTTTAAAATAATTTCAATGTGATATTATTTGACATTTTGTCATGAAAATATGGGACATTACGAAGGAATGCCATAATTTATTTATAGGATTTTGAGAGTTTGATGTATGTAGTTTTTGATTCACCCACTCTAGTTGTACAAAATTGTTAAAAGTAGATTAAATATGGTTCATTACATGCTGTTGAAATGAATTTTATTTACTAAAATTGGTGGAAATATGTGTTTTTCACCAATGGTTTTCTTTCGGCAACTATTTTACAATAAAATTCAAATATCAGTTGTAATTTTTGATTCACCCACTTCAGTTGTACAAAATTGTAAAAAATGGATTAAATGTAGTTTATTACATGTTGTTGAATTAAATTTCATTTACTAAAATTGATGGAAGTATTTATTTTTAACCAATAATTTTCTTTCGGCAACTGACTTACAATAAAATTTAAATATCGGTAGTAATTTTTGATTCACCCACTTTGGTTGTACAAAATTGTTAAAAGTAGATTAAATATGGTTTATTACATATTGTTGAATTACATTTTATTTACTAAAAGTGGTGGAAGGAAGTATGTGTTTTTAACTAATGGTTTTCTTGCGGCAACTGATTTATAATAAAATTCAAATATCAGTAGTGATTTTTGATCCACCCACTTTAGTTGTACAAAATTGTTAAAAGTGGATTAAATATGGTTTAATACATGTTATTGAATTACCTTTTATTTACTAAAATTGATGGAATTATGTGTTTTTAAGTAATGGTTTTCTTTTGGCAACTGATTTACAATAAAATTCAAATATCTTTTGATCCACCTACTCTAGTTGTGTTAAATTATTTTAAATAGATTGTATATAGTCGCTTTTATGTTTTTGGGTTAAACTTGATCTACTAAAATTGGAGGAATAATATTTATTTTTAGCAAACGACAGTTTCTAGTTTTTAAGAGAATCAAATAATTATAAAATAGTAATATTGCTTAATGGAAATAGGCGGCCATGCCTATGACAGATACCATGACAAATGTCATTATTTTACCTTCTCTATATTTTGTATAAAATCAATCGTCTCAGAGAGAGATTGTAACAATGAGTTGTTTTAAAAATTACGAGGCTTGTTCATGTTGCGACGAATTGAGACACGTGAAAATGTTCCATTCCAAACTAACGTATTTACTGGAGTTAATTGAATATTGTTCACCAGAAATGTTAAATGTGGCAAATCGTGAAGGTTCATTCAAGAAAATCCAAGAAAAGCTGTTGCAAACATCTAGAAAATTTAACAGAATTGGCAAGAATAAATTAAACAAAGTGGTTTCAAAATATTACATTTATTTGCTTAAACACAAACATTTGGTAAATTTAGAGTCTTCTGTCCTTTGCTATTCGCCATTACGAAGAGAGGTTTTTTTTCAAAAGGAATATCAAAAACATTTAAATGTTGTTATGAAATTAAATGAAATATAGATTTTAATAATGAATCGAATAAATTCAAATATTTAATTTATATTTGTGAACGGTTGTTTTGTTATGTATTGTATCACTTTCAAACTCCTTCGTTAAAAGTCAAAAAATATCCGCTATAGTTTTGCTTCTCTACCCTAAACGAAAAAATATCCCCTGAATTTTTTTTGTTGGCATGGCAATGAGTCAAAATAAAAGTATTTCATTGGTCGAAAATTGTCGGTGTGTAATTCTCATTAATATATTAAGTACAACTCTCTGTACTGATTCGTTTTAGTTGTGGTTTAATTCTGAGCGCAATATAGCAATTACTTTATAATTAATCGAACTGCGATTCAGAAATCCAAATTCACTTCTTTTTCTATTGTCATCATTATAATGTTAAAATAATGAAAGCTCTTCTTGCCACACCGGGTTGCGAAAGTAACATACGTTCACTTTCCGATTTTCACGCATCCCTTGTTCATTTCCATATAATCTGCACGAAATCTAATATGCAACATGTATTTCTAAAAGAATTAAATGAATATTCGTGACAATAAAACTGGACAGGCCTAACATACTGAAAGCGACAAGGACCAAATAACCCACCACCTTAGTAACCGTCACGGCAATTAATAGAGAAACATTTATTTGCTTTTAAGTGAATTATAATATAAGATTAATAATATAGATTTGATATTAACACGCTTGGAAATTTTGCATGTTCCTGTTTTAATTGCATACACACATGGTATAACATAATATAATATCAGGATTCATTGTCCTAAAAAATCCATTTTGTTGGAATAAAAGTATGAAAATGGCGAAGATTATCAAGTCTGAAAATTCAATGATAGGGGTATTACCTAATATCAAGTTAGGCGTCAGGCAGTCTCTCTATACGCTCACATATCTGAGTCGGATACTCGACGTTATTCATTTACTCAATCCTCGATCCTCGTGCAGACGAATATTATATTTTTATTGAATTTATTAATTGTACATTGTGTACTTAGTATCTTATCTAAGTGCAAGCTTTTAAATATTGTGAATATAGTTCTTGTCACAAGAATATAACATTAGTGATGTGTATAAGTGAGAACTTTTGCTGTGTACTACACATTGATGACGTTGTGTTATATCTAGTTTATTATTTTCATTGTTCGAATGTTGGATCACAGCATCGAATATAATACTGAGTATCGTCTTGATGTTTTTTTTAATACTACTAATACGAAAGTACAAAATTTTATTTCAAATAATTATTTGTGGTGTAATTTACGATCATACTGACATTTGACGGAAATGTTTATATGTTTACATTTTGCGTTTCTTTTTAGATTATTTGTTCATTGGTCCGAATTGAAGATGTTTTCTTTTACTATCATCCGTAGACATCTTCAATTCGGACCAATGCTGTTTAACATTACTTCCATGTACATCGATGTCAATATCAATGAATAATTATTAAATATAAAAATGTATATAATTGTTGATTGAAATGCTGACAGTTGTGAAATATACACATCACTAATTTTATATTCTTATGACAAGAATTATATTCACAATATTCAAAACCTTGCACTTAGATACGATACTAAGTACACAATGTACAATTAATAAATTCAATAAAATTATAACATTCGTCCGCACGAGGACCGAGGATTGAGTAAATGAATAACGTCGAGTATCCGACTCAGATGTGCACACGTGTGTAACCGTATAGAGAGACTGCCTGCCGCCTGACCCGAGTAGTTGTGCACGCAACAGTATGCATAATACCTAATATATATAGCTACAGCATGACGGGACGTGACGGACTCATGGATTTACCCCCATCTGAAATAGTTCAACGCGCCTGAAGAAGTTTTCACTTCAAAAATTTAAAGTTCTGATCTTGGATTACATTGGAAACTATTGATTAACCTTTCACTATCTGGTGGATGCGACAAACTTGTCCGGCTAAAGACGTTAGGTGGTTTCATTTACGTTCAGTGAAGCGTACTGGTTCGACTAGTAGATGCTGGATAGGTTTGAAATATTAGCAACTAAATAATAGGAACATATTGAATATATTGCAACAATGATGCACTAGTCCTAAATGATATCAACCTCCCCTCAATCAGTGTAAAGTCTGGTTTTTAACTTGTTATTGCGGTGAATTCAGACATTCTATACTATTCTATAATAGATATGTACACTTCTTGCTTTCGTGTGTCTGAATGTGAATAAAAACCAAACCAAAGCATATAAAGAAGTAAGCCTTCCATTGTTGTAAAATAATTGTCATACCATCATGAATGTTATGTATCACCTGAATGAAGGAACTGGGAATGTTAGTATATGGGGCTGGAACCGAATACTTTAAAGGCTTAGGAAAATCCACGAACATCTTTAAAGTGAAAATTCACGCCATATGAAAATGTATCCGGTTCAACATATGAATAGGCTTTCGTAGACAAGAAATAGTCATCATATCGGAAACTCAAGCAACCATCAACGCGCTGAGATTAGCTTCAAGATGAACAGGGAATGCTTAAAAAAACTAAAAGAGCTAAGAATGAACAATGGAGTTACCCTCCTATGGGTTCCGGGAAACACCGGAATGCAGGATAATGAAAAAGTGGCCGTAACACCATTTCTGGGACCTGAAATCTTCTGCGGAAGGAGCACAATACTGCAAGAATTCAAGATAGAGGCAGACAATAAGGATAGAACCACAAGGACTGAGGCAGACAGAGACACTACTGCGAAACTTTAACTAGAACAGATCTAATGACTGCATTAACCTTATCAAAAATACACTTATAATACTAACTAGGATCCTATCAGGATACTGCTGGTTAGAAGGACACCTAAAGAATCTCGGGATAGAAGAGGAAGAAGAGTGCAGGTTCTGCGAAAAGAAGGAAGGAATATCTGTCCGCATCCTCGCTAAATGTACCAGTTTACAAAGCCCAAGTACACGGCACCTAGCCGAATATCAAATATAAGAGAGAGATTTACCTGACGTGAAGATATCCTGAACATCCTAAGGGCTGCAGGCTACAGGGTTAGAGGAACTGCTGTATCCGTTGAGACATCCTGATCGTTACAGCAGCAGAAGGGAACACAATAGATCTATTACGCCGCAGTGATACACCCAACGATAATGGAGGAGATTGTGATGGCCCGGGTGGCCAGAGCATGCCCGCTGGGAGGACTACATTCTCCGCTTCGGTGGAATATGGTCGTGGACGGAATACTCGGAGGCTTCCAGCACAAAGGATACAGAACCCTCGCTTATGCCGATGACATAGTAGCCTTGGCAAACGGAAAATACAACACCACGGTCAGACATCGAATGCAAGAGTCTTCGAACCTGGTAATAACGTAGACGGACTAGTGGGGATTGAACATGAGTCCCCACAAAGCCACCATTTACCAGAAAACGCAAATTGGATGGCCTGAGACCTCTGAAACTTCGAGGAAAAACCCTACAAATAAAGGGGGTGGTCCTCTATCTCGAGGTGACGCGAAACTGACCTGGAACCAACATCTGAAAAACCTAACCAAAAAACCTGGAGACATCACTTTTTTGGTGAGACGTTCCTTCAGGAAAGAATGGGGGTTAAGACCAGACATGCTGTATTGGTTGTACAACATGGTGGTAAAGCCTGCAAAAACATATGCCTCTTGGATATGGTGGCCTAAGACACAACAAATAGGGACCATGACAAGATTAATCAAGGTCCAAAGACTTGCATGTCTTGAGATCACAGGCACTATGAAATCTACGCCCACTGCAACAATGGAGACACTAATCGGATTGCCTCCCCTCCACTTGGTGGTCCAGGGAGAGGCAAGGCATGGTGCCTTCAGAATACAAAACATACTGGATAATGTTCACATTGGGCCAGGGCACATGAGCATTGTAAAAATCGTGACCAAGGACTTGCTAGGCATGAGAACAGATCACATTCCAAAACGATACTCTTTCGACATCACATTCAAGGTATCAATACCTGATAGAACTGAATGAGAAACACGAACCTGGGCACCATTTTACAAGGGAAGATCTGGTACACAGACGGGTCTAAGGTTGGAAAAGGTGCAAGTGTAGGTGCCCTAAGACTGGTTTCAGCTATTCATAAGCTAAGTATAGGTATATGCAATTCTTCAATGTGCGAGGGAAAATAATCCGAGAGCCATCGAAGATGAGCAGATCCATATACTGACAAACAGTCAGACTGCTCTTAAGGCAATGAGAAGTCAGGAAGTGACATCCCGACTGGTGTGGTCATGCAAAGAGGAACTGGAAACACTGGTAGAACGGAACCACGTTAAGCTGATATGGGTGTCAAGGGACATCAGGGAAATGCGGGCAATGAAAAAGCCCAAGAATTTGCGACAAGAGGGTCGAAAAACGATCCAGATCCAGAACAAACTACAGGATTACCAAAACGTACAGCACGAAGATCAGTAAAAAACTGAATCCTGGAAAACCACAAAAAATACTGGAAAGGAATCCCAGGAAACAAACCCGGAAAAAATACATCAACAGGACCGTGTTACAAAAGAACGACATTAAACAGCTAAAACATAAAAGTCGTAACAGGGTTCATGACTAACCATGCGCCATTAAATGGGCACCTCAACAAAATGGGGCTGTACAATGACTAACTGACATGCGGACTACAGACGGGAGGGATCTAGAAACAGTGACACATATACTGTGTGAATGCGAGGCACTGGACCGCAATTTTTGGAGAGCCTACTGGTAACCCAGAATTATACAGCTCTCACACAGTGAAGGACTACAAACTTGTACAAGACACAAAAATACTGGAGTGGGTACTGTGATCAAACAATACAGAGGTGAGATACAATAGGCCAGCAGGCCTAAGGGTCACCAGAGGGTACAGCCAGACAAGGTTTCATAGGAGGTGAAGTTTTTAGTATGCCTGCAAAGGTGACCCTCACAGTAGACCATGAGATTCAAGGCTCATAACCTCCCCTTAAAGGGGTTTCTTCATCTCAGCAAAAAATCTAATTTACCAACGTTGTATCAAAACTGAAATCATCTAAATATGAGGAAATTATTTCTTTTTCCTTTTTTAATTCAAATTGTAGAAATATCAAGAGAACCAGAGAATAAAAAACAGAATAATTGGTTTTGAGGTGGTAAATATTTTCCTAGAATCGTTGTCATTCCATAAATATATCTCGATTGGAATAAGAAATTAGTGCCTTGTTTCAACGTTCTTTTTTAGCAGCTTCGCGATTAATAAGAAATATCTCCTGATGATATTTTCGCTACATTAACCAGTTCATCGTCTTTATAAATGAAAATGTTCGACAAAGAGAAATTAAGTGAAATCGCAACGAGTACTACCTCTGAATAAATATTAAACAAACATATTGCTTATGCATCACTATGACACAATTATCTTGTTTGATATCCATCAATCACTTTGTCAAATACGTCCATTCGAAATAAATACAATACTATTAACAAGGCGATGGATTAGTTTCGAAATTCAATAAATCCTCATGCCGGCATTAATTTTACAACAGTATTATACAATTCTCTTCAGTAAACTCGAAGGTTATGTAATCAGAACTAAATTCTCATCTGGAAAAATGTTGCCGTAATGCAGTTTTAACGTTGCTAAAGATACAACATGAATTATTTTTTTTTAAGTGACGAAGTTATCAGGGTGAGTATAATAAGTGATGTTAAAAAAACGCTGACTTACCCGGTGTTAGCAGATGAAACAGCGGACATAGCTGGGAAAAAACAGCTATCAATTGGCTTGCGGTTCTACGATGAATGCAAGGGGATAGTCCGAGAATAATATGTAGGTTTTGTGGAACTGAAGGCACAAGATGCCTCATCAATCGCTGAAGCAATCAACAATTTTTTGATTAGCTGTAATCTATCACCAGAATATTGCGTAGGATTGGGTTTCGATGGCTGCTCTATAATGGCAGGCAAAGAGGGCGGTGTACAAGCAATTTTAAGGAAGAAATATTCCCGAGCATTATATTTTCATTGCTCAAGCCACAATATTATAAAGGACACAATAGACTTTTTCAGAGAATCGACTGCTTGTAGGAATTGCGCTCCCAATCTATCACGAATGTGTGAGACGAGATGGTCGGAAAAATATAAATCAATCCAAAAATTTTCTCAAAATTTCTCAGAGCTTGTGAAAGCGCAAGAAGAATTATCCACAGGAGGAAACTATGCTACAAGAGAATCTGCATTTCAGATTCATTCGGCGGTTACAAAACCAGTGTTTATCGTTGCCTTAGTTACAATAACAAAATTCTCGGCAGTGTTGGAACCAGTAGTTAACGCCTTGCAAGCAAAGACCATGGATTTGATTGCTTTATGAGAACACATTACAAGAATCCTTGAAGTACTCAAAAGAGACCGTCAAGAAGCAGATCGAATCACTGACCAATTACTCAGAAAAGCTCAAGACATTTCAATAGAATTGTAAATAGAAATTTCTGTCCCACGTTTTGCTCAAAAGCAAAAACACAGGAGCAATCCTCCATCAGACAATGATAATGAATACTGGCGACGTTCCCTCATTATTTCTTATCTTGATTCATTTACGTTATAGTTAAATATTCGATTTTCCCAAGAAAATACCCCAGCTTTTGCTTTAACAAAACTACATCCTTTATGCATGACGGAAACTAGTATTACAGAATTACAAAACAGAAATGTTTCAAGATTTTTATGATTTGGATGACATCACAGGAGAACTTGACCTATGGTATAATTTGGGGACGAAGAAGGATTTACCTAAAGACAAATTAAACCGTCGAACGATCATTCAGTACGCTTCGAAGAGTGAAGACCTGGCTTGGGAGCACTATCAGAGACAAGGTTGACTGGATTATGCTTGATGAGCGTACATCGGAATTTTGTGAAAGAAAACCGTGAAATGGTGGGAACGAAAGTAATGGATAAATTTGCAGCAAATCCGAGAAGATTATTATTGATATAAAAATTTAATTAAGTACAGTTTATTAAAATACTTAAATTTATTTTGAATTTTTTTTTCTTATAAAAACCGTCTCAGTTGTAGCATGGCATGTCTAGTGATTAATACAGTTTCTCAGTAGTTTTCAGTTCCCCATCCTCGAAAAAAATATGAGCTGCCCCCCCCCCCCCTCCTAGTTCAGATCCTGGGTACGCCCTTGAGAATCAGAGATAATTCTAATGAATTGATTCAGACTAATTCATGTAATAGTACTCACACGTGGAAATTGAAGAATTTCAAAGTATTGAAAACGATGTGACTATGGGTGTACCACAAGGTTTCACCATGGGTCCTATTTTATTTTAGGTATTGATGGCAACATACGCTGCTCAGAGATGGAATGAAACTGAATCAATTCGATGTTAATGGAAAACTGTCTGTCATTAATAATATAGTCGTGTTTTATTACCTTTGGATCATATGTGGACACCTGAGACAATTTATGTAGGTCAATATAGGTTTTAGGTCTAGAGAATAAAAAAGTAAACGAACATAAATATTAAGGAATAACTATAGATTGTAACATGAAGAGGGATCATCATATCAAATAGCATACAAAATACTCTCGAAACAGTATTATACTGTGTGTCCGTAAAGTATGGAACAAATTCATTTTTAGATAAACAGGTCATTTTAAGAAATAATCCTGAAACACGTTGATTTTTGATGTTAATTTACCGTATTTTAAAATAATAATCTAATATACAGGGTGAATTACGTTCGAGTAATGACGTCACCGTCATTTTTTTTAAATGGAACACCCCCATTTTGTCTCAATTTTCGGATTACTCTAGCTGAGCTGATTCCAAAAATGTATCACATGTTGATTCCAATTGGTACAGGGTGGACAAAAATACAATAGTTTTGTGTGTGCTCATAAAGTAACGCGTAACATTCTTTATTAGGTAAATTAACAATATTATCAAAAATACTTATTGTCTAGCGGCAATTGGTTTAAATGTAACACCCCGTAGTTTGCTACATATTTAGAGTAATAAAAATGAGCTGTTTCCAAACATGTTAGGTACTTGTGGTCTAGCAGACAGAATATGACAAAAAATATTTCTTATCTATTTATAAAAAACATAGTCGTCTACTTTTTTGGGAAATGTCATTATTTCAGTTTTATTTGTTTAGTAATTTAATGATGTTCAGTGACAGTTTAGTACTACAATATTTTTGGTATTCGTGAATATTCGAATGATTGCTTAGATTTAATTGGAAGTAGAAGTGGAGTTAAGTGTAAAACAAAGAATTGAAATACTTATGATGATTGGGTATGGAGACAGATCGCGAACTCAGATGGAAGTGTGCAATTTGTTTAATGATAAATATCCAGAAAGACCTATAACGCGTTCAACAGTCAGTAAGATTGAAACGAAATTTCTAGAAATTGGTAATGTTGAAAATGTACGCAAATCAGGTCGTCCCCCTGAAAATGCTGATACAGCATTAGATGTTTTACTGAGTTTTGAAGAAGATGCGCACACTTCTGTTCGTAAAGTTAGTCGCTATATCGGTGTTAGCAAAACAACGGTACACAAACTATTGAAGCTTGAAAAATGGCATCCTTATAAAATCAAACTTGTGCAAGAATTAAACGAAGATGATCCCGATAGAAGACTCCAATTTTGTGAAGAAATGATGGATAAATGTCACCGAGACCCTCTCTTGATACAAAACATTATTTTTTCTGATGAGTCCACTTTCATGTTAAATGGTGAGCTTAACCGTCAGAATTGTAGATACTGGGCAAAAGAAAACCCCCACTGGATGCGTGAGCATCATACACAATACCCTCAAAAAGTAAATGTATGGGCTGGAATTGTACGAAATCGAATCATCGGACCCTACTTTTTCGAAGGTAATTTAAACGGGGCAACGTACCTTGAGTTTTTAATGGGGTATCTCGTACCTACTTTACGTAATTTGTTTCCCAGCAGACGTAATCCTGGAGGTTTTGATGAAAGTTTATGGTTTCAACAGGATGGTGCACCTCCACATTATGCTGTAGATGTTAGAAGGTACCTAGATGAAATTTTCCCGAACAGGTGGATTGGTAGACATGGACCCACTGAATGGCCAGCGAGGTCACCAGATTTAAATCCTTTGGATTATTTTCTGTGGGGCCATCTGAAGAATGTTATTTATAAAACGAAACCTGCAAATATTGCAGATGTACAAGAGAAAATTCGAACAGAAATAAACAATATTACGCAAGAAACCATACACAAGGTTAAACAAGAATTTGTACACCGTTTGGGTTACTGTCAAATACAGCAAGGGCTGCAGTTAGAACATTTATAAAGTCATGTATTCCAGCATATTCTGTCCGCTAGACAATAAGTATTTTTGATAATATTGTTAATTTACCTAATAAAGAATGTTACGCGTTACTTTATGAGCACACACAAAACTATTGTATTTTTGTCCACCCTGTACCAATTGGAATCAACATGTAATACATTTTTGGAATCAGCTCAGCTAGAGTAATCCGAAAATTGAGACAAAATGGGGGTGTTCCATTTGAAAAAAATGACGGGGACGTCATTACTCGAACGTAATTCACCCTGTATATTAGATTATTATTTTAAAATACGGTAAATTAACATCAAAAATCGACGTGTTTCAGGATTATTTCTTAAAATGACCTGTTTAGCTAAAAATGAATTTGTTCCATACTTTACGGACACACTGTATATATCGCTTTGTGTCATGGTTTGTTAATATATGAAATTATTGCTTGGGATGGAGAATATAAAAATGTGATTACTAGGGTTCACAAATTACACCAGGCAATACTTGAGTTGATTGACGTACGGATGTTCTAGATATTTCAAATATATTATATAATGTAAATTATATTGATTTATTTTACAGAGTTAAGCAACAGCTATAACAAAACTTCTAATAATAGCAGGAATGAACACGTGTTGCTTCCTAAAATCAATAAAAGTATATATTAAAACAGTTCCAAAAATACAGCAATTATATTCTTGAATGCATATTATCAATATTTAGAATACCTACGCAAGCGTATGCGAGGTATATACCACTGCTATACAAATGAATGCTCAGCAATATTATTATTGCTAAAGTAATAATTTGATGTATAATTATGTCCTTTTCTGTCTTCTCATTTAGTACCTGTTACATGTTGAACAACATTTTTTCAATTTAAAATTGATGAGGTGTTAGTTATTTTAACAAATTTGCATGCAGCCTTACTAAAAGATGATCCCAAAATGTGACCCTCCGGCCGTCAGGGAATTAACAAACCTTATCGCTGCTCCGGGAATGTTCGTCTATTGCTTAAGGTATGCCGCTCTATGAATTTCCGGAAAGAGGAATATTCCTGTAAAAATACAGTACTTTTCCAAATATTTCATTCCTTCATTAAAATTTCTCAAATGACAAAACTCTAGTAAGTTATCTAGAGTTCTCCATTTTTGTGTTTATGTAAAACTATACGTCTAGTGTTTGGTCATCACGATTACAGATCTAAAGCCTGTTATTAGTATGAGATGAAGGACTGACTGTGGATACTAGAAAAAACTCAGTAGTACGTTGCTGTAGAATAGAGTTAATAATAATTCTTGACCCATGAATGAATTATATATAAATGCACGGAAAATAGGTCACAGTAACATTATGCTTATTAATTTCGTCTTTACGTACTTTTCGGTCTCACCACCATCATCTGAAGACGTATCAATTTCTAAACAGGGATTTCTTAGAACTAATTGAATCACAAAGCGCCCTTATCGCACCAATTTCAATTAAAAATGCCCACGTCACCGAAACGAACAGAAACAGGAGTAATCGAAATTGTAACACATTAATGTTTTAAGTATATGAATCGAAAATCCACTGCTTAGCAATGCTTACCGATGTATCCAGAACCAAAAGCTCGGAATTGAGAGATGCACACAACTCGGTAATTCTAAGAATTATTCTAAGAATGCTTTGAACGACAAAGGAGAAGATCACTGGTAATTATTTAGCACATTCATTAGCATGTTTCGTGTGATCCGATTTCGACTCTAAAATAATGTAAACAATGAGTTTTCAATGAAATGATATTTTCTGGCTCATGTCTTTAATGGATCCATCATTTAGGTAAGGAAATTGAATAAAAATACAATGATGTGAAAAAGAAAAACGATGTGCTAGCCTTCTAAAATATTAAATTTCTCATTGTTCTTGACTGAAGCTTTTCCAGATACCAAATCAGATAACTTATGAACGACTTTGCAGCCAAGGAAGCACCTGAATTTCAAGTAAAGGAGCTGTCATTTTCTTCCTTAGAACAGTCTGCATACAATCATATGCAAGTTATCAAACTATATTAATATTGGTAGCTATATAAACGATAATATGAATAACATTATGAGGTCAGACAGTTTAAGGTTCCGTATGATGTCATCGTAAACGAGACATGGTTTTGATTGGTATAATCAACATTTTATTCAATTAACCCACGCCTAATTTTATTTACCAGATGATGTATAGTCTTATATCATTGTCTTTTAAGATAACACAGCCCACGTAAAATCTATTACATTATTTAATCTCTGGGATGCCATCCATTATGCTTTTAACGAAGTTACTAGAATGGTTTGAACTTTGAAGGTGTGTTACTATAGATCCGTTCGTCAGGTAATGCAAGCGAACAGAACGGTTAATTCATGAAATAATCATTCTGCATACCAAGTACTATTTATACATACGGTTTTGAATACACTGGTGAGTATTTAAAACGCCCACTTTGACGAAATACGTTTATTTTGGCGTTAGATCAATAAGAACAATCGGCGCGAAAAACAATGAATTGATAAATTTAGCTGCAATTCTAATAATGAACCCAGATGAAATAAAAAGCTAGCCAGACCGACCGCACACGTGAAAACATGAGGGCAACTTCTAATATTTTGCAATGGACACATAACGTTATGGTGGAGGTCGTGATAACTTACGGATCTTTGGTATGTTGGACAAATATAACATAGAAAATAGCCGTGCTTGAGTTGAACAAGGTAAAAGACTTGCCTGCCCCAATATAATGGATGCAACAAAAACCAAACCAACAGTTAACATGGAAGTACTGATGGACATATCCCCGAATGACTTTACGATCATGAACTTACGATCCCTACTTTGTGTCGATATTACCAACTGAGGCCATGAGAACGGCGCATAGGTTAAAGGGCCTAGGCCACTGGACTACTCTCGTGGAGACTCATCGATTTTAAGTGAGGCAATCTCTAAATGTTCCATACTAGAAATGAAACAAAATAGCATGATCTCAGCTGTATGTACAGGGTGTCCTCGAACTGCGTGGCTAAAATGAAACCGAAGATTCTTTGATTCGAAAAAAATTTGATGAGCCATTTTACTTTTGCCTCAAGTGTCTTGTTTAGCCGGTAGAGGGCTTCAAAGTTGCAAAAATAATTTTGTTTTTTTGGTATAACTTGAGAACGTGATGGAGGACTTTTACAATATTTGGCAGGTGAGTTACTGTCAATAATAGCCGTTTTTGAGAGCGGAGCATAGAGCCTTAGAGACCATAGAAATGGCTCAAACTTGAGGATGTAACGGGAAAAGTGTCCAGAACTTTTTTGTGGTCGATGTAATTCACTCTATATTTTTTATGTAGATAGCTTATCTAATTTGAAAACTTTTCTTACTCTTAGAAAATTTTTATAAAATCAACGGATTAGCTTGAAAAAAATAATTTTCGAGTCTCTGCAATTTTGGCTTACTAATTTTACTTGATTATAATACCTTAGTTGCCTTTGCTTTTCTAATGTCATTTTGGCATTTGGAGAATTTATTCTCAAAACTGTCAGTTTTTACTTTACTTTCCGTAAAAATTTTATAAAATTATGGCTCAAAATTTCACTAACACTGAAATGGTTAATATCTCGGTAAAACACGAATAATAAAAACAATAGAAATGGGGAAACGATGTGATTATTAAGGAAAAACAAATGCTAAATTAAAAGAAACAACAAAACTTTTTGGGAAATCGCTAAGGCATCAATTGTTCGAAATGTTGCCCATTTTCCTGAATTCACAAATTAATTCGTTTCAAGAAATTGGATTGAACTCTGGCTAGTACTTCAGGATCATTCTTCAATAAATCCGCTTCATGATTAATTCGTTGCAAAACATTCCTCTCGTGTGTTTACTGGAGCTGCATAAACTTTCGACTTCAAAGCGCCCCATAGAAAGAAGTCGCAGGGCGTCAAATCAGGGGAGCGGGCCGGCCAGTTCACTGGTGCATCGTGTCCTCTACCTATCCAGCGATTTGGATATTCCGCATTCAAATGTCGCCTCACAGCTAATGTGAAATGAGGAGGTGCACCATCATGGATAAACCAGGCCACGACGAATGTGTAAGGGCAAGTCTTCTAACAGTTCAAGTAGCCTTTGTTCCAAAAAGTTCAAGTAGTTCTCCCCGTTCAATCGAACGGGTATAACGGTAGGGCCAATAAAAGGCTCATCAACTTTTTTTCGAATCAAAGAATCTTCGGTTTTATTTTGGCCACGCAGTTCGAGGACACCCTGTATGTCTTACTTCTCCCAAAATCCTCATCCCGAATAGAGGAGATCGGAGTAACGAAACTCTCACCTTACTGCCACCAGACGGGCTCGTAAGGTTCACAGATGGGGCGGGAGTGTACCTAAAGAGGTGAAATTTCACTATCTCAGTGACTCTAGGCGCTTACTGCACGCTTCATTAAACGGAGGTCTACGCAGTATCAACTTGTGCCATGGAAAACCTGCGAAGAAACTATGTAAATAGGCGCATATATATTTACACAGACAGCCGGTCGGCCCTGGGAGCTCTCAAATCACCCATAATTATATCAAGGCTTGTCAAAGAATGCGGGGATACACTAGCTGAACTAGCCTGGAGAAACAAAGTTCAACTCAGCTGGGTCCCTGGACACAGTGGAGTTGTAGGAAACGAAATGGCCGACTCCCTGGTCAGGCGAGGGTCGTATTGCGCCCCCGTCGGGCCGGAGACAATGGTCGCTTTATCAATTTGAGTGCGGTCTCGCCCTTCTGGGCCAACTGAATGTCTGAACTGTGGCAAAAATCACCACACATGAGGCAGGCCAAGCTCTTCATCAAAGAGCCTGTACCAAGGCTCTCAAAGAAACTCCTTTCTCTGAATAGAAGGAACATCACAGATGACCCAATATGTAGGAAATGGAGAGAGGCGGAAGAAACTGCCTCTCACATCCCGTTGGAATGCCCGGCATTAGCATCCCTCAGGCACCGAAACTTCGAAGAATCAGAACTTACGGAAGCCAGCACTGGCAATATTCTAGGTTTCTGGCGGGCCACAAACCTGGTAGAATAGAAACTTCGGAGAATCAGAACTTATGGAAGCCAGCACTGGCAATATTCTAGGTTTCTGGCGGGCCACAAACCTGCTAGAATAGAATAGGCTTCTGAACACAGGGCGTACATTTAGGAAGTAAGTCCCCTCCCCTTAAGAGATGATGATGATGAAAGGCGCAGGCGATTGTGTTTTTCTATAAATCTGCGGAAATCTGCCTCTCTACCTTCGACATCGACTTTCGCTGTTCGATTTGGATTTCTAACAAGGTATCTCTGTATTGCTTGATTTTTGTTCCTTCCGCGGAATTTCTTTGATGATTACTTATTTGTGGAATGAAGGTAATTTTCAAATTATAGTAACTGGTGAGTTATATGTACATACCTTTTAGTTATTTAAATTCATGGGTTTGTGTATTCTCTCAAATAGGTAGTGGCATAATGTTTCGATTGTGATGGGTGTTTGTTGGTTATGGCATCGTAGTGACCGCAAATCACAAGGATACGTTTTAGTTTAGGAATATAGATAATATTAAATATATTTTTTTGTTTTCGCCTTGAATTTCATGTACGATATGTTGATGGTTTATTGTAGAAATACAAAGATGTTGTATATTCAGACAATATATTTTTTATTCATAACAATATTTATGTTGTTTTTTAACCATTGCATATTTTACGTAAGGGCTTTCAGGCATACAGCTGTGTCAATTACACGTTCTATTATTACTTCTAAAGTAACTTGAGTAGCACCGATCTAGTAGAATCTGTGAGGTCTTCAAGCGTACAAAATATATAGTAGCATTATGGATCTCATAAAACCGTGTATTTAATTGTCTATTTTTGAGCCATCAAGCTACAAGAAAATAAGTATTTCAAGCATATCTGTGAACATCAATCTAACATTGACCATACATTAAGATTAGATATATTTTAAGAAGGTTTAAAAATATCTTTTGGGGTGAATATTTATACTATACGTTTTCATTACAGCTATGTAGTGGAGTCATTCTACGGAAATATGAGGCGAGGTTCGTAAAAATTTGATAGAAGTTGGGGAGGTGGAAAAAGTTGTTTCTTGTGATAAGAGTAATGATATTCCAGGATTTCTACAAGAAATATTTACCGGGACCATCCCAAAAATCCCAAAAACTGGTTTCTGGGAATTTTTTTAGGTCAGTTTTGAAGTTTTAATTTTTTCAACCCCTTAGACTTGTGACTGAGGTTTGGAAGTTGGACCCTTTTATTGTCAATGTTCAAGGAAGCTTTGGTTCAAATTTGGAGTGTTTGCGATCATTACTTCCCCTAGAATAGATATATATATATATATATATATATATATATATATATATATATATATATATATATATATATATATTGTATGTTTTCTTGGTATATTGGTTCGTATATATACTGATAATGAAATAAAAATTCTGTTTTTAAAACAGAATTTTTATTTCATTATCAGTATATATACGAACCAATATACCAAGAAAACATACAAATATTACAAATGGTTCAAGAATATCAACAAAAGAATATATATATATATATATATATATATATATATATATATATATTATATATATATATATATATATATATATATACGTTTTTAGGAGTAAAAATTAAAATTGGGCTATTTTGATCAAATCTTCACCAAATTGAATGAAATTTGGTGTCAAAGTAGATCATGGTGACCACAATAAGTCATCCAAAGATGAAGTTAAAATATCCAGCAGTTTTGATAGAAATCCAAATTTGGAATATTTGGCCCAAATTTTGAAGATGCCCCCCATTACGGCAAACAAATCGCGGAGTACTCTTTTTGGGCTCAAATTGAAGATTATTTTATATAGTTTGACGTGGTATAACTTGTTTTATAAGTTCAGCCCATTTCTTGGCCATTTACGGCATATATATATATATATGCGCGCGCAGATTTCCCACCTTTATTGTATTATAATAGCATTTTATCACTATAATATTGCTCTTAGAGTCTATATATGGCTTTTTTTGCATATCTATGTGAGAAAACATATACATTATTTATTTCCAATGTTCACACAACACGAACGACGAGCAATTCAATTTATAATGTTCTGTTCCAGAAAGGAGCTAATAAAAAAATGAAACGTGTGGCACTCGGGGACTGCCGCGGTAAAGCTATTGCATAGCACTACGCCACTGAATAAAGTTGGGCAGAAAAACATCCACTACCCCTCCAAAACTTTTTGATCGCATAGAACATAGTTTGCTATGAGTAGAAAATGTTCGCAAAAGATGTTTTCTGTACGATAAACAGTTCCGGAGATATTTGCAAAAAACGAAATTTTAAGCTATTGCATATAGCTTTTATCGCAGGCTTTGAGCGCGTCGACCGAATCAAGAAATTCCGTAACGAAAAATAATGTAAGACCTAAACACCTAACATGTGTCAAATTAATTAATTAATTTGAAGTTTCTAAAAGTGAGAAATTTCGTTATTTTATACGAATGTTATAACACTCTACCGCTTTAGACTCCGGGATTTTCACGTGGCCTATCGAAATTAGAAGGTTCGAATTATCTAAAAACATAATTGCATGAACTCCAGACGTCCTATGTAATTAGCTACGAACGAAATCATTTTGACATATGCCTCTAGGAGCTCGCTACGCGTCAGTTAGAGTTTATACGTTAGACGCGTAGCAGAGACCTGAGAGTACCTGTTTCTATTAAGCTATTGCATATATTGCATATTGCTTTTATCGCGGGCTTTGAGCGCGGCGACCGAATCAAGAAATTTCGTAACGAAAAATAACAGGAACTCGTTTATGTTTCGCTCTCTCGGGTGACTAATATTGAAAAATTGTATATCACGACAAAAAACGATAATTCTACATTCAAGTTTTATAATAATCGAAGGCAAGCTGCATCGACTGCATCTTTGTTGCAAGAATTCAAAAGACTGCCTTTAAATAGTGTTCAGACGACAGCTCAAAGTGTCTTAGACTTCCTTAGTGATAGAAATGGTATTTCAATAATGACTTTCAATCGCCAAAGTCTAAATAGTCGCAAATACGATTTACAAGATTCAGTTCCGAGACAAACAAATGTGTTACTTCTTACCGAATCTTGCATGGCGCATGATAATCCGATTGAAATACCTAATTTCAATTGTATCGTTCAATTCGAACGAGATACTGTTCCAAAAGGTGGGGTAGCTATTTACCAAAATAATAATAATGTAACTAATATTATGACTCCGAATATTGAAATAAATATTGCACACGTTAGCGATGTTAATGTTAGGCGCTCATTTTTTGGAGATATTTGTGCGTGCTTATGCAAACTTAGAAATGGCCTACACATAGTCATGGTGGCAATTTACATTTCTCCGAATCTAAAATTAGACGAGGTAGAGCATTTATTCATCGTACTTTACTGGAGTACACTGAAGAAGGGTCGAAAATACTTGGTACAAATGGTAATAAATTTCCACTTATCTTGGCTGGCGATTTCAACATCAACTTCGCTGATAAAAAATCAGAGCAGTTGACAACTTTTCTTTCGGAAAAATTGAATTTGAAAATGAATAATGATCCACAAGAATCCACAACAAAATATGGGGCCACCATTGACGCGGTATTTTCCAGATATTTAGAGGATATCAAGCCTCAAACTTATGTCTCTTATTTCAGTTACCATAAACCTATAGTTTCAATGATAACAAATTCCTGAATAACCTACATGTATTGTAAGATAATTAAAATATTTTAAACGATATTAACTTCTCATTTATTCAATAAAAGAAAAAAATTTGTTTTCTTATCGGTCACCACTCTCAAAAAGTGTAACTTGAATTGATATCAAAGAAAAAACTTGAATTAATATCAAAGAAAAAAAAATACTGCATAAATTAAAAATAAATAAATAATTATAATTGCATAAGTTGAGAAAAAATGCTATGCAATAGCTTCACCGCGGCAGTCCCCGAGTGCCACACGTCTTTTCAACACCCTGTATCTCAAGAACTAAGCGTCTGCATATATGTTAATAGGAACTTTTTTCCTCAAAATCAAATTTTCTATCGACTGTTGAACATATAGTGTAGTACCAAAAGACGCCACGTAGGGGAAACATAAAAGGCGTCATGTAAGAGTATCATCTTGATCTCTATGAAGAGTATTCTGTGACAAGCATAGATAACTCTACTACCGGTAGTAGTTATCTATGGTGACAGTTGACTTGCAAACACAATTTTATACGAAAGTTTTAACGTTCAGATCTCGCTTCCGGCTCCGGGATTTTCAGGTGGCCTATCGAAATTAGAAGGTTCGAATTGTATAAAAACACAATTGCATGCACGCCAGACGTCTTATGTAATTAGCTACGAACGCAAACATTTTGACGTATGCCTCCAGGAGCTCCCTGCGCGTAAGTTAGAGTTTATACATTTTACCTTTTGTTGATTTGGGACCATTTCGAACCCCGTGCGGCCGGCGCCAGTTGTAATAAAGTATTTTGGGCTATGGGCCGCTAGCTTTTACCCGCTTTCGGTATATTTAAGTAGCTAGAAAATTCCCTTTCGTACGTGGCACGTCAGTTGCTAGTAGGTGACAGCTGAGAATACCTCAAACTATTTAACTAATTAATATTCCTATTTAATCGACATTTTGGGGCCCGAGACTATGCTATTTAGTTGGCCCCGTTCATAAACTAACGACATGGAGCGAAAAGTCTTCGTTAAGACGTTCTATGTACCGTAAATTTGCACTTTTTCTAACTCGCGAGCTACGCGCTTCTCACGTGAACGTCATTCGATTTATCGAAAATTAACCAATTCAAAACAGTTTTTGACCCAGTTTGGGTTTAAAAGGTTCAAAGTTAACATTTCGAAACATTTCGACAATTTTAAGCTCGGCCGAGCTACATGATAGGCGGAATGGTGGGTGTCAGGATATTTCATTACAGTATTTGTTTTTTGTTTTTTTAGATTTCCGTTACGGAAATCTAAATCTTTTGTTTTTTTTTTCTTGATTCGGTCGCCGCGCTCAAAGCCCGCGATAAAAGCTATATGCAATAGCTTAAAAGCAAACGTTTTATAAAATTCACAAAAAAATAATAGATGCAGCGACATGAACTCTTGTTATTATATTGCTTCACGTTCTCTTGTTCGATCCAAATAATTCATAGAAAATGCGTCATTATTCAAACATAAAACGCGAAAGTTCAAGGGAACCGAAGCAGAGAATTTTAAACGAGACAATTGAGTGGCCAAACGAGTGCCTGCATAGTCCCTTTTTAACCTGTAAATATGGAAACGCTTTCAAATGTTTAGTTTCAAAACGGACCTGATGGAAAGGTACAAACATTATTATTTATTATTTCATGGAACAATCGAACCAAAGTGCACAATAGCATCGAGCGTAGCTAGAAAATTTTCAGATGTGTTGTCGCAACTAACTTGAATTTCTGTTATTCGAAACTTCTCGATTCAACGCATTCATTATATTTATAGAATGCTCTTCTGCGGCTTACAAAAAACTGGAAACGATTCGGCACCAGAGATTGATAAATAAACAGCGTAACGCACTTCATTACCTTTTTATGATAAACTATTGAACATCAATTGTATGAAATCGCGTCACGGAAAATTATATGTCCACAAAGCTGAGCCTGTATCTAATGTATGCTATGCGATTCATACAATGAATGAATGATTCAGGTAATACAATTCGTCAACCATGACTGCGCGTGAAAATAATGAGTAATTAATTAAATCATTGAGCTGTGTTTTTAGTATAGTTGATTCATACGGCATGGCATCAAATAAATTTACATTTTTATTGGTGGAAATTAATAATGATTCTTGATCCAGGTATGAATTATATATAAAATTCTCGGGAAATAGGTCACACTAACACATACGCTTATTATTTTCGTCTTTACGTACGTTTCGGTTTCACGACCATCCTCGGAGCACATAGTATAAAACAAAGTCGCTTTCTCTGTACCTATATCCCTACGTATGCTTAAATCTTTAAAACTACGGAACGGATTTTGATGCGGTTTTCTTTAATAGATAGAGTGATTGAAGAGGAAGGTTTATATGTATAATAACATCCATTAAATAGTGGAGAAATACTGTTATTTTTGAGGTTTCTAATGTGATGTCGTAAATAATTACATTTTTTCCGCTTACATTGCAAACGCAAGCTGAACCCTACGAGATATATCAAAATAATGTACTAAGTATTGTACACATTGAAAACTACAGAAAACCCCGCGATGGTATATGTATATCTCTTATGGTTATCCCACAATACCATTTTTTTGTCATTCACTTTTTACGACAAATAATGGCTAATTTTAACCAATACAGCATTAATCCTTTTCCAATTAAATACCTTAAATACATTGTTGATTTAATATAGATCTATATGGCCCTTTACAGCATATGATTTAAATGAATATTTTCGAAGATATTACAGATTTAAAAATTGCGGGACGTAGCGTTTGCGGCGGTACCGGCCGGCCGGGCGGGAGCGTGCCTATAAATAGCGCGTGGGAGACCGCGGTTCTCCCTATAGCACTTTGAATTTATCAGCATTGCACCCGTGTGAAGCTGGGGCGGGTCGCTAGTAACTGTATAAACGTGAATTCTTAAAACTAATTGTATCACCACAAAGCGTTCTTATTGCACTAATTCCAATTAAAAATGCCCACGTCGCCAAAACTAACAGAAACACGAACAATCGAAATTATAACACAATTAATGTCGAAATTATAACATAAGATTTTCCGAATTTTCCATCTGGAGAGAGTTTTTTGGGAAAAATAAAAGCGGAATCGTGATCAGCGACCCAAAAAAACTTATAGAGGTCATTTTTGCAACATAATTATAAATTATATATTATATATAAACTAACTGACTCGGCAAACGTTGTATTGCCATGTAAATAATTTCTAGAGAATTTCTAGTTAAAAAAATAGCTAACTTATTGGAAGTGTGTAAGGATGTGGTATATGAGTGAAGAAGGCATGGAGCGCTGTGAACGATGAGGGAATATAAAAATAACAAAACACCAAACATTAATTTTTTTAATTTATTATAATTTATTTTAAGTAATAATTATTTATATCATCAATTCATTACATAATATTAATCTCTTAATGCTACAGCGTGAACAATATTTTTTGTTAGCCCGTCTTTAGCTAATACAAACAAACTTGATGGTTTACCCACTCGAGAGCATGCTACGTATAATTGTCCATGTGAAAAACATGGTGTGCTCAAATCTAAGCCACAAACAGACATTGTTTGGCCTTGGGATTTATTGATAGTCATTGCAAATGCCAATCTAATCGGAAATTGAATACGCTTAAATTAAATTGGCACATC
Organism: Endomychus coccineus; assembly: GCA_958510875.1. Classification (NCBI taxonomy): domain Eukaryota; kingdom Metazoa; phylum Arthropoda; class Insecta; order Coleoptera; family Endomychidae; genus Endomychus; species Endomychus coccineus. The sequence goes on from OY294069.1 coordinate 147,842,590, forward strand.
TGTGGGTATAATATGTATTCGTGGTATTAATATATTTTCCCCTCGAAACTTGCCATTTAAAATGGTGGCTTCGATAACGTTTTACGAAGCAAAATAATTGGAGATCCAACGTTCAATTGTGAGTTATGCGGTGGCATGCCTGGCAAATCCAGTGAATTCAAAAACTCTGTTGGAAAATTTACAGCTTCAGTGGCATCGCAAACTGTATCAATAGATTTATATGATACAAAGTCCCCTGGCAATAACTGTTGTATCTTCAGATTCAAAATGTCAACGTCCACATTTTTTGCCGCTAAAATTGCTCTTTCTGCAAGCCACTCGAGATTTATGTAATTCGTGTGTACATCGGGTAGACACATGGAGGGGATAACTTACCAAGTGATAGTAATTGATGTTATCGAGCGGGATAAAAAATGATAAAATTATTAAAATGACTATTAAAAAGCAGGGGTTGGTGATAGAAGAGTGAAAATTTAGGGTTGTATGTATTTTTTAATGCCACATAGTAAAAAAGTAAAGAAAAAAAATTTTATCCAAAAAATTAAAAAATTTTGGGGTGGACACCCCTTATCACTTAGGGGTTTGAAAGATAGATAGTAGCCGATTCTCAGACTTACTGAATATGCATAAAAAATTTCATAAGAATCGAGGGAGCCGTTTCGGAGGAGTATGGGAACGAACATTGTGACACGAGAATTTTATATATTAGATTTTCCAAATTTCTCATCTGGAGGGAGTTTTCCGAGAAAACTAACTGCGGAATCGTGATCAGCGACCCAAAAAATAAATTAGAGGTCATTTTCGGCTCTTAATTCATTAATTTTCTAAACTTTTGAATTTTTTTTTTAAGAATGCTCCTCTGAGGAGTTGAAACCTCATTTTGGGGGGGTAGAAAGGTCGACCTCCGCGGTCTTTATAGTCATGAATGATCTATGGGGTATTAGGAACAAAATGTAAGAAAATTTTGAAATCATAGCTTACTATATATATTTTTTTATTATGGCCTTTTTCCCGGCTTATTGCCTGGACTATAAGGGAGAAACGGCATTCTTCATCCGGGTTTCTAGATGCATTTTCCAGCTCAGTTTAGCATCGAGGATAACTCCAAGGTACTTGACTGAGCCTTTCCATTGTAATACTATTATCCGATATTTTCAGCAAATATACTCCAGCTATTTTAATTGTTTACTAGTATACCTACATAATACTAATACATATTCATGAATATTCCTATTGGAATATTTAGAAATCCGCTCTTCAATAAAGTAACGTTTTTCTGTAATGTCTACCGACAGTTATAAATCTTGTGTACCAGATTTCTTGTAAAGCTCAATACACGAAATCAGCAGTCATTAGAAGCAAGGCTTAATTCAAGTAATTCCACTGACGTTAATTAAGTACGTTTATACATTCATCCAGCTCCAGTGGAACCAGTTCATAAACAATTTATTAACTTCGGGTATACACAAACGGAAGATGTCCATAAAGGCAATAAATATGGAATAGCAGCAGAATCAGACTAGTACTCGTAGTAGTTTCCTTTGATACACATGTGGAGCTCAAGTTTAAATTGCTATTCCCTTTTATAAAGCTACATGCATAACACGAAAGCTGGATTATGTAAAATAGTACATAAACTACCTGTATCATATACATCTATTAAATTGCTTCTACTTACGTGGCTCTTGTAATGGAATATGTAGTTACATTCCCCTTAAAATCACTGTCAAATCCTTATTCTAATGAATAATCCAAAATATCATGATGATACTATTGATAAGAAATATCACCCTTATCCACTAAAAATACTATTAAAGTACTGAGAACCTTTGGGCTAACAAGTAGCCAACATCAGAGTAAACTGAATTATGAATCAAAATGTGCCTGTTTAAATACTATTTGAGGATAAGAATGTAAACAATGGGTAACCCTCAGCTGGAGATAAATCGAAATTTAATAAATTGTTTTTTCGTTCATACATTTCCATCCTTTCTAAATTACCTACATATTTGTCTGTACTGTGTTTCAAAATATACAGGGTGTCCTCGAACTGCGTGGCCAAAATAAAACCGAAGATTCTTTGATTTGAAAATAATTTGATGAGCCTTTTTACTTTTGCCTCAAGTGTCTTGTTTAGCCGGTAGAGGGCTTCAAAGTTGCAAAAATAATTTTGTTTTTTCGGTATAACTTGAGAACGTGATGAAGGACTTCTACAATATTTGGCAGACAAGTTATTGTCAATAATAGCTGTTTTTGAGAGCTAAGCACAGAGCCTTAGAGACCATAGAAATGGCTTAAACTTGAGGATGTAACGGGAAAAGTGTCCAGAACTTTTTTGTGGTCAATGTAATTCACTCGATACTTAAACTTAGTTGCCTTTGCTTTTCTAATGTCATTTTGGCATTTGGAGAATTTATTCAGTTAGTTTTTACTTTGCTTCCCGTTAAAAATTTTATAAAATTATGACTCAAAATTTCACTAACACTGAAATGTTTAATATCTCGGTAAAACACGAATAATAAAAACAATAGAAATGGGGAAACGATGTGATTATTTAGGAAAAACAAATGCTAAATTAAAAGAAACAACAAAACGTTTTGGGAAATCGCTAAGGCATCAATTGTTCGAAATGTTGCCCATTTTCCTGAATACACAAATTAATTCGTTTCAAGAAATTGAATTGAACTCTGGCTAGTACTTCAGGATCATTCTTCAATAAATCCGCTTCATGATTAATTCGTTGCAACAATTCCTCCCGTGTGTTTACTGGAGCTGCATAGACTTTCGACTTCAAAGCGCCCCATAGAAAGAAGTCGCAGGGCGTCAAATCAGGGAAGCGGGCCGGCCAGTTCACTGGTGCATCGTGTCCTCCACCTATCCAGCGATCTGGATATTCCGCATTCAAATGTCGCCTCACAGCTAATGTGAAATGAGGAGGTGCACCATCATGCATAAACCAAAGGTCACGACGAATGTGTAAGGGCAAGTCTTCCAACAGTTCAGGTAGCCTTTGTTCCAAAAAGTTCAAGTAGTTCTCCCCGTTCAATCGATCGGGTATAACGGTAGGACCAATAATAAAGTTATCCACAATTCCAACCCAAACACTGATTTTAGTTTGATTCTGAAAATGTGTAACTTCCGTTTCATGAGGATTTTCATCAGCATAGAAATGTTCATTATGGAGGTTAAAAATACCACATCTCGTGAAAGTAGCTTCGTACGTGAACAGAATTCTTCTACAAAAATTGGGGTTTGCGTTTTGTCTTTGGACAATAAACCGACAGAAATCTAGCCGATGACCTGGATGCATGGGCAATAAGTCTTGAACTGTTTTAATATGATAGGGATACAACAGTTCTTCTTTCAGTACATTATGAACTAATGATTATGAGGCTCAAATACGAAGTCCCAAACGTCGTGTGCTTATCCTAGGTTCAGTTTCAACCACTTCCAGTATCTCTTCTTCGAGCTCTAACGTCCTTCTTGTCCGTCTGCGTCCAGTTTCTCTGCGATTTGCTTCAAATCTGCCAGTTTCGCGAAGTCGCCTCTCGATATTAGCAAAGGTTTGTCGATTTGGAATTCTGCGGTGCGGATATCTTTCCCTATAAACTTGTACACTTCTCTGGCCATTGCAACGACAAAGTTCATAAATCAATAACATATCAACCATTTCAGTGTTGGTGAAATTTTGAGCCATAATTTTATAAAATATTTACGGAACGCAAAGTAAAAACTGAAAGTTTTGAGAATAAATTCTCCAAATGCCAAAATGACATTAGAAAAGCAAAGGCAACTAAGGTATTTTAATCAAGTAAAATTAGTAAGCCAACATTGCAGAGACTCGAAAATTAATTTTTTCAAGCTAATCCCTTGATTTTATCAACATTTTCTAAGAGTAAAAAAAGTTTTCAAATTAGATAAGCTATCTACATAAAAATATCCAGCGAATTACATTGACCACAAAAAAGTTCTGGACACTTTTCTCGTTACATCCTCAAGTTTGAGCAATTTCTATGGTCTCTAAGGCTCTGTGCTCCACTCTCAAAAACGGCTATTATTGACAGTAACTCACCTGCCAAATATTGTGGAAGTCCTTCATCACGTTCTCAAGTTATACCGAAAAAACAAAATTATTTTTGCAACTTTGAAGCCCTCTACCGGCTAATTAAGACACTTGAGGCAAAAGTAAAAAGGCTCATCAAATTTTTGTCGAATCAAAGAATCTTCGGTTTTATTTTGGCCACGCAGTTCGCTGATTTTTCACAATTATTTTTCTTTATATGTGCAAAATGTTCCTTATACCGAGTTTAAATGTTCCATCTAGTTTGACCCACGACTCACACTAAAGGTGTTGCCCAAACGGTGTTTTAGCTTGTTCTTACATCTATAAACTTGTTGTATTGCAAATTTAGAAAATAAACTATGGAATTTATTAATTACTGAAGAATGATAAGTGAAACTTTTAAATTTTATTGAAGTATTTGAAGGTAATGGCTCTAATTTGGTTCAATAATCTATGAACTAGGCCAGGGGTTCCCACCCGGTGGTACGCGTACCACTGGTGGTACGCGGGAACGTTTCAGGTGCTACGCGTGAGTGATGTGAGCAACATGCTATTAATAGCTTCTGTAGGCATGAGCTCTATCATCATGTTTTGAAAAAAAATTAAATATCCCCAATGCCAGATGTGGTTCCAGATATCATTGTTCACTTGGAAGGCCTTCAAAAAAGCTTTAAGAAGTATTTCTCTGAAGATTATTCAAAAGTGGACTGGATCAGAAATCCTTTTTCGGGAACCTCGCCAAATGAATTGGAACTAAAAGGAAGTTTATCGTTCTTACAGAAGATAGTTCCATGAAAGATTATTTTACAGAGAAATCTTTAATTAACTTCTGGATCGGATATAAAACCGAGTACTCTTTGATCTTCCGGCAAGCTCTGCTATGTTTGATGCCATTTGTTACGAGTTACTTGTGTGAGAGTGGATTTTCTGAACTCTTGTACATAAAACATAAACATAGAAGCAGAATAAGTGTTGGAGAGGACTTAAAAGTGAAGATAAGTTCCATGACTCCTAATGTTGATATTTTAATCACAGGCAAACAACAACAAGTTCCGCACTAAACACTATAAAAGTATATTCTGTATGATGATTTATTTTTTGCTGAGTTTGTACTAATTTTCTATTTGTATGTTTTTAGACTTATGGGTAATAAATAAAACTGTAAATTAATACCATTTTAATCTTTTCATTTCTCCTTTATTATAAGCGTGTTATAAATAAACAAATATCTAACCATTAAATATGAAGTTTTCTCAGGAATTTAATTCAAAAAGCCTTTGAATACTTTTAGAAGAGTGATTATACGTTTATTAAAATATTTAGGTCTGGTGGTACGCCAAAGTTTCTCAAAAAGTCAAGTGGTACGCGGGTGCAAAAAGGTTGGGAACCCCTGAACTAGGCTATTAAACGGAGCTATTTTATATCTGAATGGTGTAGCTGATCCGCCGGGGTATACCTAATTGTTTGAGTGGGTTCCATCTTTTATATTGTTAATATCAACAGATAATCAGCTTTCTTTCCTTAATATTAACATTATAAAAGATGGTAATGATTTGATTTTCGACATTTACAGAAAATCGACTTAAACAAATAGGTACCCGGCGGATTCAGCTACATCATTTAGACATAAAATAGTTCCGTTTAATAGTCTAGTGCATAGATTATTGACCGTCCCTTTGAGCGAGCAAAATTATAACAACGAAGTTGAGAAACTTCAGCAAATTGCGTCGGAAAATGGTTACCAAAAATCTTTGATCAATAATTTAATTTCTAAATATAAAAGGAAATTGGAACGTAGCCAACTAACCACATTAGAACCTTCAAAAACTTCAATAAAATTCAAAAGTTCCACTTATCATTCTTCTGTAATTAATAAATTCCATAGTTTGTTTTCTAAATTTGTAATATAACCAGTTTATAGATGTAAGAACAAACTAAAACACCGTTTAGGTAACGCCTTAGATAAGGTTTTCGTAGACAAATAAGATATGTGTCTTTTCCCAAATTGCGTTTGGAACATTTTGTGCACTAGCATTTCCAAATGAAGTTTTCCATAGCTCTGGCAGCGATGGTCGAATATTGACTAAATTGTCATACTCGTTCCACTGATGAGCTTATGAGAAAAGCTAAACAGTCCTGGACTGATGGACGTACATATTGCATGGTCACACACAGTTCACGAAAGTTTAGAAATAATTTCGTATTGTTCCAATGAACTAAATTTAAATTACATATTGCTAGGAAATTTTCAAATCCATTGAACGATAGGTTTTTTACATTGAAAAAAGCAAATGGGGTGCAACTATGGACTCAGTTCACGTCTGTCAACAGCGTTTGAACAAGAAGTCCTTATATATTTCCTAGAAAATAAAAAATATAACTCTTGTTTTGGTATTGCAGCACTATGCCTCAACGTACGAGTGACCAGCCGCAATACACCCTGTGACTTGTGACGTCATGATCGAGCACTAAGGCCTTGTGGATACAGAGGGAATTGACTAGTACTAGGCAGACCCCTTTGAGTGATGCGGTCTTGTTCGTCCAACACCTAGGGTGGCTGGACAGCTATTAGCACGCTGGAGGAGTGTCCCCTATGGAGGGAGTTAATGAGGACTAAGTACTTCAACCAATAGGTCTCCCTCCCAACTCTATGAACCTTATAGGTTTTCATCTCGTGTAGTCTTATAATAAAGAAAAAAATGTTTAGGCATCTGAATGTTTCATGGAAGTTACCTTAAAATAAGCAGTGTATTAAAATTGAAACAAAATATATAGTATTGGGGTTGTAATAATATCTTTCAGTATTTTCAGTAAAGCTCGGATTATAGGCAAATTGTTTTTTTTTGCCTTTTTTAAATTTTATGCTACCTACCCATGATACTATTCATATTTCTATTACTGATCCTTTCAGTAATAATATTTTCGGTCAATAATATAATATCAATGGTTTGTTTAATGATGATTTCTTAGAAAAATTTACCTGATCGAGGCTTGAGGCTTGACTTTGGGAAATCCCTAACTTTTGCCCTTTTATAACTGCCTGCATCCAAAAATATTCGGAACTTTATCTAGGAGATGGCGCATTTTATAAACCGTGCGGTAAATCGGTAAGTTTTATTTTTGATCTCTCTCTCTCTCTCTCACCCACCCCATAACTAACTTCTAGAGTGGTATTAAAATTCTAATTATTGCTATTTTTTTTAATTCTGAGATTTCAAGAACTAAAAAATACTTATTGACCAGCATTGTGGAACTCCACTTCATAAACGGAATTCAGAAAAATTAAATTGCTCTAAGTTAGTCCAAACTCTGCGGGTTAAGCAGTTCAAAAAAAAGGAGGAGGACACATTTAAATTTGATTTATGCCAGATGATGATTGCATCCAACATTCCTCTGTATGAAGTTATTCATCCTAGTTTTAAGTTATTTTCAAAAAACATTTTAATAAATCTTTACCGGTGGAGAGTACATTGATAAATCAAAATATTGACAAATGCCATGTGGAATGTATTTCAAAAATTAAAAGGGACCTAGAAGGCAATTTCTTGTATATTATCGTGAATGAAACGAGATATGTATGTGGCAGATATATAGCTAATTTTATGATTGGAATTTTGAGCGAAAACTTCCCAAGCACACCTTATTTAGTTGCCGTTACATAATTATAAAAAACAAACAATTTAACTATAAGTAGAACTGGTGTTAATTTAAAGCATTTTTCTTTAACTTTAAAAATTGCAATGAAACAGAATTAATAATGTCAGAATTTGATGATATTTCCGAAGCAATTCGAAATGTAAAAAAATATTAAGAAATTCGAAATTGAAACAGCAACTCGCATATTTCAATGGTAATTATAAATTAATAGTTAGCACAATTACCTTATTAGAAAAACAAGGGGTCAATTGATGTGAGTCAGTTGAATTAATAGATAATTGAGAGTCAAAAATTAAATCAGCATCTGGAAGTAGTGGTCAATTAATTAAAAGAAATAATTAAATATGTTTTTGATATGAATGATGGTTTCTCGTTTTTATCTGATATTGCTAAGGTTTTCAATGGGTCATTTTCCGAAAAATTACAAATTGAGCCGGATTTATTACGCGCTCTTAAATATGCTCCAATTACATATGTCGATATAGAGCGTTCATTTTGAATGTACAACTTAATCTAAAGTGATAGAAGACAGAGTTTTAAAACAGAAAATATAGAAACGCACTTAGTTGTAGGTATTAATGATAACATTTTAAGTAGTTACAATGTTTAATTATTATTTAACAATTTGAGAAGCGAAAAAAATATTTGAAAATCCGAAATTGAAACAGCAACTCGCATATATCAATGGCAATTATGAATTAATAGTTAGCACAATTAACTTATAGAAAACAAGAGATAAATTTATGTGAGTCAGTTAAATCAATACATAATTCAAAGTCAAAAATTAAATCAGCACCTGGAAGTAATGATCACTTAAAAAAAAAATGTGTTTTTGATAAGAATGGTTTCTCGTTTGTATCTGATGTTGCTAAAGTTTTCAATGGGACATTTTCCGAAGAATTACAAATTGAGCCAGATTTATTATCCGCTCTTGAATATGCTCCAGTTACATATGTCGATGTAGAGCGTTCATTTACAATGTACAAATTGATTTTAAGTGATAGAAGACAGAGTTTTTAAAACAGAAAATATTGAAAAGCACTTAGTTGTAGCTATTAATGATAAAATTTTAAGTAGTTAGAATGTTTAATTATTAATTAACAATTTGAGAAGCGAAAAAAATATTTAAAAATCCCAAATTGAAACAGCAACTCGCATATATCAATGGCAATTATAAATTTATAGTTAGCACAATTACCTTATTAGAAAAACAAGAGATAAATTTATGTGAGTCAGTTAAATCAATACATAATTTAAAGTCAAAAATTAAGTAATGACAATTAATTTAAAAGAAAATTAAATATGTTTTTGATAAGAATGAAGGTTTCTCGTTCTTATTTGATGTTGCTAAAGTTTTCAATGGGACATTTTCCGAAGAATTACAAATTGAGCCAGATTTATTATCCGCTCTTAAATATGCTCCAATTACATATGTCGATGTAGAGCGTTCATTTAATTAATTTTAAGTGATAGAAGACAGAGTTTGAAAACAGAAAATATAGAAAAGCACTTAGCTGTAGCTATTAATGATAAAATTGTAAGTGGTTACAATCGTTGATTATTAATTAAAAATTATTTAGTTATTATGTTATTATGTTGTGCAAATATATTCGTATTAAGTTAATGTTAAGTTAATTCACTTTGTATAATAAATAATAATTGATTAATTATGGTGTTAAAGGCATTTTGTTTATATGTTGCTTATATACCAAGATTTCTGCCTTTTTTAATAAAAATCTTTATCTATATAAGCGCCTTTTTGTTAAATTGTTGTTGCCTATAAATCCCAGCTTTAATTATCAGTATTACCGAATTTATTAATCTCACCCTGTATAATGGACTAAATGAAAGGCAGTTGAATCGCAATAGAAACTATATTAAATTTGTGTTATGAACCTTTGTTTATTAAAAAATCGAATTTACAAACACATCGTCCAGGCCATTACCGATAATTTCAATAGTAGCTAGGACTGGAATGAAAATTAGAATGGACATCATGTTGGGTGATCGCTTACACTGCTTTCACAGAACTACCAGCGAGTGGATCTGATAACCCTTTGAACATTACACATCACACACTATTGTGATTGTTTTCATTCACTATGTTGAATATTACTCTCAAAATCCCTCACTATGGATTTTATGACAATCTAGCTTTCGAATTATTGGACAATGTATCTGATACACAGTTATTCAGCGGGAATAATGTAAAAATCATAAATATAATTTCCGAATGATATTGTTGAAAAATATCCAAATCGGGGAAAGTTACGCTGCCGAAATATTAGATTATAAAGTGAACATTCCTGAAAATTCCGGTCATGTACGTTAATGCAGCATGATGTTAACCAAATTAGTGCCTTCACCGTTGATAAATCGATTGTCGAATTTTCAAAGAGAACAATCAAAATATGTAAGCAATTTGTGGGCATTTATTTATGTTTAATTCCATGACGAAAATGGTAACTGATTAGTTTCCGCTGGCCTCGTCTCACAATTGACCAATTATTTTATTATAGTTCAATAAACGGAAGTGCTTTACATTTCGAACACAAGCCAAATTCAAAGCAAATGGTCACTGCTCTTGAATGCGTTCATTCAATAGATCGAAAAAACATCATTCATTATGTGAAGCGTGTTCATATGGAGCTCACCCGATGCGGAATTCCAATTAACCAAGTATTGTACACTCCAAAAGGCTGTAATTGATGCAACTTTGAGTTCAATATGTAGAGTATGACTAGAGTGCATATACATAGATTGATTATTAGACGATGAAAACAATTCGACTCATCATTTTTAGCATTTGATGTCAGTAATCCATAATATGTAACTTTAATCGAGGAAGTAATTTAGATAATTACAATTTAACATTAATTATTTACATATGTTGATTAACTCACTTCGCTAGAATCTACTAATTACCTAACAGAAAATTAATAAGAATAGTCAAGCTCGGCACAGAGATTAAAAGATTCACTTCATCAGTGGCGGAACTACAATGCGCGGGACCCCGCAACGCGGGGGGGCCCAGGGCTATAGGGGCCCAAATGCATCATGAAAAAAGTGAAACATTCTCGAAACTGATAACCGACTTTACCAGCAAGCGCAAAAAAAAACAAACAATTCTAATACAAAACATTTTGAAACCCTTAGCAAGTATTGCAACCTCCCACATCTGTTTGTCATTACTTTGTTTTGACGCACTAACTCGACTGCCTGAAAACAAAGAAAAAGGCCCCTCTCTGACACTCTTCAGAGCACTTGTCGAAAATTGTTTGGGTAGGTTGATCAGTGACAGTGTTACGTCGCTGATTAACGCCACTATATATTATTTCATATTATTTAATTATGTATGTACTTCCCAATTTTACAACCGTCTCGTCCCCTCCTGTAGGTACGTTCATTTGTTTCAGTATTCCCTGTTCTTGCGGTAAAGTCTATATTGGTGAAACAGGTCGTACAGTAGCTACTCGTGTGAAAGAACATGAGCGCTGTACAAGACTTCGTGACACCAGTAGATCTGCACTTGCGGAACACAAGTTTAACACAAATCATCAAATCCTTCTGAAGATACTAAAATCCTAGTCCGAGCCCCAAACTTCTATCAGCGAAAAATCCTTGAAGCTATAGAAATCCAAAAACATCCGAACAATCTGAACCGTGACTCAGGATATTACCTTCCCAACATTTGGGAAAATTCCACTTCGCACATGATCGCACAACGGCAGGGTCACTTGCCGGAACGAAGTTAACCACCGGAACAAAGGCAGTGAACTATGTAGCGTGACGGATTTTTTCCTACAATAAATACGGCTACAGAAACCAGTAGAACCAGTTTCAGTTCAAGCCTCAAGCCTGCCCTGAAGATGCCACCTGTAATGGTTGGCGAAACGTTGGCATCAAGCTCGAGCTATTGTGATGCGGAATCCATCCGGAAGACAAGATTTTTCAACATTTGTTTCATGTTTTCAGAACTATACAAACCCAAATATTTATTATTTATGATACTTCTCCAGATGTTATTTATGACCATTTCTTGGCGCATCGACAATTCGGGTTTTTCCATTTGAAGTATTTGAACCTTTCTTCTTACACATTCCTCAGTAATAGCATGTTTTCCACCACTTCCTTCCTGTCACCAATAAAAACCTACCAATTTGTAAACTCCACCCTCTTCTACTTTTCTATTAGATTTTAAGTTTGTTAATTTTAAGATACCTATATCTTGTGAATGTGTGGGCAACTTTGAAATTCGCATTCAACTCGAATTCGTTACAAAATATTAAATAAATATTAAGTGTGAACTGTGAAAGTAGGTAAGTTATATTTTCAGCTTTATTTTTTAATTCAAATATGGAAATAAAAGATGTGATTTGAGATTTTGCAAATTTGAAATCCAGGACAGATTTTAAATTTTAAATATATTTTCTTTTGTTAATTTTTAATTGTTAATAATGCAATTTTGTTCCTTTTTGTTATTTTTTGATAAAAATATCAATAAAAATTTGTGTTTCTTTTGTAGTAGGGGCCCGAATAATATTTTGCGGGGGGGCCAAAAAATTGAAGTTCCGCCACTGCACTTCATCCTTTTTATTTATTCTTATAGACGCACTTCTTAAAGTACAAACTGAAATCTATATTAAATGCAACAGTGTTAATGAAATTCATAAATTTAAAAATATAGCCACTAATTAACGTCATAATTTTGTTTATTCTAAAATTATAGAATATAAAAATAGTAAGTTGTCTAAACTGCAATATCTTAAAATAATATCCCATTATTATGCAATCAATTAAAATAGTACAGTGTAAATATAATTTTGAATATGTTCTTCCTATGTACCTATATGTATTATGTATATTTTAAATTAATAAATTTTGTTTTAATATTACATCAGTCTATTTTTTGCAAGCAGACGGAGGTATTATTATTCATGTGCCGAGTTTAAACATTTTAAAAGTGAATCTTTTAATCTCTATGCCGAGCTTGACTATTTTTATTTCGTATACCTGACAGGGCATTTTTTGAGTAATACGAACGTGGCCAAATGGCCACGTAGTAGTCCGCCGTGGCCACGTAGTAATCATAATCTGACCACAACCAATTTTCGAAAATGCGCGAACAACACCTAACTGAAATAATGTCAGAAATTTTTTGGACATACATGATTTCCCGAAAATGTCAAAAAATATATAACTTGCTAATTCTAATGAAGTTTTTTAGTGCTAATCGAAGAAATTTATCAACGAATGAATGACAGTTCATCAAATATACTGTCAATGAGGATTTATATGGAAAAAACATACTCACGACTTCCGTTAAAATACATAAATTCTATAAATCCTGCACGTGCTCGAGGATTTTTGTCAGCATATAATTAAGAATTTGTGGGCTAGTATATAATAAGTTGGATATGAAAAATAACTATTTCTGAGATTACTTTTTTATGGCAAATGTTTTGGTATGAGTGAGTCACAACCCGTCGATACACAATTCGTCTATTGAATAGATATGATTATAAAATCACAAACCGCCATCTTTACGAAAAAACTTCGGAACGAAATCCCTGTCGGAGTACAAGGTGAGATCAGGTTCTCGGTAACGCCTCTCTTTCTAGCAAAGGAACTCTGCTACAGCTGGCCTCGGATCATATAAAGCTGTACCTACTCCATCCAGTGCCACAAACATTCTCGAGTTCATGGCATAGAGATATAGAATAGAGTACCTGTTTAAAGAATTGAGGGACTCCCTGTAACAAAATCGTAGGGAAATTTAGCTCCGCCTACTTGTGACGTATAATGCGCGGTGGCGACATATGCAACGACGCTAAGTGCATGAACATGAACATGATACACCGCGCGCTTTAAAATGGGCGGGGCTTATCCCTACGTTTTTTTCTTACAGGGCGACGTACAAAAATACATAGGGCTTACGTATAACAGGTACTCCATTCTTTATCTCTATGGTTCATGGTCTCATCTGAAGTTGACAGTCGATGGTTTGATTTAATTGGATTATAATGAGAAATCTCTTTCTCAACAATCATGGAGTGAGGTGAAACGTTCTACGCGTTTCTCTTACACTACAGTAGGTTCCGAGTCGTCTTAACATATAATAGTAAGTACGGGATGCCGTTACCAAAATAGTCAATTATCTTCGCCCGTCTGTTGACAATTTATATCGATAAATTGTCACATTCCAGAAATAAAAGTCGCCTAAAGAAAATTAGTTGGCGTGTCCTTTGCCGGAAAAATCATTTTCAGTCTGTCAAGAATTTCTTCGTATTTTTTTCATCTTGGCCTGTCCATTCTTGGTAGAATCTTGTTAAAAATATATAAAGAGATAAGAATCTACCAAGAACAGACATTTTCTGGGGGAAAATTCGTCTTACGGATAATTAAAGTTGTCGAGGAAAATGAGATAAAAAAGTTACCTTCGCCTGGATAATTTTTTTTAAATTAAAGCTAACACTTTTTACATCGTGAAAAAATGCAGAACAGACGTTTTCAGTGAGGAATTTGGTCAGAATATGTAATTCCGTTAAATTTCTAATACCGCGTGGCAACATCTGCAATCCAGCGCGCTGCGCATGCACGGCGGTGCATGCTACTCCACTAGAGCTGGAAGCGTGTTCGTTATAAAAAACAACAAGTTTTATGAATTTGCTTTGAATCTCCTTCACAAAAACAATGAGTGCACCGACAAAGTGTATTTTCAGTGAGGAGGAAAGTGATATTACGTTGAAAGTGAATCGATTCAAGGATTTAAAATGGTCGAAATGTAAACTTTGAACCTTTTAAAAGGTTGTGATAGCCACAAACCGGGTCGAAAACGGTTTCAAATTGGTTAATTTTCGATAAATCAAATGACGTTCACGTGAGGAGCGCGTAGCTGGCGAGTTAGAAAAGTGCAAATTCACGGTACATAGAACGTCTTTACGAGGAGTTTTCGCGTGCCGTTTTCGCTCCATGTCGTTAGATTATGAGCATGGTCATAGGATAGGCACATTTTCGGAACCCAAAATATCGATTATATGGGAAAATTTAATTAAAATAGAAACAGGTACTCGCAGGTCTCAGCTACGTACGTCTGACGTGCGACGTACCAAAGGGAATTTTCTCGCGACTAAA
>OY294069.1:147857643-148075437 GCA_958510875.1 Endomychus coccineus
AGCTTCCTAAGGAAAGATAATCTGTCATGGACACCATTTGATCTGCAGTAAGTTAGTGTGAAATGACAATCATAATAGACTATGATGCTTTAACAAAGCATGGGAGAAGTGTTCGTATACAGGTTAGAAACTCTGTTCATGCATTCCATTTAGCATACTAAATTAACTGGCCAGCCAAGAAATTGCCTTGATGAAAAACCTTGACACTAGGTGCAAATGTATAAGAATTACATTCTTTTCAATATACAACAACTCCGAAAAAGGGTCAGTACAATTAAAAAGTCCAAAATTTGAGGAAACGCTTGACAATAAACGATTCGGCCTGTGAGAGCTATTGTGCATTGAATCTTTCACCACCAATATACAGTAGTGCCAAGCAGTGGCGGCTCCTCGAAGGAGGCTAAGGAGGCTCAGCCTCCTCAGCAATTTATCATTTATCTTAATGATCATTCTCCATTTTATTCTCTGTTTCTCTGATAATTTTCAAAATTTTACAATTAATTCCCCGTTCTCAGTAGTTATTTTTAATCTGGCAACAGTGCCCTGAGGCTAGACTCTCTATATATCTCAAACGCTGAGCATGTGTTGTTCAACGCAGTTGCCGTTTTTCTGAGCAGTCCGATCGCTAAATAGGCTAAATCAGCGAAAATGGCAACACCCTCTGGAGGCTGGCCTGCGGCAGCCGCTCGCAATCTATGAAATACGACACGTGCGTTCTGCCGACTGCTGATTAGGTCAGTCAGTGATTGTTTATGTGTTGTCACGCCACGTGAAGTAAGGTTAGATTGTAGTCTGTTGTAAATTTAAAATGAGTGTTAGCGAGTTAGTTGCTGCCTTTTAGAAAATCCATTTAGTGGATTAACATATGATTAAAGTGTTTTTTGAGTTATTAACAAAGAGTTCTTCGGTTATTAAACGTTAAAATGAGTAGTGATTTAGTTGCTGAAAAGATTAGTGATGACAGGTTTCAAAATCGATCATTTGATACTGATAATTGTAAAAAATATTTATGGTTAACGGGATCTGAGGTACACAATAAATTATATTACTGGTATTGCTTGCTATTTACATCTGATACAACTTCATGTTGGGGGCACTAGGGTTATGATGATTTGAAAAATTTAGCTCGTGGTATAGACAGACATGAAAAATCGCAGGAACATATTACATCGAGTATTAAGTTTAAATTAACCGGTAAACAGAATATTGTTAAAGGAGGAAAACATATGATTTGGTAGACAAGAAACTACATTATAAACACTTTTTTAATGAAATTTTAGATACTATTAAAGGTCAAATTGAGATTCGATTTTCCGATTTACATGAATTGAAGTTTTTTGTATAACTTAGTTCTAAAATATAAATTTTTTGATAAAATAGCACTGCACATTGAATTATGCGTTATATACTCGGATAAAGATATTTTCGGCCAGTACGACATTCACGCCGGCATCGGTGGAGAGATCATTTTCTACTCTCAAACGAATTAAAGCTTACATGCCAAATACAATGGACCAAAATCGTTTATACAATGTTAGTTTAATATCTATTGAAAAAGATTTAGTAAAACACTTAAAACAAAATGATACATTCTTTGATAATATTATTGATCATTTTTCGCAAACTAAAGATCGTAGAATTCCGTTAATATATAGAAAAAGTTGATAAAATTAATAAAAAAAAACAAAATATGAAAAATTCCAAAAAAAGAAAAAATATTAAAAATCCAAAAAAAATTAAAGACAAAAAACGAACAAAAAAAATGTTTGCCAAGAGAAACTCTATACCTCCACGTTGGTTCTTGCTGGGTAACAATTAATTTTGTCACTGAAGTAGCTGGTACGGTCGCTGTGCAAAGGTTAAAAGGCTGTGAACAGAGTATATTTTTACAAAAACGTTTCATGTCCAGCCTCCTCTCTCAAAAATTCACGAGCCGCTACTGGTGCCAAGGTGTATTCATTCAGGCTCACCATATCGCTCTAGCTCCTAGACTAATATGATTGTGACTCCAGACCATATTCCACACTTAACATTCTTTTTATTTTCAAAACTATACGTAATTTTTCCGGATTTTCAAGAAAATACTCGGTTTGAGCCTTTCCGAATACCTACATCTGTCATCTGTATATTATTTGAGATGATGTGTGTGTGGTGTGTGTGTGTGTGTGTGTGTGTGTGCGTATGTGCGTAAGCCACTGTGGAGACGAATGCCCCTATTGGTCTTACAGAATTGACATTTTTGCAAATCGATATCGCTCTTAACCCTTTCGTGCTTTGTGGTATACCATACATAAGACACCTCTCTTGGTTTTGCTATGCGGTGTGTTGTACATACGAGGGCAAGGTGAAAAGTCCCAGAAAAATGAAAAAGATGGCGCCTCAATCGAAAATCCCATGTGACATTTGTGATGTACCACCTTTAACTAGAATCAACACCCATCAAAAGCAAGCAACCTTGAAGATTTTTGTAAACATGGAAAAAAATATTACGCAAACCGAAGCATCGCTTGTTTTTATGGGGACTCTTCACCATCGATTGGAACGACTCATACGTAGTTAACTGATTTTTGTTGTGGTAGTAAGATCACAAAGGACGCCGAACGTTCCGGTCCTCCAATTGAGGTGACAACGCCAGAAATCGTCGATAAAAAACTTGGTATGATATTGGACGATCGGCCAGTGCACGAGATTACTGAGGCTATGGGCATGTCAACCGAACGGAACATTTTTCATATAATTTTGAATATGAGAAAGTTATCTGCCAGATGGGTGCCGCATTTGTTCTCTGTTGACAACAAGCGCGACCGTGTGACAACTTCAAAGAATTGTTTGGAGATGTTCAAGTGCGATAAGGACTTTTTCTGCGATCTCGTAACCGTGGACGAAACATTGAACCATCACAACACACCTGAGACGAAAGAACAGTCGAAACAGTGGACTTGTCCTCGCGAATCGATGTCGAAAAAGGCCAAAGTGGGAAGTGGGTTTATCGGCCAACAAAGTTATGGCGACAGTTTTTTGGGATGCACACGGTATCGTCCATATCGTTTACCTTGAAAAGGGCGCAAAACGATCACCGGTGTATATTATGCAGAGCTGTTGGATCGATTCGACGCAGATTTGAAGCGGAAGCGGCCGCATTTGGGAAAGAGAAAAGTGCTCTTCCAATAGGACAACGCATCGGTTCGCAGTCGCAATGGCAAAATTGCATGAATTGATTGGATAGATTTAGCCCCCAGCGATTATTATCTATTTCCAAACTTAAAGAAATGCTCGGCGGAAAGAGATTTGGCTCCAACGATGAGGTCATAGCTTAAACAAACGCCTATTTTGAAGGATTGCCGAAATTCTATTATTTGGAAGGGATCGAAAAATTAGAAAAACGTTGGACGAAGTGTATCGGGTTACAATTATGTTTAGAAATAAAATAAGTTTTGACCAAATACATCATTTCTTGTTTCATTTTTCAGTGACTTTTCACCTTGCCCTCGTACTACCCAAGTGATTCATTTTGATCAGGTAGCATATGCCAATCATTGTCGATGTTTGGTTGATATTATATTTGTTTCATGGACACTGTCGACTTTACAAGAAGAATTTCGAGGAACCAATGTAGTTAAAGGCTGCATAGAGTAGTTACGAAAAATGTTGTACAAAGTTGATCGTTTCATTCTCTGATGACCTTAGATGACCATTTTAGAATTCTGAAATTTACACAATGTGCTTCTAATAATGCACTTAGGAGCATTCAGAGACTTGGCTCAGTTTCAACACCAGAAAGTCGCAATGCTTGATTTCAATACCGACCAACTCAAGTTTTTAAACCAATTTTACAACCTTAAGTTACAGTTTTTGGGGTACCTTGTGAAAATATGCAAAAGTAGACATGTCCGTCTTTGATACCAAACTCTTCATATAAACTCTCTTAGTTAAAAAATTCTAATCGACATCTGGAATCACAGGTTCCAGAGGATTCTGAATTCAATTAACACATATTCTCATTGACGAAAACATGGCTCTCAAAAGTAATTTTCTCAAGAGCCTAATATATATATAATTTATAGAAGTATTTGTAGTTTCTGGTTGGCATATCCTCAGATTAATCAAATTAGCCACTAATATCAGTATGTTGCTATATATTGATGACTAAAGCGAGGAATATATGCAGGAAAAAATGTTAATATATGCGCATATTTATGCTAGCACTTATGCACATATTTTCTTAAAAACGCTCAAAATAGTCACATATTTTTTGAACATATGCAAACATAATAGAAAAATGTGAGAATAAATACGCCACATTTTTCTTGTTGAATTATGCAAAATCACCCTAGCAAAATTATCGAATACAGAAAAGTGAATACTAATTTTTCTGAAGAACAAAACGTATTAAATATAAAGAAAACGACGTTTTTTATAACACATATATTACATCAAATTGCATACAATAAAATACACTCTCCAATTTAACCTAGAATTTAACATATAAAATAAAAAAATCACAATTATTCCGTCTAACTAGGAAAAGAATTTATTACGTTTTTCAAAATTTTCAATTAAAAAGGAATGTCTTTCATCAGTTAAAATATTTTTATACTGCGAAAAACTGCATTCTACATTAACGGATGCTTTGGGTCAATATTTTAATTTGTGCAATATATGCTGATCAAAATCGTCTGATATCATTTCACCTAGAAATATTTTAGATATATTTGTTAGATAATAGCCTGCATTTTTTTGTATCACGTCCTCTAGTTTTCCGAGAACTTCCCATAGTTCCTTGCACGTTTTCACATTTCTCTAAAGTCTTTTATAATTTCTACGAATTCGACAAGTGATCTAGACCTTTTTTCTACGGCTAGTATTGAGTTTGGAATAAAACTATAATTAGATCTAATGAAAACTGATTGTTCAGCAGCTGCATTATTTCTAAATAGTTCCTGAGATCTTAAAACACATTGGGAACTATCAGCAATGTCTAAAATAATTCCTTTTAAATTGTCAAAATATTCCGCATGAAAAATAGCAGCATTCAACCAAGTTTCCCACCTGGTTATGATGGTAAAGGAATTCCTGGTAACTTATCTTTATAAAGTTGCACCCTCAAAGATATCTAATGAATACTTTTTTAACATTTGAAATTAATTCATTAACTAAAGGAAATTCGTTTCTTGTATTTTCCTCTGTTAAGACCATGTGCTAAGCACGTTACATGTATTAAATTTTGATAAAAAATATTTAAATTTTATTCAACTTTCAACATATAAGGTGCTGTCATGTTCTGCAATTTTGCGACATGCGAAGGAGTTCTGGCATGTTGATCGACTTGAAATTTCTTTTCGCATCTTATCTGCAATAAAAATATATTGCTCATATTGAGGTCAGACTGAAATGAGTACCGATGTATCGGATTTGGATTTTTCCATTAGGTATCATTTTAGCAAAAAAAATAATTTGTTTATATTTTATAAATTTATAATAAAATAAATGAAGGTACTTAAAATTTTGGAACAGGCCTTGCAGAATATACGATCGTCATCCATAATGATTTCAGGGTAGGCCTCAATCCATTCGGCATTTTTAAAACTCACTCAAACCGTGTACAAAACGACAAGAGTACCCCACTTCAGTGCACTCTTTATAGTCTAGGAGCCAGAGCGATATTGATGGTCTGAACATTAACCCGATGGCACTACGGTTTATCGTTAGAGGACGGTTCAATGACCAATTCATCTCACAGACCGAATTTTCGCCGGCTGCTAGATCTCGAGATACAGTCTCCGCATATTGTTTATTTTTTGATCGGAGGTTAACCCTTTTCGAGTTGTGGTTACTTGAAAAGCATGCCATTTTTATACACTTTCACCATGTCCCATCTGCAAGTTAACCCTCCCAAACCTGTTGGAAAATGTTCATTGGTGTTGGCAATTGTTAAGATACCCTATGCGATCAAAAGTTATCGGTCTATTTCCGAGTAATTGGCCATTAATTGGACCAACAATGTTTTTTTTTCTCATTTTGTGGCTAAACTTTGCGGATTACAAAGTAGCATGATTGCACCATGTTACATAACTTTATTGGAGGTCAAATAAGGATTTGAAATTATTGCCATCACTCCTTGCCTATTTAAACCCCCCAAAACCCCCTGAAACTACCTCCCAAAACATGAATAATATGGATAATATGACCAATTTTATGATAAATTAGTCAATTATTGAGATTCTGGCTGGGTTTGAAATCGAAACGGCCGTTTCTTGTTTTTGTTTTGTTTTCGGGGGTCGTTTTAGGGGGTTTTGGGAGGTTAAAAAACGCAAGGAGTGAAGGCAATAATCTTAAATCTTTATTTGACGTCCAATAATGTTATTTAACATGATGCCATCATGTTACCTTGTAATCCGCAAGGTTTAGCCATCAAATGAGAAAAAAACACTTTTGGTCCAAATAATGGCCAATTACTCGGAAACGGACCGGTAACTTTTGATAGCATAGAATATCTTAACAATTTCCACCACCAATGAACATTTTCCACCAGGTTTAGGAAGTGTAACTTGCAGTCCATTTTCGGTCATGATAAAAAATGATGGCACATGGTGGAAGTGTATGAGAATGGCATGCTTTTCGAGTAACCGCAACTTGAAAAGGGTTAACCTCCAGTCAAATACTAAACAATTTGCGGAGGCTGTATTTCGAGATGTAGCAGCTGGCGAAAACTCGGTCTGTGAGATGAATTGGTTATTGAACCGTCCTCTAACGATAAACCATAGTGCCATCGGGTTAATGTTCAGACCATCCATATCGCTCTGACTCCTAGACTATTACAGTATCAAACAATAATAAGTACGGATTCCCTTCCAAGAATATGCTAGTGGTAAATCGGTACTTGCCCGACTCATTCTTACACCTTTCTGAGAATTGAGAATGATGTAATCGAAAATGCTCGGTCAGATGTTCTTTTGTAAATGAAGTAACAAGTATATCACATATATGAAATTAGAGAAATGCAAGAATAAATGAAATATATGCTATAATATGCAATTTCGGTTAAAATATGCAAACAAATTACAATTATGCCAATTTATGCACAGTTTGCATATATACCCATGTTGCATAAAATCGGCGCCTTATTGATAACCATTCATCTAGAAATTATCAGATCAACTTACACGGTCAACTCGCTGTTATTTGTGATGCCTTACCTGCAACAAATGAAATAACTCAATTAGTAGGTATTTATGAACGTAATTAATTCTCAAAACGAACAACATCAAGAATTCAAGCCGAAAATACATTCAATGTAACGAATAACGTTGACGAAAGTGATGGTAAACATTGAATTTTAATCTTCACTGATGACGTATAAAATTCAAAGTAATTAGGTAAATTGAAAATCAGGAACGTGTGAAACTTGAAAGACGGGTTCGTATCAAATTAGAATTCAAAAGAGCTAAAAACGACTGACGTCTTAATTAAAGGAATTGTTCTGATTAAAAAATTTAAAACACTTCCTGTAGCTGCGATATTAAAAATCTGAATTTTCATAAGCCGATTTCAAAAACTTCATTTCCTGAACTGACGTTACGTTTTTTCTGTTCCTGTCGTATCAGCTTTGAACTTCTAATGTAGCTGATACAAATGAGTATATTCAATATTAAATTTTCCATTTCCACCTTTCAGAGCAAATTATATTGTTTCGAATTTCACTACATGCCAAAGTATAACATTGCTCTTTGCGTTAGCTTGCGGGTGATTATTAATGAAATGCGTCTGTCCAAATCAGTTAACCAAATGTATCTTTTGCTTAATACATACAAATATATTCACACCACTTTAGGTCTGATGAACATGTTACATGTTCTTTTTGTTGGACTTATTTATTTATGGAATAATTCTTTTAAGTACATTTTCTACAATTGAAGAATATCATTTTGACTGAATGTAAAATCAACATCCGTGTTCCTCTGTTATACTATATACAGTTGAATTGATCAATTGCTTCACCACACTGTGGCATTATTAAAGCTTGGAGTTATCAACTAAAGCTAAATTAATAATGATTCTTGACCCAGGTATGGATTATATATAAATTCTCGTCAAATAGGTCACACTAGCACATATGCTTATTATTTTCGCATTTACGTACGTTTCGGTTTCACGACCATCATCAGAAGACGTATCAATGTCTAAAACGGGATATCTTAAAACTAATTGTATCATCACAAAGCGTCCTTATCGCACCAATTTCAATTGAAAATGCGCATGAGGCCGAAACGAACAGGAACACGAGTAATTCAAATTGTAACGTATTAATGTTTTAAGTATATGAATATGTATCAAGAATTCACTGTTCAGCAATTTTCTTATAAAATTCGTCTCAAAGGACTGTTTGAATAAGACTGAAACCAAAAAATATAACGCTCAAGTATCCACTTTCGAACCAGATATTAAAGATGTATGAGGTAAAAGAAAAAGGTTGTCAAACCTTATTTGAAATATTGCTATTTGAGCATTCTACCTAAAATATACATTTAACATTATAAATACGCATGTAGGAACTGAACGGTTTTATTATACATTTATCTGAGTCCGAAACTAATTTTTGAGGATTAGCATCTAAGAACTAGGATAAATGTAATAAAACCATCATAATGCATTCAAATGACTACGGAAACAAAACAGGAAATCTATTAAATGATGAAACAACTTGTAAAAAATTTTAATCTGACCCTACTATATCAGTACAAAATGACATGAATAAATTAATAAATAAATGGTGCAAAAATATGATAATCCCTATTGATTTGAAAAATAAATTAATTTGCAATGATGGGCACCTTATATCTCGGGCTTCCCAAACTACATAAAAGTAATATACCTTTAAGACCCATTGTAAGTAATATTGGAGCGCCTACTTATAATTTATCAACAATATAATATGAGAAAATGAATTTTATGTGAAGGACTCACGGCATTTTAATGAGTTCATAAAAAATCAATCCGTACCCGTAGATCATCTAAATTTATAAATGCAGTGAAATTTGAGGAACGTCATATATAAAAAACCTAAACGGTAATAAAGACCTCAGAGACAATTTAGCAATGTTTGAAAAAGTTTTATATAAATGTTGCGTATAAACCTACTAACTGTGTTAGTAAATATTTTTCAAATCAATCTTCAATACCTAAAGATAAACAAACCCACATAGTATACAAATTAAATTTTTCAGATTGCGATGGAACTTCTACAGGAATCTCTAAACAATATTTACAAAAAAGAATGTATGGCCATAAGTAAGTAAGTAAATTTTATTTTTTTTCCTTCTATAAATTAGTTACAATATTTTTAGGTACAGAAAAATAGATATATTTATAGTAAACTTGAACTATTTGATACCTAGTTCTTACAGCAATATTCATCTAAGCAAATGCTTGCGCATGGATAGAGCTGTATGTGACTCAGTAGTGTGGTTGAGTTATTGAGATTTCCATTTTTAGTGAATGTATTATTTTACAATTTCAGGGAGTATTTTATATAAAAAAGAAAAAATAAATCATATGATGTGAAATTGAAAAATATCAAATGGGTTCAAAATAAAAATTTTTAGAATTTGAATCTCTTAGATTTACATAAGTTATTAATGAATTTTGATTTAAGTGTATGCAATTTCAATGGAACATTTCTTATATATACACATATAGACAGTACATATACATATCAGTACACATGGCACTACATATATACTTACATATTTCAAATTAAATTTAAGAAAAGATATGTATTTTAACAATTATATATTTTATGCTAGATTTATGAACTTTGCAGATTTCAAACCTAATTCGTTCAGAGTAATTTCTCATTGACCTTTGATAGATATAGCTCTAAAAACTAAGATAAAATTTTTATGTTACATAAATTTATTTAGACATAGTGATGTTACAGATATTGTAAGAATGATGGATGATATATCATTATTTAATGAAAAGTTATTTTTTTTAGAGTGTTTTTATTTTTGTGTTCGCGTAAATCTTTTGGGAGGTTATTAAAGAATCGGGGCCCTAAGTATAAGTGAGTGCTAGATCTTTGACAGTTTACAGTTTTCTCTGCCACTGGAGTAATCATGTTAGAATTAGAGTTTTGTCTTGTATTATGAGTATGGGGAATTTTTTAGTTAAATTTATATTATTTTGCATTACATTAAGTATAATGGATTTTTTGAATAATTGTTTTATATTACAGATTTTAGCATGTTTATAGAGATGTTGTGTTGAAAAGAGCCGATCCCTTTTAAAAATTATTTTTATAAGTTTATTCTGTACAATACATAGTGGCTTTAGAGTATTGTTATATGCCCCGCCCCAACCAATAATTCCATACTGAAGGATTGATTGCGCCAAGGCAAAATATACATTTTTTAGCACTTTTAGATCTAGAAAATGAGCTCAACTCTCTAAAAATATAAAACAGTTTTCTCGTCTTTTTTATTAATGATTCAATGTGGTATTTCCATTTGAGATGTGAATCAATTATTATACCGAGATATTTAGTTTTATTTGTTATTTTTAATCGATTTTGACATATTTCGTCATACCTAATGTATTGTCATGGAGAGATATTTCCTTATAAGTTGGTAAACCACTTTTATATGATGTAAAAGGTATGCAAAATGATTTTTCAATATTCAATGACAAAAGATTTTCCTTTAATCAACAATTTACTTCATACATTTTCTTTTTGATATTCAATCTTATTTCGTCCCAGTTTTTACCTTGAAAGAAAAGTATTGTATCATCAGCGTAGGATATTATGTAACAATTACTCGTATTAAATATTGAAAGATCATTAATATAAACAAGAAAAAGGACAGGTCCCAATACAGTACCTTGCGGCACACCATAGTTTGTGTTTGTAGTGGAGCTGAAAGTGTTGTTTATTTTTACTCTTCGATTTCGATCTGATAGCTATGATTTAAATAACTCATTGCAAAGGCCTCTAACTCCAATATTTTCTAGTTTAGTCAATAATATCGTCAAAAGCCTTTGCGAGGTCAAGGAAAACTCCGGCACATGGCTTTCTATCATCTATGCTTTTATAGATTTTTTCGGTAAGGATACCAATTGCATTTTCAGCATTTTTCCCTTTCCTAAAACAAAATTGCGAACTTGATAATAAGTTATTACTTTCAAGGAATATCATTAATCTGTTTTTAAATACCTTTTCGACAATTTTAGAAAAGTTAGAAACTACAGAAATAGGTCGGTAATTTGTAACGTTTTCTTTATCCCCAGATTTAAAAGCAGGAGTTATTACGGATTGTTTAAGATGTTGTGGAAAAACACCAGATGATAGAATTAAATTTATTATATGCGTCAAAGGTATAGTACAAGAAACAAAAACTTAAAAAATTAATTGAACAACCTTCATGTCGAAAGATTAATAGTGTTGACATATACTACTTCTGTGAAAGTAATTTCTACTATACCTAGAAAAGTGTGAAAGTAATTTCTACTATACCTAGAAAATGTTATAATAGCAAAAATTTTTATTAATTTATGAATTATAATATTTACATAAGCCACGTGACTTAATTCACTATATTCTACTTTGAGTCCCAACATGGGATCTGTGCTTTTAAACAACAGTCTCCATCGGTTAGGCCCAACGCCCTATTTAGGGGAGGGCAACCGGGGCTACAGCCCCGGGGCCTTCACAAAAGAAGGGCCCTCACAATAGACTTCGGAAACAAAAATCTTAAATTCCGACTAGTAAACACTAGTAAACAACTTTTCCTTTGATATTTTTTTTCGCTGTTTTACCTTTACCTTTACCTTTGTACAAACATGATTATATTGTTCTTAAATATTAACAGAAATCATTGATCTATATTTGTTCACTCCAATCAGGAAATCAATTTGTGTCTTTGATCGACTCATACAGGAAGGACCTTGAAATTGCATTGAGAATGTACCACACTGAAATATGACCCTCAGAGAATTCCACGATATGCATACTTGATCGGGTACACCACTTTTCGAAGGGCAATCGTTGGATGGATGAACCTTTATATATAAAGAGGGTTCCTAAATGACGTTGGAAGATGAAATGCATTTTACTGAGAATAAAGAAGCCATCGATTATTTTAGAACATATCGAGGAAAATATGCGACGAAAGTAAGATACGAGGATGGAGGAACTTTCCACGATAGTTTGAATTTCCATCTTGACAGTGAAAGTGCAGTTCATGTAGGAGCTATAAAATAATTATCAAGTACTTAGTCTGGGTTGATCTAGAATATTATAGTAACAACGACGGAACTATGTTAAATTAATTATGAAGTTGGGGTAACTGACTTCCCGTACATCCCCAACATGCTGATTTCGCGGTTAAAATGTGTATATCATAATGAAGTCGCGAGGGCCTGCAAAAACATACCTTCGAGGTTCGAACAAATAGCTCTACTCTACCACTCTGCGTCTTCCCTTGTAATTTACATCATAAACACAAGCAATGTGTGTTACGTGCAGGTTGATATATACATCATCTTGTAAGCCTCATTACTTGCGGAACTTTCAGGTGATAATTAATAGGTATCTAATGGTAATTATCAGTGAAATGTGTTGCGAAATATTGACGGATCCCAAGTGCATAATTACAAATAACCAGCAGCATCTACCTCCTATAGTCACAGCGTCCGCAGAGCGAAGCGTGAAAGCTTCTAGACCTTCACTAGCAAAGGACATGATAGAAATCGATACCGCTCCAAAGAAATCGGATGCAAAATACACGAGGGGCGCTGACCAGAGAGCGAAGCTTCTTCTGGAAACACCTTTTCAAGGATGTACCTACAATGAAACACTGGAAACTGACACAAGAGATTGCTTGCAGACCATCTATGGAAGATTCCAGTAACGTTAGGATGATTCTCCAATCCATATAAGTATCAAACACTCATGAGAATTTATATTGCCAGCCTAGCTTTGAGATATGTACCCCAAATCTGGGATAGAGCGAAAGTGGTATAATACCAACAGTGGGAAAAAAAATTACCCCACTCTTCCCAAGTCCTATGATAGACTTTTATGTCAAAAACACTAGCGGATAATTTCATCACAAATACGGTAGTGAAAGATAAACCCATCCACACTGTCAGCACTGGACTGAATGAAATATTTCACATTAGTACGTAATTTTCTGCGCTAGTTCATAGTCCGAAATGATACGTTAATTTTAATAAGATTGAAGGAAAAAACAATTACTTTGTTTTTATACCACTTTTAAAAATGACTTGAAAACGTTAATCTAATTTCAACAACGAAGAGCCATTATCAAACATATACAAAAGCATAAAGTAAACAAACAGTCTCAATAGGAACTAAAGTGCAATAGGATTAATCAGAATACAATAAAGAGTAAGGGATCATCGGAAATTCCAAAACAGGCATATCCCGGGAAAATGAAGTGTGAATTAAGAAACAATTTCTGCATTAAGACCGTTTTACAGTTCGCAATTCTTGTTGCAATACGCAATACTCTTGAACAAAAAAATGACCTTTTGAGAAAAAAGATTGGACTGTTTAATGTTTACTTCATATTTTCTATTGGATAATGGCACTTCGGTGTCGACACTGAAGTAACTTCCTCATGTTATCGTTAAAATTGGGTTAATTTTTTTTTTCATTCATGATGATAAATTACCTTAAAATAACGGCTTCTTCATTGATTTTTTTTATGTTGATAAATCGTGTCTATGGTCACCCATGCTGCGGTCGTGTGGTGGATGGAAACAAGAACTGGTATGTCCCAGCGTTCCTTGCAAATGGACTACTCTCATGGACACTCAGCGATTTCGAGTGAGGCAATATCTAAATGCCCTATACTAGAAGTGAGGCAAGATACCATGATTCCAGCTATACATCTCACTTCTCCCAAAATCCTCATCCCTGATGAAGGAGATTGGAGTAACGAAACTCTCGATCTACTGCCACCAGGTGGGCTCGTATGGTTCACAGAAGGGTTCAAGGTAGGTCAGGTTTCTGGAGCGAGAGTGTACCTAAAAAGGCCAAAGGTCACTACCTCAATTACCCTAAGCGCTCACTGCACGTTTTTTCAGGCGGAGGTCTACGCAATATTGACTTGCGCCGTGGAAAACCTGCGAAAAGACTATTAGTCCAAGCAATAGACAGAAATGCGTGCAAAAATTAAAATATGAGCGTATAGGAAATTGAATTTAAAAGTGAGTTTCTGATTAATGCAACTCGATCCGAAATGGCGAACATAACCTACAAAATTCCCAAAGTTGCAAAAAGTGGTTTTTCTCAATTAATTAAAAAACTATAGCTCGGATCGGAAAAAGTTGAATGAAAAAGTTGTAGGTATTGAATAGATCTATCGATTCGTCCCATAATAATTATGAATATCATTCATCTTTTTCGAGTTATATTGAAAAAACCGTTAAAAATCGGGGTATCGAGAAGTCGTTAACTATTACGTTTTCATATGTATTGTTCCCTGTACATATAGCCCATGGCAAGCTAGGAGGGCAATTTTTTTCTTAATTTGAAATATTGATTTTTTTTCAAAATATATCGATTTTTCTAAAAAAAGAGCCTCTCATAAATTGGCTAGGTCTTCTCAGGAAATGGTCCTGGAGTAACAATTTTCGGCTTATTTTCTTTATGAAGAGTTGTGCTATAATTTTATTGAAGAAACGTAGCGATTTTTTCAATTTTTAGGGTGAAAAAAAGACTTTTAAAAAATGTCATCTTTTTTTAACGTGTTTTTTTCAGATTAGTCTTACAATTTCAATTTTAGAGAAATGTCTTTGACGGAAATCGATTTCTAAAATTTTTTAACGTATTGACAAAAAAAAATTTTTCACCTACGATCTTCTGGACCAGCGATAATTTTTTTATTTCAAAAAAATCTGTAAGACGCAATACACATTATACAGAAGTGTGTTTTATGGAGGTTGATGTTAAATACCTACATTTTCAATAAAAAAATATTTGGATATGTTTCATTGATTCATAGTATTAGAAATTGAGTAACAAAGCTAAGCGTGCGCGGCTGCCGGAGCGTGAGGCGGAGTGGGGGAAGCATGGCGCGCTCGCACTGAAAACTGATTTAGTGCGTTCAAAGCAAACACGAATATCGTATTTATTTTGGCCTTTGAAGCAAAATAGACCTATTAGTTATTTTCGAATAGTTATTTTTGTATTAAGTGCTTAAAATGAGTGTTTTTTTGATGGCACATGAGAGTGTTAATTTTTGACCGAGACCGCAGGTCGAGGCCAAAAATTAACACTCTCATGTGCCATGAAAACATGAATTTTATACACGAAATACAAACAACATTTTTCGTACAACTGTGAATGTGAATTTACATCGTCTGAAATATATGAAAAATAAATACTTCCAATATAATTTCACAGCATCCAGTGGTCTTTTTGTGTCGTTACTATAGGAACGGTTTGTTGGCACGCCGCGTGTTTGACTGTGTTTGCTCGTAGTTGCTTCAATTTCAACATGTTGGGAGTAATTGTTCAAACTTTACTATCAATTATTATTCCAATAAATGAAATTGTTTTATGATAAATAATCAATTAATAATTGACTCTGATATAAATAAATCCTTCATAAAGTAATATTTCATGATGTTTAGTTTGTGAATTATTTTGGCAGTGAAAAAAAGTAAATATTTACGCATCAATAGAGATGCAGAAATGTCAAGTTTTTTTGACAGTTGCACAAAAACTGTATTTTCCGTGTAATACGTCATAGCAGCAGCATATTCCACAAGTGAACGATAGTGTACAATAATACAAGTTCTGTTCAAAGAGAATTTTGTGTTGGTGACAATATTCTAGAAATTTTTATATTTCAATTATTTGTGTGAATAATTTAGCGATTAGTCAACAGTTTAATAGAAAACGTACGTGAAATACAAGTGACAAGTCACTGTTATTTTTTGGTGAGTACTAATTTTATTAAATATAACGGTCTTGAATTTGGCCTCGAATTTACTCAAAAGGCATTTATTTACAGATACAGACGTACAATGGAAGAACCTGATCAGCTAGTATGTATTTTATGTGATAAAGAAATGGAGAAAAAAGAATGGAAACAAACTTATTCATTATCAAATTCATCAATGAAATTGATGCATATTCATTAAATTACTCAAAGTTAACGTTTTGAACAACTTAAGACTGATATTGAACACCAAGAGAACTTTCGCACTATATTCGAATAAATCCGTACATAAATTACAAAAAAAGTAGTAATATACCTGTTGTATATTCCATACTTCATTTTCAAAAGTATCTTCTTAACCAAAACATCGAAGTAGTAGAAGAAGAAGAAAATGAATTAGGAGGCAATTCTCCAATAAAGAAGAAAAAAATTTGAATACATTTTATTATTATAAGGCGTATAAGCTGTATACCGCTACTTTGATTATAAGGATTGTATAAATATTTCATAATAATTTTGTAAATAAATGATATTTCAAACTTATCTTAATAAGTTGTATTTATTTAATTTTGTATCATAAAAACATATTTACTGAAATAATTAAATAACTGTTATAGAGATCCGCAAGCATAACGTCAGTATGATTCCTTGAGAAAAAAACTTGAGGTATTAAGTGGAGAATACTGTTTTGATAATAAATCGTAATTTGAATGACAAAAAGTAAAACAAATTAGAAATGTAAAAAATGAATATTTCCGAGTCTATTTTGATTCTAAGGCAAAAATAAATACGGTATTCGTGTTTATCTCGTCGAGCTACCCCAGATTAAGTACAATACGATTTTTGTACGCTATCTAGGAGCCGAAATATTGAAGATTTTGCAACCACAAGCCACTTAGAACGCACTAAATCAATTTTCAGTGCGAGCGCGCAATGCTTCTCCCACTCCGCCTCACGCTCCGGCAGCCGCGCACGCTTAGATTTGTTACTCAATTTCTAATACTACGAATCAATGAAACATATCCAAATATTTTTTTATTGAAAATGTAGGTATTTAACATCAACCTCCATAAAACACACTTCTGTATAATGTGTATTGCGTCTTACAGATTTTTTTGAAATAAAAAAATTATCGCTGGTCCAGAAAATTGTAGGTGAAAAATTTTTTTTTGCCAATACGTAAAAAAATTTTAGAAATCGATTTCCGTCAAAGACATTTCTCTAAAATTAAAATTGTAAAACTAATCTGAAAAAAACAAGTTAAAAAAAGATGACATTTTTTAAAAGTCTCTTTTTCACCCTAAAAATTGATAAAATCGCTACGTTTCTTCAATAAAATTATAGCACAACTCTTCATAAAGAAAATAAGCCCAAAATTGTTACTCCAGGACCATTTCCTGAGAAGATCTAGCCAATTTATGAGAGGCTCTTTTTTTAGAAAAATCGATATATTTTGAAAAAAAATCAATATTTCAAATTAGGAAAAAAATTGCTCTCTTAGCTTGCCATGGGCTATATGTACAGGAAACAATACATATGAAACCGTAATAGTTAACGACTTCTCGATACCCCGATTTTTAACGGTTTTTTCGATATAACTCGAAAAAGATGAATGATATTTATGATTATTATGGGACAAAACGATAGATCTATTCAATACCTACAACTTTCTCATTTAACTTTTTCCGATCCGAGCTATAGTTTTTTAATTAATTGAGAAAAACCACTTTTTGCAACTTTGGGAATTTTTTAGGTTATGTTCGCCATTTCGGATCGAGTTGCATTAATCAGAAACTCACCTTTAAATTCAATTTCCTATACGCTCATATTTTTTTTTCCAGGTATCAATTTCTGCACGCATTTCTGTCTATTGCTTGGACTATATGTAAATAGGCGCATATACATCTGAACAGACATCCTGTCGGCACTGGGAGCTCTCAAGTCCCCGAGAAATATATCAAGGCTGGTCAAAGAATACAGGAATACATTGGCTGAGCTAACTAGGAGAAATGAAGTTCAACTCATCTGGGTCCCTGGACACAGTGAAGTTGAAGGAAATGAAATGGTCGACTCTCAGATCGGACCGGAGCCTATAGTCGCTTTATCGAATTGCGTGGATGATCTCGCCCTTCTGGACCCACTGATAAATACCACGTATAAGGTAGGTCAAGTTCTATATCAAAGAGCCTGTGCCTAGGCTCTCAAAAAAAGTCCATTAGAGAGATGACTGGAATCCTAACAGGTCACTGACATCTTAACAAACACCTTCATACTATGGGCATCGCCGGATAATCCTATATGCAGGAAATGCAGAGAGGTGGAAGAAATTACCCCTCACATATGCCCTGCTTTGACATCCCTCAGGCACCGTTACTTCGGGGAAGCAAAACTGCTCCCAGAAGAACTTATGGAAACCAAGGTTATCAATATTCTGGGTTTCTGGCGCACCACTAACCTGCTAGAATAGAAAGAGTCACAATTGGCCCAACTAAGTGACCTAAGTGTATTTCGGGGCTAAGCCCCGTTCCCTCAATTAATGATGGTGATGAATCGTATTGAACTGAAACAGTAAAGTCAAATGTTCTACAATTCAATAATAAACTTTAAATGTTTCTAATTAGAACATTTTGACCCCGTACTGCCCAGACATCATTATGGCCCATACCACAGGTTCAGCTTACGGATTAACAGTTCCTAAATACTGCCCTACTGGATCTGCCACTGGGAAATTAGATTCTCCAATCAACTTTATAAATATGAAGTCTAAGTCTTATTAAATTTAGTTCACTGTTGCTAGAAGAAGATCCCCAACCTCATTTAGGTTTAGCGTAAATCGATTACATACATCTCTGTTTGGACGTTACTGTCATTAAAAAGTGAACATGGTAAACGGAAAGGGCAAATTTGGTAATGCTCTCACTACGAATTTTTGCTCTCTATGACATTTGCAAAGTATTACTATTGTATTAAAAACAATTTTGGCATTTACGCTAACCATGTGATTGTGATTAGTGGTACTATTTATAAGGGTTAAATTTAAAAACAGTTTTGTGGTGAATACAACGCACCTAATTGTATGTTTCTGCTACGGTTACAGGCTTCATAAGGCCACAAATACACAGTTCTCTGGATCAACAAAGGTATTGGCCACCATTGATTGTGGTAAAATGAGCCACAATTGCGGTTACGAGGACCATCTATTTGCCTTAGATTGCCAAATACCCTACAATAATCATTCGAAACGAAGGACAAAGAGAAGTTCTCTTTGAAAAGTAAATAGTTGACTGAATGTTATTCCCCCTTGAGAATCTTCATTGTTCAGTATTTGCATTGTAGCAAACTGTAGAGCAGAATAACGAGAAAATCCCTAGGTGCACAAACGCAAGGGAGACAATACAATTTTAATGCATATTAAATATTATTACTGGTTCTGGTTCAACATCGAGTTGGTCATTTACTGACTTTCAGTGAATTAACATATCATAGTCAAGTGTTATATTATTCGTTGGTGTCGTAACTAACATTGCAGAGAGAGAGATTATAAATATACATATACATATATTTTTGAACCATTTGAGAATGAATGTTATGTTTTCTTGGTATGCTGGTTCTTAGATATGACTGAAAATTTCACACCTGTCATTCTAAGCCAATCACACACTTTCATTTCGACAGTTACCAATGACAACCTTCAAATTTTTCGGAAATTTTTCTCCTCCTGCCAAGCTAGGCAAACAAAATTAATAAGTGGAAATTTTTTCTTGACATCTATCATATGATCTGAAAATCAGTATGCAGGGTAAAATGTTGGTATTTAATGTTCATTTTATAGTACTAAATAAATACAAATATTTATTTACCAAATATTTCTTTCATTAAGGCTAAATATTTTTGGAATTCTGATTGGAAACTCTTCTCTTCGTAATGGAGAATAACAAGGATAATGGTTATCTTCCCTGTCCACTTCTATCAGATGTCTATGTTTAATATAATAGATGTAATATTTGGAAGCAATTTTGTTCTGCTGAATTTTGGTTTTTCTTAAAAAGGATGGGATATCTTCCTCCAAAATCTTCTGGATAGCTGAGAAAAGGTTTTCTTGATGGGGATTTAATTCAGTTTTTTCCATTAAACATTGCAAATACTTTAAATTTTTATGAGACATATTAATGTCCCCTATTTCAGAGCAAGATTTACAAACACCATAGGGCTTAAAATTAGTTTCTTGATTGTTTACTGCCATGATTTAATTATTGTGAACTAAAGAAGCACGTTTAAGAAATAGCTGTCGACGTGACGTATAGCAGAGACGATGTTGACATCACAAGCCTAAGCCTTCTTGACTGTGGTTATGTTTTATTACGAATCATTAAAAGACCATAGACGCCGGATATCCTAATCGTTTTTTTACAAAAACGTACTTTCCTTATATTTTAGTAGCATTAAGTTAGTTGTAGTCCAAAGATAAATGTTTGAGTTGAAAAATTGGATGCCTTCTATGTTACTAAAGTAAGAGGAACATTTTTTTTTCACAAATGATACTATCCAAAACTGGAATATTATAGTTTCATTCAAATCATCTATTGGCATCATTTTTCACAACAAAAACTTTTTCCTCCGAGGTTAGTAATCTTAAATTAATTGTATCAAAAGGATAAATATTCTGTTCGAAAAACTGAATGCCCTCTATGTTACTAAAGTGAGAGGTACATTTGTTTTTTCTACTATTATTTTTAATTTTTTTTCAAATAAATTTTAGGTGAGATATTTTCTTACCGGAACCCCCTCGTCCTTAAATTAATATCCGGAAATTTTTCCTCAGTAACGCATTTTTCTAGAAAATGCGTTCCTTCGGAAAAATTTCCGGAAATAATTCAAGCACTAGGGAGATTATAAGTGGAAACAAAACAAAAACTCTTTTTTGACGTTTCGATAGTACTTACTTTATTTTCTTTATCAAAAATTTTTGATCAAGTGATAAAGTATTATCGAAACTTCAATAAATAGATTTAGAAGAGAAGGAATCCGATGTATCTCCAGCTGAGGTTAACCCATTGTTTACATTATTATCCCCAAATAGTATTTAACGGTGTTTCGGAATTCGGTCCCGCTACCTGTGGAAGGGACTACCTGCTCACAGGGACCTTGTCCAAATCCGAAAGGGTGATTTCGTAATTCGGTCCGCTGTCGAAGCAGGTAGATTTCAAGTCGACCATCTAAGCTAATTCATACAGAATTACAGAAAGGGGACATTCCAGTAACAAGTAGGGACTTACTGTTAGTAAGAAAAAACATTAGCTACAATAGGTTGAAAACTTTTCCAAAAGTGACAAAAACATTTGATGGTATTTACAATACACTTAATAGCATCGACATAAAGACTAACGCAAATGAAAATTTTCTATTAATTAATGACCAAGAAAATAAAATAGTTTGCTTCTCAACGGTTTCTAATTTGAAGTTTTTATGTTCTGTTGAAATGGTTTTCGTTGATGGTACGTTTTATAGTTGCCCAAAGCCATTTACTCAAGTCTTTTGTTTTCATGGCTTACACGAAAATGTGTATATTCCACTAGCTTTTTTTCTTTTACCCGATAAATCACAAATCACGTACGAACATGCATTTCGACATTTAATTAGTAAGAGCAGTGAATTCCACTTAAATTTTTCTCCTTCAACCATTCGCGCAGATTTTGAAATGGCTATACACTCTGCGGTTAAGACAACTTTACTCACCACTAAAATGGTGGGTTGTCGATTTCATTTGGCGCAAAGCTGGTGGAAAAAATTCAAGAGTTAGGACTAAGTGGAGAATATAGAGATAATCACTCTGAAGTTGGTAATTTTTTAAAAAATTTTTTTGGTTTACCGTTTTTAAATCCAACTGACGTAGATGATTGCTTTACCGATGATTTAATGTCAATTCAACCAAATAATATTAATGTTGAGAAATTTTGTGACTTTGTCCTGAATACTTATATTAAGTCTGATTCTTTATTTCCTCCGCACGTTTGGGCTGAATTTTCGTCATCTGTAACGCGAACCACCAATAACTGCGAATCATTCCACGCAAAATTTAATGCAATGTTTAATGCTCCCCATCCCAACATCCACGTATTTATAAAAGCACTTACAGATGTTCAATGTGAAATTTACGTAAAAATGCGTAGCACTGCGTCAAAAACCAAAATTTCGCAAGAAAAAGAGGCCTTTCTTTCTGAACAAAATTTTTTATTTCAAAATGGTATAATTGACCGTTATACGTTCATTCGACATGTTTCGAAAAAATTCGGCCCCATTTTGTGTTAAGATTTTTAAATATATATATGTACATAATATACGACGATACGCGTTTAGCGTACATTTGTAAATATGCCATTTAATTACTATTTCACGTACTGTTTTTATTTTTGACGATACGCATTTAGCGTAAATTTTTAAACATGCCAGTACAACAACAATAAGTGTGTACTGTTGGTCCTAAGCCCAAAAAAATGTGAAGGAAAATAAAAGTCAAATTAAACAAATAGTAGGTACATGGGACCCAATTCCGAAATCGCATTTTCGCTGGTGGGACCACACTTCGAATTTAATCCGTTACAGGTAGTCCCTTCCGCAGGTAGCGGGACCGAGTTCCGGTGCGTCCGTATTTAAACAGGCATATTTATAATTTAGTTTACTCTGTTGATGGCTACTTGGTAGCCGAAAGGTTCTGAGTACTATAATAATATTTTTAATGGATAAGGGTAATTATTTCTGATTAATAGTGTTAAGATCTGTATATTATTTTCTAGATCTAGGTGTTCAAAGTTCATACACTCCGTATCATTCACACCATAATTATAATTATTAAGAATATCAAAAGCTGTATCTATATTAGACATTTATGTTGCCAAAAAAATATATGCTAATAGAAAAGAGACTAAAATTAATATTATTTATCCCATAAATTAAAAAGGATAGAAATTATATAAAATTCTTTCCTCAAGATCAATTTTGCTCCTTCGAATCTCAAATAAAAAAGAAAATTTTTTTCTTCCCACTCTTTCTCGACAGCTTCCGTTTTGCTTGGTTTCTCCAAATTTGTCAAAGATTGTCCCTCCTATACATCAGACATTTCTTTTCTCTGATTGTTCCATTGCCCTCTCCATTAAATTGTATCTTTCTTGTGTTAGATCATCAGTGATAACTATCCCACTACCTTGTAAGTTCTTTTTGATTTGATGAATTAGCATCTTCTTGTTGAAGCTAACTAGTGTTGCTAGTATTGATCTTTTTCCGTTTTGTACCTTCCCTATTCTAAAGCATGTCTCCAAATCTTCATGGATTATTTTTACTTTTAGTTCATTCCTTATAACTTCTGGTACTGTCTTCTTAGTATCTTCGTTGTGATTTTATTGTACCTCATATATTCTAATAAATTTCCTCTTTAAATGTTGTTGCAGATCGAGCGTTCATGAAAGAAATAGGTGAGCTCTAGAAATAAAACCTGCTGTACAACCAGCATGAAGTACCTACAACATATACTGCGCCACCAGCTTTCATCGTTTTCACAGTTTTTATGCTAAAATCTTGCCGGGATTGCCAGGAATCGACAGCAGCATCTTCGAAGATACATATTTCTTCGAGATAAACAAATAGACGTACTTACACCTTCATTTTTATATTATAGTAGTGTAAAAAATATACACGTTTCGTAGTTTGCACAGCACACGACATCAATTTTGAGAAGAATAATTGTTTCCGTACTTTGATTCCATCAAAATTTAGATTCACAACGAATTATGAAATGTCATCAAGGTGCTATTAAGTGAATTTCATAAGTCCTTTGTCGGTCCCAAGATTTAAGATAAGTTGAGGATAAATATTTCATTTACTGTAGCTTGATCGGAAACCTCATTTACCTAATGCATTTATTACCCTATTTAGCAAATTCATGAATAGCAAAGGTTCCAAGAAAGTGATTCAATAGTCACCCAGAAATATTTGGAAAACACACGATTGTAGAGGGGTTATTGCCACCCCACTACACAAATACGGACCATTTTGATAAATAGTCAAAGAAACGACAAAGAAAATTCTTTGGCTATGGTTTTGATGGTGAAAAAGGCAATGTTAAAATATCATTCGACCTGTAGAGAGAACACAGTAACCTGTAAATAGAGATGTATATGCGTTAATATAGTGATTTATTCAATATTAGACTTTTCTTGGGATCCACATACACATAAGTAAACTCCTAAACAATATAAGAGAAGCAGCAAACCTACTCGCCATATTAGGAGTGCCTTCCCTGAATTCAACACCCTTTCTAGCCAAAAAAAGTTAGTTTCACCAATTTCTGGTATTCGAAAACTCGATTATTTATATTTGCACCAAAACAAACCTTTTTTGCCGGGTGGCTAAGCTACCAAAAATGTTCTCTAAAAATTCAGGCTTACTCCACTATCATATACACTATTAATTTAAATAGCATTTTAACTGTATTAACTGTATATTGTTTTCACTGTAACTTAGCAATTTCAAGTAAATGTCCCAAATAATGCATTATTAGTTGAAGATATACGATAAGTTCTCATGTTTAATGTGCTTTCCTGTCTCATCTCTGACCACACTATTCATCATGCAGGTCTTCATGAATAATGCACACATCCTATACCTTTAGCAAAATATGTGCATACTCTTGATGTACGCAGCCCGGCAACTTTTAACCAAACTTGTAAAATTCATAAATCGTTACTCTCTATACACAGACCCACCGTAATTTATTCATATCCTTTGCTTTTATTTCGCGAAATGCGTTGATGCAAATGACATGAATTAATGTACACTGTAGAGGACCGAAGAGAAGAGTTAGAATCCAACCAACTGAAGGAACTAAACTGTTCGGTTAACTATTTGTTATTATTGGAGTTACATACAAGTATCAAGATCTCAAACTAAAACATTAGGTTTAGGACTTTGTACGAGCATTTCAATCCAAATTCGGAAAATAAGGGATCATGCTAACTTTGAGAACCTCAGTCTTGTTGACATGAACCAATAGGTTCCGAATAACTGTATGGCCCTTTGTGTGACCATCTACAGTTTGTAATAAATGGCGTAGAGGAAACTCATTAGTGTGGAGCAGGCAAAGATTCCATTGAATAGGTTTGTCAATACTGATTTCCATTGACGAATTACACGTTATTTCCATCCGGTATCAAGATTGGTACCGCCACTTCCGATAACTACTAAATTAATAATGATTCTTGATCCAGATATGAATTATATATAAATTCTCGGGAAATAGGTCACACTTACACATATGCTTATTATTTTCGACTTTATCACTTGGTTGCCGACAACTACAGTGAAGACGGTAGTGAGTTATAATTTTAGATGTTAAGAATTCAGGCGCCAGAGTATTTTAATCAACCAATGAACTAGGTATATAACTAGAAGATACAAATACTCAAGTCCCCAGGTTAAATTACCTTGAAAGAAAGAAATAAAAGACCTGTACCCAGAATGATTGAAATTTACTAGTAACTGAGATACTAATATTGATACAGTTTATGACAGAACTTATACTAATGAGATATGAAGCGAATGAATTGAAAATAAGGATGAAGGTAATCGTTTAAACATTAAATCAAGAAAACAGTTGAATTTACTCAATATACAAATACTCAATGATTATTTCAATTGTTACATAAAACCAAATTCGGTAGTCTGACCTGGTGAGTGCTGGATGTTGTACTTGCTTGGTTATAGGTTAATACTTCTACTTGATGTAGGGGCTCCTGCCACAGTTGTAATACCGTTTCCACGATTGTACACCACAAGTAAATCAGCGACTCCTAAAAAAGTAATCTTTTCCACAGCAGACTCAAGCCAGCATCAATACACTTGTTGAATTTCCCACAACATGAACAGAAAAAAGGAACCCTCTATCACGATAGGGTTTTCCTTCCAATAAGACAAACTTTACTTCCGTCCACAACCAGTCACGTTGAAACTAAGCTTTAATCCCTTAAGGTACATTAATTACTCAAATAATACCAATTATTCCAATCCAAATTAGTAATTGATTCCTTTACTTTCAACGGAAGTATATTCCCAGAATTTGGTTCCAAACATAAGCTTGGTATCACCTCCCTGTTGAAAGAACCTAGCAAAACGACTTCCCGCTTGAACGATTTGACCAGAAGTAACGCCATTTTCTCTTTCTTTCCGGCGTCTCGTTGTCTCACAGAACAACCTCGAAATAGAAGCGGTAACTAACGGATCTGACACCGAACAACCATGACCCTTAGAATATACGGTCTAGCATAGCTGACGTCCCAGAAGATAACCGATTGTACTACAGCGGCCATTTCTAAGCCGTTAAGTGGAATTTACACGTTACAAATTATATGAATATGTATCAAGAAGCCACTGCATAGCAATCTACTTCTAACAATCGAAGTCATCTCATGCAATGTTTGAATAAGACTGAAACCAAACTATAACATGCTCAACTTTCGAAGCAGATGTTAAAGATTTATTAGGTAATAGGAAAATTTAGTCAAACATTATTAGAGATATTGCTATTTCAGCATTTCACCTAAAAAGAAGTGATTTAGAAAAGCTTGCACATCTTTCAGACTCAACCCCAATTCTTTTTATTTTTGGATTCAGAGCTTTTATAGGTACTGCAACCCCAGCCAAAAGACCGCCAACTCCAGTTGGAATAACTATAGCATCTATATCTTCATGTACTTGTTCTACAATTTCTAAAGCTATAGTTCCTTGACCAGCAATTATTTGCGGATGATCCATTATGTATGTGTGTCCTTTATTACTGGATAATTTCAAGGCTACTTTTCGCGCCTCACTCATATCTTTTCCTTCAATTCTCAGATTCCCATTATACTCTCTGCACTTTTGCATTTTCATAATGGGTGCTATAATGGGCATAACAACAGTAACAAGGATATACAGAAATATACTTTTAATTTTTAACATAATGAACACGCATGTAGGAATATACAAGGGTTTTAATTAATTAAATTTGACGTTATGAGCGTCTGTTCTATGATTTACAGACTTAGAGTCACGTTTCCTTTGAATCATCTCTAGGATGGATCTTTTATAATAATTATAAAATATCAATATTTTTGTAATCGAATTGATGGTTATAATCAAAACAATGTTTGCCAAGGGCGGTAGAATTTTCTAAGTTCTTTTTTCTAGTATTATACTTATGACCATGTAAATTCTTTTTTCTAAATATTGTTTAGAGATTAATGTATAAATGCCATCGCTATCTAAACAATTTAATTTAAAAACTGTGTGGGTTTGTTTATCTTTAGATGTTGAAGGTTTTAGATTTAAAAAATATTTACCAACATAGTTAGTAGGTTTATGCGCAACACTCATACCGGAATTCGGCACAGCAATGGGATCTCTTATTTCAGCTACTATTGCTAACCTAATTATGAAATGCCTAGATGAATCTGTAATAAATTCATTAGATTTTCAACTCGTATTGTTTAAACGATATGAAATCATCTTCATATCATATACATAAATTTCCTAGATATGAACATTAGGCATGATGCAGAAATTTATAATGGTACCTAATATATAAATAATATAAACGGTAATACAGATAATTTTATAACATTACCAAAATTAAGGAATGTTTATAAAAATACCGTACCGGGATATCAAAAATTATCTTGGTCAAGGGTGGTTGTGGAATCTAAAACGTGTGTCTTACTTTACGTTTGAAATAATTATGTCACTGTCACACTGACATCATCAATAACCTACAAATTTCATACCTATTTATTTCAGTTGTAAAACAATAATGAACTACAAATTATGAAATAACGGTTTTAGTAACAAGAAAAACTAAATTACAGTAATTGTTGGAAATGTCCCCCGTTTTGTTCGATGCACAAGTTCACGCGCATTCTCATGCTGTGAAAACCGTTTTGCAGCATTTCTGGCGTTATGGTTGCACATTGCTGAACTATTCTTTGTTGAATTTCTTGCAAATTATTTACCGGAGTTGCGAAAATCTTGTTTTATAAGTAAGGAAATATAAAATAGTCCATAATTGTCAAACAAGGTGATCTAGGAGGAAACTCAACTTCTGTATGCAAACTTATCAGCCCGT
Source organism: Endomychus coccineus (assembly GCA_958510875.1). Taxonomy (NCBI): domain Eukaryota; kingdom Metazoa; phylum Arthropoda; class Insecta; order Coleoptera; family Endomychidae; genus Endomychus; species Endomychus coccineus. The sequence goes on from OY294069.1 coordinate 147,885,760, forward strand.
CATCAAAAAAATCACGGAGAAAAGCAATATTTTCTCGTGTAGTATGTGCTGTTGCACCGTCATGCTGGAAATAACTGTACCGAAGTTCATCATCGTTTAACTGTTGCACAAATTCAGCCAAACGTTTGCGTTGACGGTGAAATCGAAAAAAATTGGCCCAATTATTCTTCTGCGAGAAACTGCCATCCAAACACCGATTTTTTTAGCATGTAGTGGCGATTCAGTAAAAACATGAGAATTATCATTGCGCCACATTGGCATATTTTGAGAATTGATGTATCCTGAAAGGTGGAACCACGCTCCGTCAGAAAAAAAAGTTGAGTTCAAAAGATCGTCATTCATTAAATTATTGACAAACCAATGGCAGTAAGCAAGGTGTCTGGGGTGGTCTGCGGGCAGAAGAGCTTGATGTGCTTGCATTTTATATGGATGCATGTTCAAGTCTTTCTTTAAAATCTTCTGACATGTTCCATAAGAAAGTCCAATTTCCTGAGAAAGACGTTTCAAAGGTTTTGCAGGCTCCTCTTCCATACGTTGACGAACGTCATTTACAACTTCTTCTGTACGAACTCTTGCTCTACCAGCACCTTTTTTATGAGTCACACAACCAGATTCGCGAAACACAATTTGTAAGGCACGCATAAAAATTATCCGGTAATATTGCCACGTTTGGGAAGTGCTCTCGAAAATTGTTCAAACACAAACGTCCAAAGAAATTAATTGATGATCTATGGGTAGGTACGGATTGATTTCTTATAAGCTCATTAAAATGCCATGAGTTCTTCACATAAAATTTATTCATATCAATTTATGCAGTTTCGGAAGCCCATAGATACAAGGAGAATGTGTAATATACGCACTTTATGATAGGGACCGCAACAGGTTTTTTAAATTATATTTTTAATTAACTTTTAGTCTTGACTTCGTCAGCACGTCTGTCGAAACCTTTTTGTTTGTGAAACTCTCACTAAAATGCAAAAAAAGAATAATTCCAATCTTCAAAGTTGATATATTAAAGCAAAGTAAAAAATAAATAAATAAAAAAAACACATCTGAGAAAATTTTCAGACATTAATTGAAATTTTTTTAATGCGGGCGTCTAACTTACATGACTGTCCCAACGCAGCAAAAAAAACGCAGAGTGAGAATTTTTTTCATTTTTTTTAAATTGCAGTCGGGAATGTGAATTTTTATTTGTGATAGTTTTTATGCGTTGAGACAAGTATTAGAAAAGCGGCGGAGCGGCAGGTATAGAGTGCCTAAGTTACATATACCTAAAGCGGCCTAATCCCCTGACCCATTTTATAACCATCATAAAGTGCGTTATTAATTTATGTCATTTTGTACCGATAATGTCGTGTCAGATTTTAATTTTTTATAAGTTGTTTCATCATTTAATAGATTTCCTATCTCAATTTCGTACCTAAAGATGAAAGTAATGAGAATATGTGTTAGTGTGATCTATTTCCCGAGAATTTATAGATAACTACTAAATGATCAGGGTTAATTATAGAAATGGGTTGTCGTGAGGGGCCCGGTGAAAAATAGTTTGAATACGGTGATCTTTTGTGTGTATACCTAATATGACAAAATAAAAAAATTGTATTTATTTATTTATTTATTATATATATGCCCAACAGGTTAACCCAATTATAGGGCAAACAATACAGAGCAACATAATATAAAGAATGACAAGAAATATATAACAAAAATAATATCTTATAGAAATAATGAAAATAAACTGGCTAAATTTTCAAATTAAATGGTGATAAATAACCTCACCTGACCACACTAATAAGATACTGAATACTATTGAAAAATAAGTCATATTGTGAACAAATAACATTAAAGTTTGTTGTCATGACAAATATCGGACATCTAGATGATACATTTGTATTAGACCTAACATTGTAAAAAGTTAAGGCACAGCGAGAAGATAATCTAGGTACAACAAAATTTAATTTACCTAATAAGTAACTGCAGTCAATATTATTATTCATCAAATTATGGAGGAATATTATGCCCCTTATTCTTCTTCTCAGTTCAAGTGTCGAACAATCAAAAGTAGATAATAATAATTGATGGTCAAAACCTCTTCTAGGAAAGATATTGAAAGTTCTAAGCCAGAGATATTTCAGATATTTACGTTGAATGCAATGAATTGAATAGTGTTTGTAGTACCTCTAAATTGTTGAAATACTTGGAATGCCTAAGTACAAACCCTAAAGTTCTATTAGCTTTAGCACACATATCACTGGTATAAGTCTTTGACTGTAGTATTACGAAAAATGATTACTGAATCTAAAAGATAATCGAACAAAATAGGATGGACTTTACGACTGAAGCCAACAACACAACATTTACTAATATTTATACTTAATTTATTGTTGGCGCACCATTCAAAAATATTGTCCAGATCATTTTGTAGTGCATAGAAGTCATCTATGGTTTTTATTTCTAAAAATATCTTCTAGTCATCAGAAAAAATTAGTTTCAATCCGATTATGGTTTCAGCCAAATCATTAATAAATAACAGGAACAGTAGAGGACCAAGGTTTGAACCTTGAGGTACACCGGATTTGGCGATGAATGAATTTGATCTTTGACCGCAATACTGCACAAAACTGCGATCTATTAATGAGGTATGAGCAAAAAAACGCTACTAAGGAGGTACTAAATCCAATGGATTTGAGCTTGCCTAGAAGAATAGTGTGATCAAGTTTATCAAAGGCCTTCGAAAAATCTGTATTTAATACGTCAACCTGTCCTTGGTTGTCAAGAATAGCAGCAATATACGTGTTAAAACAAGTAAGATTCGTAACCGTAGATCTCTTTTGGACAAATCCATGTTGGTATAGTGATATCATATGTGAGAAAGTACTATAAATGCGTTGATACACATCACCAGATTTGTGAATGGGAATAATCTTTGCTGTTTTCCAAACACTAGGAAATTTATTAGATTTCAAACTGAAATTGAACAAAATCTGTAGTGGGACAACAAACACAGAAGCGCAATCTTTTATTAAGTAGCTTGGTATTAGATCATGTACAGAGGTGTATTTATTCTTGAGGTTTTTAATAGCAGTTACAATTTTTGGTTAACTTATCAATACAATATTAAAAAATGATGAGTTATTGTTGGTCAAATCTGAAATATTGCTGAAATCGTTATTGTTATTGGGTTCAGAGTATACAGTGGCAAAGAATGTACCAAATGCTTCAACAATTTCTTTGAAATCATTTAATAGTGTTTCATTAAAACGCATACAACCAGGAATTCTAGTAGTGCTTTTTTTTTCATTTATGTTCCAGAAACTTTTCGTATCATGAGTGATGTTGTTACCGATTTTAACCAAATACGAGATTATAAGCTTCCTTTATTCGAAATTGGATTAAAGATCTCCAAGATTCTGACGAGACTTATGTTTTAAATACCTAGTTCTAGCATTTATGTAGAGCTAGAAGAATTTAAAAAAATTTGGGCATTTAAGGGCCCCTGGGCCCGGTTAAATATTAAGTTACTGATCTGAGATTTTTTTTTGTATATTTAGAGTAATAATAGGCACACTATTCATACTGAGGCGAAATACATTTGAGAACTAACATTTTTCGTACCCACCTCCGACTATACATGCGGCAGACACGGCTACAGTGGTTTTCTATGAGTTCTGTTTAAAGCGGGTCTATAATCAATTGGCAACGTTTTGTTTTATATCAGAGTTGTGCAGAAAATTCCAGGATCAATACTTGCGATATTATTATTTCATTAGAAACGAATGGTCGGAAATGATAATAAAATACTTCGTAGAAAGTCAAACATTTACTGCAAGTTAATTGTCTGGCTAAAAGAAGAGAAACCCGTAGGAATCATTATAATTTTATAAAATAGTTCTGTTTGAACACAAATGAAATCTCCAAAGATTAAATAGAGAATGTTTGTGTCTATATATCCAGGTTTGTTAGCATGTTAGGCATACATTCTAAAAATAACTTATCAAGAAAATTCGCTATCAATTTCCGATCGTTTTAACATGTAAACAAAGGTATCGGCGTTTACTATTTTTGCATTTCTTATTTCTCCCTCAGGACTGATCCGTCTTCGACGTCACGGCTTTTGTACCTTTCCTTTTGATCATAAAACTTATAGACGGAATACAATGTATCTGACGTATATGCCCAAATGCAATTTTCACTTTTTGTATATGTATATTCGTATAGAAAATCTTGAGATTTGATATTTCAAAGCCAATTACTGGAATCTTCACAGGATATGAGTCCTAATATGTAAAACGAGAAACTTCGATACGTAAACAATAACAGGAACATGAGGGAATAGTGGAAATGGAAATCATTTATCTTATACAGGATTCACATTAAGTTATGACCTTATCCTGCTTCGTTGGTTTCGTATATAGAAAGTTTTAAGAAGTTAGGTGAATACACTTTCCGACAGTGAAACCGGAAACTGTTGTATTTGAATAAGTTTCTGACCTAATATTAATGTTCGTGTAGACTTTTGCCTAGTACGATTTTCCAATTTATTTCTTCAAAATAAAGCTTGATCGTTAGGCACCTTCACTTTACTACTACTTTACTTTATCATGAAATATAGTCTTAGTAGAAAAATGTCTGTGTCTGTATGCATTATAGAATATCTATAATACAAATTTGGTACAGAAAATGAGTGATAAAATGGCGGATCAAGTGAGAAAATTTGGAGGTTTTGGGACAACAATTGAATATAATAGAATAGAATAGAATTTATTCGTTCCAAAGGTAATAAGTGGTACATAGAACTTGTGATAAGCATACACTGTATAAGTATGCTAAATTTCTCTAATAGTATTCCATTTATTACATATAGAAATAGCCTTATTATAGTTTCAAATGTATAGGGTACTATGATTGAAAATAATTAAAAAACACATATCTAGTGGGACGTAAAACAAAACAAACAGTTTAAGATTCCTAAATTCCTGTTACAGTAACATTTAAGACATGTAGAAATAACCTACCAACCTAAAATTGCCGCTTGAAGATATTACATGTTCTCTTATGTTCTCAGTTAATGTTATTACATCTAAGAATAATGTTACAAATAACTTACTAGCCTAGATTTGCCGCTTGAAGATATTACATGTTCTCAGTTAATGCTATCGAATCTAAAAATAATCTAACAAATAACCTACCAGCCTAGAATTGCCGCTTGAAGATATTATATGTTCTCTTATGTTCTCAGTTAATGTTATCGCATCAAATCTAATCTTACAAACCTACTAACCTAGAATTGCCGCTTGAAGATATTATATGTTCTCAGTTAATGTTATCGCGTCTAAAAATAATGTTACAAATAACCTACTAGCCTAGAATTGCTGCTTGAAGATATTATATGTTCTCAGTTGATGCTATCGCATCTAGAAATAATCTTACAAATAACCTACTAACCTAAAATTGCTGTTCGAAGATATTATATGTTCTCAGTTAATGTTATCGCATCTGAAAATAATCTTACAAATAGTCTACTAGTCTAGAATTGCCGCTTGAAGATATTATATGTTCTCAGTTAATGCTATCGCATCTAAAAATAATCTTACAAATAACCTGCTAACCTAGAATTGCTGCTTGAAGATATTATATGTTCTCAGTTAATGTTATTGCATCTGAAAGTATTCTTACAATTAACCTACTAGCCTACAATTGACGCTTGAAGATATTATATTATCTGCTATGTGCTCATTCAATGTTATGGCATCTAAAAATAATCTTACAAATAACCTACTAACCTAGAATTGACGCTTGAAGATATTATATGATCTGCTATGTGCTCACTAAATGTTATCATATCTAAAAATAATCTTACAAATAACCTACTAAGCTAGAATTGCCGCTTGAAGATAGTATATGTTCTGTTATGTTCTCAGTTAATGTTATCGCATCTAAAAATAATCTTACAAATAACCTACTAACCTAGAAATGCCGCTTGAAGATATCATATGTTCTCTTATCTGCTCAGTTAATGTTATTGTATCCAAAAATAATCTTACAAATAATTTTCTAATCTAGAATTGCCGCTTGAAAATATTATATTGTTCTCTTATGTGATCAGTTGATGTTATTGCACCTAAAAGTAAACTAAGAAATAACATAGTAACCTAGAATTACCGCTTGTGCTGGAACAGGCAGTCCGGAACTCAACTTACATACATGCGGACTCAACTGTACTAAATTTAAGGGGAATAATACATTTCTGGACTCAACTCGGTGTCCTTTTCAGCTCACCATAATAATGTTAATGAGTAAATAGATTCATAATAGAGTAAGTAATAAAATAGTCACCTAGAACAGAAATAGTCTAGGATACATATTTTGTTAAAAGATGGGGTAAAGTATTGCTAATACAACCTCCAATTCTATTTGAACATATTAACTTGTTGAAGACTTGCAGATTAAATTCAGCTCGGAGCGCTGAGTGAATCTATTCGTTTGTAAATGAGAACATTCCTTTTTCTTTACATCAAATTTTAAATAACCTAATCATGAAGTAATAAACCACCTAGAGCACAGTCGTTTTTTCACTGCGACTCAACAAAATTTTTCAGATGTAAATAATTCAATACACAATTTAGTTTTCCATCTGATGGGACTCGTATTCAACATTGTGCGAAGTAAGCCGAAAAACTTTATCCTAGCAAGGGGTGGAAAGTTAGAATTTAAATGACCACCGGTTGCATATTGTGTCTCATGTATTATTCATAAGACTTACTGCGGAAGTACATGATATTCAAGTTTCCACTTCTCTACATAAAGGAGTACTACGTACACGAACGTACGTCTTTATGCCGTAAGAATGGCTACAATTTAATGTTACAAATTCCGGAATATCGCGCAATATGTTCGTATGCACCGAAATAAGTTTCGGCATTCTTGATTTTACTTTGAACCCCCATTCATAGAGAGCTACTTGGAAATCACCAGTTTTTGATGGGTCGCTTTGGGAAGTACATAAAAAAAGGATCAATAGTCAATTACAAGTCACGGAAGTCGTTCTGATGCGAACTTGATGAAGTAAATAAAGATTGGATATTTTGATTTTCGTCACTGAGAATCGTCCGTCTACAAGGTCAATCTTTAATAATACTGAGTACATCTTGAAGACTGATTTCCATAAGCTTATTGCAACATTTGGTAAGTTTTCGTAACATTTCCTCAAATTTTACTGAACATTTCCTATTGCAATACTCTCCCACTGTTCATCGACATCTGCAAACAAGGAAGGGTTCATCTAAATCAGAGGTTCCCAAACATTTTCTTCCGTAGACCAAAATTTTACTGGTTTCGGTGGACCCCTACATTTCTACCATATTCTCAAAACTCGTCAAAAAATGTGAAGATTAGATCAAACGATGAAAATTTGCGTCGCGGCTGAGTTCCAACCCTAAATTCGGAGTGGTAAAAATAAAAATAAAAATAGTAGGTATATTTACTTGTGTTCTATTTATTGAAATAATCTGACTACAGACCTAATAGAATTAAAATTGAACATTAATAACGTATCGTAACTTCAACAATGCAAATCAACAATTCAAAAAAAATAGTCATAATTTTAAAGGGAGAGATGTACTTGATGGAACAGCAAATTATCAATATTTTGCTTCAGTTTTGTAAGGAATAGCCGCAAATCTCCCCGTTGTGATGTTCAATCTGCTCCTTTTTTTCGTTAATAGGTTTGTAACGACACTAAAACTGTTTTGGACAAGGTATGACGAGGGAAACGCTATCAGAAGTTTTCTCGCAATTTCCCACAGCCCAGCCTGCAGCCAAAATGTTTGATAGCCTTTTTTCAAATTTCTCCTTCAGCTCCTCATTGGTGCTAAGCTCGAGTACCTCCTCTTGTGATACCACATTAGCCACTTCCGTTTCATCAAATAGATTTATGATCCATGGTTGGAAACTGGGAAAATTCGCGCCGACTAATATTTTGCTTCATAAATTTCAATTTTCCAAAAAAGCCGAAATTACACCATTTGTTTTTATTAAATTTAGGCTGTCTGTCCCCTTATAGCTGCAAGTTAATGTCATCAAATTTTTTGAACAAATCTGTCAAATACGCGATATCTGCTTTCAATTTGATCAGGTTTTCTTTTAAATTTGAATCTTTACTTTCCTAAAATTCTAAGACTGATTCAAAAAGTGAGTAAAATCTTGTGAAACATGCACCTTTCGACAAGCAGCGTACTTCAGTATGTAAGAGCAATAGTTGGAAGTCTTCATCATTTTCGTCGCGCAATTCTGCAAATAAACGGGTATTGATGAACGCATTGCTTCTTATTTTGTTAACTGCTTGAATCACAAATTGAAGCGATTAGTGCAATCTATCACTCAAATTTCTCGCTACCAGGTGTTGTCAGTAGACGACAGTGAATTGCAGTTACTCCTGGTTTAATTCTTTTAAGATAGCTTATAAACCCACGATATCGCCCGAACATGGCAGGAGCTCCATCTGCTGCCACTAAAATAATGTTTGTAAATGCCTACGCCTACATTGATAGGTAAAGCCAAGTCAACATTTTTGTTCTTTGCTATCGAAACCAGGCAAATTTTCGTGGATTCCCACTTACAACTTGTGAACCTCCATTTTTTTTTCACGCGAACGTAAACTCCCTTCGAGTCTCCTGTAGACCCCTGGGGTCCTCCGGGACCACTTTGGGAATCATTGATCAACTTGAAAACTACAACGCGATATCTGAGCAATCTGGGCGTATTTCAATTTTGAGATCTTGGAAAAGTCAGTTGGAGCTAGTAAATTTTGTGCAAAAAAGCAATCAGATCCTCGGCGAATAGTCTGATTGCTTTTTTCCATAATATCTACTAAGTACAAGAAGACATTGTCGTGATGGAGCATCTATGCAATTCCCCTTAGTGTTCGGGCATCTTCTTCTGCACCATCTGTCTAAAATATCTCATAACTAGGGACACCCAAATACGGAAAGCGCATATTTTGCAGGTATCTTTTTGAATATTTACATATATCCTTAATAAATAACATATTGTGCATAATTGAAAGAATTTTGAGCTAAAAGGTTCAAGCAAAATAATTTTTATGAACCCCTCTATCATTAAGAAGTAATTTATTATTTCATTTGCAGTTCTTAAGAATTCCAAAGTAGAGCGCCTGCGGTCGTTCATAAAAGAAGTACTAGAGTATTGGTATCCCCGGTCTTAAATTCCGAAAATTCAAAATAGGTCAACAGGGATTTTACTATACCTATATTTATATGAGTAGGTAAATACAATAGTAAACCGTTTTCTGTATGTTATTTCTGAATGTGCTTTTTAAGAGATAACATCGATTTGTGTTTTGTAGTATTTTGATATTTTATTTATATTTATTAGTAAAATCAGTCAGTAGTGCGTTAGAACAAAGTATAGATATGGGAGAAGTCTACTGTTCTGCGTGCGTTAAAATTGTGAGTATAATTTTTTAATTTTCAATATAGACGGCGGTGGGAAATCGGTCGATATCTGTTATTTTTTGTGATACAAAAAAAGTTAGAAGCAAGTTACATTCTTTTTGAGAGACATACCCAATGAAAATACAGAGAAATGTACCGGGCGTTTCAGTTTTCGTCTGTCAGTATTAACTTAATTTTTTATTCGGAACCCTAGGTATAATTTTTATTTGTTTTTCTATCCATATTTTTGTATCTCGAAAAATAACAGAAAAATCGACCGATATCACACTATTTGGGCACTCGGGACGATTTCTTTTAATATTTTGAACTTATTTGTTAGGGATTTAAAGTATTGATATTATTGCTTTTCAATTTATTATTTTATTTTTTGTTTGTGTTTTCATTTCAGATATCATACGATAACAAATTAAACCACACGTGAAAAATTTTGATCATATTGCTAAATTAGGTAAGATCAAATCTTGAGACGTGTCACAACCCACATTAACGCAATATTTCCAACCAATGTCCAAAAAGCTAAACGAACCGAGCTTCAACCGAGACATATGTCATACAATGATGACGTCAAATATTTCTTCGTCAGAGCTACGTAATCAAAACTTCACTTCTTTTCTCCAGAAGTATTGCAAATTCAGTCCAAGGTGAAACATCACAACGTAGAAACGACCTTGTATAGGACGTTATATTTCTCATTTATTGATTGGTGTTCTTAGCGACGAGATTCTGCCAAAATTTTACATCATTGCTTTTGAAGAGTTAGAAAAAACAAATGCACTGACAGTGGTCAGACTTGTTCAAGAGGAACTATCAAGATTATTTCTTCCTACGCCTGTTCCTGGAGATAATTTGTTGCTCATTTTATCAGATGCAGCACCGTACATGAAAAAGGCCGAGCAAAATTTGGAATTCTTTTATCCGCAGTTGATACATGTAAGTAACATGTCTTGCTCTTGTAAATAATTTAATTTCCAACATGAAAAAAATCTTCCTTAAAGCGCTTATAAGGATTCAGTTCTATAAAGAAAAACTACCAAACACTCGTCTTCCACCTCAACCTATTATTACAAGATGAGGCACTTGGTTTGAAGCCGTTTTTTTTATTGCGACAATTTCAGTCAAACTAAAAGATCTAATTTCAGACTTGTAGACGAATCTTCCCAATTCCTCACTGATGTTGAGCAATTATTCGAAAACAAAGTAATAAAAAACAACTTTTGTTTATAAAACCAATTATAGCTACGTTTCTAAAACAATAACACAAATGGAGGAATCTAATTTGCCATTAACCCGAAGTGTAGAACTAGTAAAACAATCTGAGGCGTTCCTAAAGTTCGCAGGCAAAATGGAGGGCAACATATTTCAAAAATTCAAAAATGTGATGAAAAAAAATTGTGGACTTCGGTTTCTTAGCAAAGTAGCTAATATTTCAGAGGGAGAATTTACTGAATCCATTGATTTTGATCCAGAAATATCAAACAATTTTAAAAACGCTTGCATGAAATGACTTCGTATTTTATAAGAAAATTGCTAAGCAGTAGATTCTTGATACATATTGATATACTTCAAACATTAATGTGTTACAATTTCGATTACTCGTGTTTCTGTTCGTTTCGGCGACGTGGACATTGTTAATTGGAATTATTTCCAAAAAGACGCTTTGTGCTTGATACAATAAGTTTTAAGAAATCCCGTTTTAGACATTGATACGTCTTCTGATGATGGTTGTGAGACCGAAACGTACTACGTAAAGACCAAAATAATAAGCATATGTGTTAGAGTGACCTATTTCCCGAGACTCTATATATAATTCTTATCTGGGTCAAGAATCATTATTAACTCTTAGGAATACATTCTCTGACCATAGGAATGTTGGATTCCACTCCACTCATCTAAATGTATTATTAATATCCTCAGGGGCAGACGTGATTGTATTAGACAAACCCTCTTCCGCCTAAATGACATTGAGCCTATATCACTCCTCTTCTCCACCATAATAACTCTTTCAATCAACGACCAGAGCCTCGTATACTTATTGTTCCTTCAATCTCCAACACTAAGCTAGCATTTCTAAAAAAAGCAATATAAGAATAATAATAATAATGGCGTTTATTCATATGGTTACTTTTACAATTTTGGTTACAATAATTGAAGTATATACTTAAATAAACGAAGAATGCTCACTAAAGCCGAGGCTTGTACGTGAGAACAGAGAAAAAAAATACAATATATTGAAATGAACGAATGAATATTGAATCAGTAGCCTATAATAAATATGTAAATATATGAATATACAAACGCTATGAAATCGGAGGGAATAAATAATCTAACTTAATAATCTACACATTAATTATTGAATTTAAAAATCGATAAACACACGTAATTTGTAGTAATAAGGTTGATTTCTTTGTAATACATCGAAACGCATACACACACATTCATACATATACAATATAATAGTTATATACATATTCATACATACATACATTCATATACATATATGATCACAATATATAACCCAAACTCTAAATGTTTTTTTTCAATTTTTTTCAACATATACACACACACACACACATACACATATACATATACATGTACATATAAATACAATATTTTAAATTATTATTAACTCAACTGTTTAGATTACAGTTTTAACTTATAACTGATTGCGAATTCTTTATATCTATTTCATTATGGATTGCATTTCTTTCTAGTGATATAATATGATTGTATAATTTCTTTTTGAAGATACTTATTGACTTAGAATCTGTTATATGTTTCGGTAAATTTTTGTATAATGTTGGTGCTAAGAATGCATAAGATCTTTGTCCGATGGTCTTATGTGCAAATGTAGGTAAGTAAAAGTACATTCTATTCCTTGTATTATGTTCATGCATGTTCAAATTCAAGAATTTTTTCTTCAGGTGCTCTCTTTGTACAATTTTATAATAGAAAAGTTGTCTAGGATCCAACAATTTGGAAATTAATAGATTATTACTACGACACTGAAGCGATTCCTTCATTATAATTCGTATTATTCTTTCTTGTACAATTTCCAAGGAATGGATAAGTATTTTATTAGCCCCTCCCCATGATAGCAGCCCACACCGTATGTGAGTTTCCACTAGTGAGTAATATAATGTTTTTAACTGTTCCAACATCTTTTAGATGCTTGAATTTATGTAATATATTTTGTAATTTTTTAACAATGAAGCCGATTTGGAAATTTCATTTTAAATGCATGTCAATCATGATACCAAGATATTATATATAGCCCTTGGTTTTTATTCCAAATTTTTGTTCATTTTCCAGCTTAACACATAAATTGTCGGCAGTGTATTTTCATGTAGGGCAAATGACATGAAAAAAGTTTTTGTGAAATTTATGGTGAATAACTTGTAATCAAACCATTCTTTTATATTCAATAAATCTAACTCTGCTTTAAACTTTAGATTATGCCATGTTGAGTCTTCGTAGAATATTACCGTGTCGTCTGCAAAGCTTATTATTTCACCAGTAGTTTTAGTAAAAAATATATTTTTATTGTTGAATAAAATTGGGCCGAGCACTGTACCTTACGAAATTCTATTTTTAACAGTGGAAAACTCGCTCATAGACTCTTGTATTTTAACACATTGTTTTCTATCTGATAAATAACTTTCGAACAATTTTAATTCGTTATTTCTGAAGCCTATGTCTTGTAATGTTAGCAGCAAATCTTTAAGTGAAATAGTATCAAATGCATTTTTTGAGTCAATAAATACACATAGTGATATTTGACCTCTGTCTAATGAGCTATATATTAAATTTGTTAATTGCAACATTGCAATGTTCAGACTTTTTTCTGCCATCCTCCACAGCACATACTTCCCACTAGAGCCAACAATACTAGACAAAAATACCGTTTTTCATTACTGGTTTGGTTGATGGTTGAGTTCGTGGATACTCAGGGCAGGAATTCGTGACACGAAGAAAATGTATCTCGTTGGACTCCAGAAATTATTGAATACCCCTGTGGAAAGTATTCAGAATTTGTAACATCTAAATTGTATCTGATCAGGAACATGACGATAACTGTCTGTAAAGGATGTATGCATTCTTAGCAATTCGTAAAAGATCTCAATAAATACGTGAAAACAGGGACTTCAATTTCCCAGCCATTGTCGCGAGCACGAAAACGATTTAAAAAGTAATAGGAGAAATCGTAGCGTACGATGAACATATTTTCAGCTGATTTTAATATTTGAGTAAAATCGGAACAGTCAAATACAGAAGACACGAGTTCTTTTCACTCTTTCAGATTATGAAAATTGAATATACTCAGTTAACCCAGATTGAATAGTTTTTGAATTGGAACCAAACAATGGTGTATTGAAAGATAAAGACTGTGAATAATACTGATGATAATTTGACTAATCCTGTACGACGAAACATTCTCCAACACAATAATTTACGACGCAATATTTATTATCCGTTAATATGCCCAAGATATTGTCGTGATTTCAGATTTGTTCGGATGGCAGTATCAATTTAAATAATGCTCAACCACCACTTCAATATTATACATTTAGAAATCTTAAATGTATTATAAAATTTGTTAACTGCACATGGAATATTACTAATTCTGAAACTAACATATGATGAAAACACAAATTAACACTTTCAAAAACTACTAATTGACTTTGTAGTAGTTGAATCCAGAAACTTCAAAGAGTTTCTAGAGTGAACTCTTAGTGCAGTCAAATGGGTATTGAACCCGAAATGGATCGATTTTGATGGGGCAAAGTGCATTCTCCTCAGAATAACATCAGAAAAAAAATTACCACAAGCAAAGTTGCGCAAATTATTTATATTGTTTATAAGCAATAAATAAACAATTTAGTTAGCTCATTCTTGAGATTATATGAAAATTTCTAAAAATGCAAAATTTGACTGTTTTTGAATGGACAAAGACTATTTTTTGTTATTTATTTGTTAGCAAATTTGCACAGTTCAGACTGTTTAGGACAGAAAACACGTAACCTCAGCAAGTCAACTAACGTTTACATGACGGACCATTCCATATCATAGATATCCTTGTTTGTCTATTCAAATAAACTTTCACATGACAACATAATTTTATAAATTTTCTTTCCATGCCTTTTAAACTTTCTACTCCTAAGGAAAGATTAGCATTAGGCATGAAACTTGGGGCATGAAATCGCGGCGACGCTACCGACGCTACGGGTATTCGCTAGTTTACTATATTTGCCAAATGTTTATTAGTAAAGCCGGTTACACACACCATGTAGAAATTCTTTAGGTAAAAGTCATTTTGTGACTATAGCATAACGATCATTATTTATAGTTAGCATTCCTGAATATCAAATATGAGAATTATAGACCTGAAAAGATAATTGACATACAAAAGAGAGATTAATGGTCCAAATTTTGAGTTCTTGGGCACGGTTTGGCTTCAAAAGTTGTAGATCCTCGTACTTCGTACAAGTCCGTAGGTATATGCCTAACGGATCCACCTGTTTGAATGTAATAGAAAAAACAACTCAAGATATTTTGTACTCACCACGTACCTATTATATCTTATTATGTAGGTAACTGTAATTCAAGAGAATCACAATGCAGTAACGGTGGCTCCTTTTAAATCAATAATTCATAATTCCGTCATTCCTTTGATTTAAAAAACATTCATTCACTTTTACTTACTCGATCCATACTTTTTTTCCAATATGTTCATGGATATTATCATGTATGAAACGAATAATTTTTTCATCACTTATTTTACTTTTTTTTTAGTAAACAAAAGAGTTTGTTTCCTACGAATAGTATTTTCTGCTGCATCCGAGTTGCGTCCTGTACCTGAAAAAAATTATAGCAAAATGTGTCACTTTGTTAAATGAAACTAAAAGTTTGTTGAAAATAATACGTATACTTTTAAAACAAGAGTAACATATATATTTATTATTAACTATATCATAAACTTAATTACAAATTAAATACTTTGATTACACGAGACGCAAACATACAATGTTCGAAGAACATCGAGTAAGCCAGTGATGGAATGTTCGGATAGGAGATGGGCATTCGAATTTTTCTTCTAGGTTTGGAAGTTATAGGCATAAGGAAAGAGGGAAAGACCTCACTATGTAAAGACTTCCACAACTTCGATGTTCAATAAGAAATTGAAGTCTGGTAGGAATAAGTTCGGCAATCTCGAGCTTGACAATGAAGGGAAGAATAGTTCGAGCTCGTCTAGTTCGCCTATCTGGAATGTCTCGTGGTGGAACTACCGAACAACAAACAAGGTTTCTGATGAGCATCGAACATGGAAAAATCTATAGAAAAGGGAGAGATCTCCCACCGTTCTACGATGTTCAAGAAAGGAAATGAACTCGTGACATCATCAATTAGACGATCTCCAAACGTGTGGACAATACTCCAGGATAGGCCGAATGATCGTCCCATGACAGGGTGCTGTTGGTGGTGATCCCGAGCATGGATAGGGATTGTGGGATCGGCCACGCTGAAGAAGACGCTAGTTTGAGTTTTGGTTCCATTAAACTCTACTAGATTAACAGATCCCCATTCGAAAATCTTTGCCAGATCACCATTAATTGCGTCAACCTGTCTCTGCCTCGCTCCTCTGGCTTCATTGGATGGTATAGAGGTTCTGGATATGAAAGCGGTATGAAGTGTACCATTATCTGCAAAGTTGTGGACGGAACGGGTGTACACTTCCAGCAAATCGTTTATATGGAGCAGAAACAAAGTTAGCGCCAAGACAGATCCCTGTGGAACACCAGCGTTGATAGTCATTGCATCTGAGGTTACTCCGTCAACCACCACATAAAGTGATCTATCTGATAGAAAACTCGATAGTGTTTTTCAGTGAATTTCTGCTATACATGTATTACGTAGGCAAGCAGGTCTCCTATTGATCCCTGCTGACGAAAGTCATATTGGCGGTCATTTATGATTTGGGAGATCTCTAGGTTTCGAATGATATCGATGATGATTGCTTTCTCACTTTAGAGATCACACATAATGGTGCAATGGGTCTATAATTATTAGGACTGGTCTTTCCTTTTTTTGGAATTGGCTGGACTCTAGCTAACTTCCAGCTGGAAGGAAACACACCAAGTTTGTATGAAAGGGTAAACAACCTGCACAAAACTGGTGTTAATTCAGGTGCACATTCCTTGTGGAATTCCATCTGGCCCCGTAGACGACTCCATGACGGAAGACAATTTCAGGCATATGACTATCGATGGCAGCAATATTAGGAGGGTCCTTCCCTTGTAGATCCAGAGTGGAATTTGCTGCAAATATACTAGCAAAAAGGTTGGCTTTTTCCTGTGGTGTAGTAGCCAGTATGCCATCATCTTTGGTTAGGAAAGGGAATGAACAGGAGACATTCGGGCATTCGATATTCTTTGATTTTATTGTGGCATTATATGCCCCTTTCGAAGCGTTTATTGTTTCATAGCAAATATTTCTGGCTTCAACATATTTTGTTCTGGTCTCCTCACATGGGTTACCCCGCCAGCGACGGTATGCTATTGTGTTGAAGCGATGGCCCTAGAACAGATATTAATGAACCATCGTTCACCAGATTTGTTGGTATGGGGTATGTAAGTTTCCATTACTAGCCTGATAATATAAAAGTAGGGAACACATTTTAAATGGAATGTTTTACTTTGACGGATTGCTTGAAATGATCTATATCTATGTAAGACAAATACCACTCACTGACTCCTTGACTAACTGACGAACTTTACGAAACTCAATCCCAAAAGGTGAAAGGGGTTCGATATATTTTGACGTTTTTGACTACTAATATAATCACGTATAATTTACATGACAGTCAGATTCATAGATTATTGGATCATTATCACAGTTCAGACTTTATGCTATGACAGACAACAATAACCCATCAACAAGACAGGTATCGTTTATGACCGCCAGCTGATATGTAATGTCCGCAACAGACCATTCCATATCATAGATATCGCTGTAAATTCAAATAAACTTTGACATGAGATTGCATATAATTTCACTTCTTTCTACGCCTTTAGCTGTTTCTACTCATTAAAAATATTTTCATTAATTATTGAAACCTTGGGAATGACATCGCGACGCTTTCTTCTACGGTTATTAGCTGTTTCTGCGGGCGTTGCCCGCAGACAACAGCTAGTTATTAATAATTTTAACATTCGTTCTTTCTCTGTTAAAAGAACGTTGTAAAAAGATAATTACGGAAAAATGTGAGCAATATTATGAAGTTGAAAATGATGGCGAAGGAGACGAAGGGGAGCAGTGCGATTCTAAAATCTACAAAACTTCGAAAACTTGCAAGAACGGCGCACTAGGCTGTTACAAATTGCTTACGAGGATAACACTAGCCTACCAATATGTAGCTACTAATATTGCCCCCAACACAATTAGCTTGTGAAATGTGTTTGTCGACCACAACATTAGTTAAAACCAGACTAACAAGTAGTTACACTAGTCATTACCAGTGGCGGCTCCTCGAAGGAGGCTAAGGAGGCTCAGCCTCCTCACAAATTTATCTTGTTGATCATTCTTCATTTTATTTCCTGTTTCTCTAATAATTTTTGAAATTTTCAATTAATTCCCCGTTCTCAGTAGTTATTTTTAATCTGGCAACAGTGGCCAGAGGCTAGACTCTCTATATATCTCAAACGCTGAGCATGTGTTGTTCAACACAGTTGCCGTTTTTCCGACCAGTCAATCGCCAAATAAGGTGAAACAGCGAAAACGGCAACACCTTCCGGAGGCTAGCCTGCCGCCCGCCTTTAAGTTCAGTACAGTCAATGTGGTACGGAATACGACACATGCGTGTTGCGTCAGTGCTTGTTTTGTTTTATGCGGGTATAATGGTTGAGTGACACCACGCGAAATAAGGTTAGATTAGAATTCGTCTGTTCGGTAAATTATTAATTGTAAAAATGGACAACTAGTGGAAAGATTTTTAGGGTTCTACGATGTTAGTTCGGGAAGAACAGCGGTCAATTTATTCAATTTTTTAATGGAAACATTTCAACGATTCGACTTTGCGAATAAATCAGACTTACGACGGCATCTGTAATGGCGGGACATTTAAACGGTCTTCAAACAAACGAACGTAAGTTTTAAATAACACATCCATAAAAATAAAGACAAATTAATTGAAACATTTGATTTTATATTAAACAGTGATGACTTTTCAACAGATCAGGTTTCATTAAATGCTGTTGTTGGTTTAAAATCTTATTTAGAAAATCAAGAATTTTTGTTTTTTCTTGATACTTTTAAATTAATATTTGAACAAACTATTCTTAATTTTCAAATTTTACAACATAAATTCACTAATATAATTTATTCAAGAGATCGTTTAAAACATTTCATTGATAAAATTTCAAGTTTCCGTTATACAGAATTTCATTTTAATATTTTATTTGGAAATTATTCAACTGATGAGGCCTCTCCCGTGAAAAGGAGGAAAACATATAATTTGGTAGACAAGAAACTACATTATAAACAACTTTTTTATGAAATTTTAGATACTATTAAAGGTCAAATATTGAGATTCGATTTTCCGATTTACATGAATTGAAGTTTTTCGATTTGACGAATAGAAGATTTTTCGAATCTTTTTCAAAAGAGTTTCTCAATACACTTTCAGATAACTTAGATCTAAAATATAATTTTTTTGATAAAATAGCGCTGCACAATGAATTATGCGTTGTATACTGGGATAAAGATATTTTAGGCCAGTACGACAGTCACGCCGATATGATAAAATATATGATAGATAATGATTTGCAACAAGTCTTACCTCAGTTTTATAAACTACTTTGTCTGACAGTCACCATTCCCGTCACGTCGGCATCGGTGGAGAGATCATTTTCTACTCTCAAACGAATTAAAACATACATGCGAAATACAATGGGCCAAAATCGTTTATACAATGTTAGTTTAATATCTATTGAAAAAGATTTAGTAAAACACTTAAAACATAATGATACATTTTATGATAATTTTATTGATCATTTTTCGCAAATTAAAGACCGTAGAATTTCGTTAATATATAAAAAAGTTGATAAAATTAATAAAAAAAACAAAATATGAAAAATTCCAAAAAAAAAGAAAAAAAATTAAAAATCCAAAAAAAAATAAAAAACAAAAAACGAACGAAAAAAATTTGTGGGCAAGAGAAACTCTATACCTCCACGTTGGTTCTTGCTGGGTAACAATTAATTTTGTCACTGAAGTAGCTGGTACGGTCGCTGCGCGAAGGTTAAATTAATTGACTGAATATAGTATATTTTTACAAAAACGTTTTATGTCCAGCCTCCTCTCTCAAAAAGTTCACGAGCCGCCACTGGTCATTACTGATTATAATTTGATAGATGCAATTTTATCATAAGCAGTAGAAAAAGACGTGTCAAATAATTGACATAGTCTCTCAGGAAAACAGTTGGCTGAGAAGTAAATTATCTTCATAAAATCTTTCCAAGATTATGTTACACGTTCGTCCTAAGTGGTAAGGTTTCTTTTCTTACCAATATTTAGATATTTAGTAATCTTTGTTGTATTCACCTATTGATTTGGAGTCGCCACCTTGCGGACTAGTTATCTAACTCTCGCCCGTCGCTTCATCGAAGTGCGAGAAATCTGTTGTCAAAGCGTTTATTGCAAAGATTTGTGAGTGGGACATCTATTCTCAGATAAATGGCATCTAGGTTTCTATGAACAATAATTCTATATAAGGTATTATATCTTAAGTTTTGAAGATAATTGTTTGAAATTTGGGATACCTATATACATAATAAGCGGCACTTTTTAAAATAAAAGTTGTTTTTTCACAATTCCGGTTTTGCCGGCAATAACACCACGTTTCGATTTTTAAATGGAACACTAACGATACCAATTAAGTGAAATTTCAAACATCAATTTTTTATAACATGATTTTTTTGTCTTTTAAGTTTGCCATGACGGTTCCGATTTGTTCTAAATGTAATGCTAGAAAAATCGAAATGCTGGCTAAATTACTAAATTATGTGATCTATGAACAAAAAATTATCATAAAAATCGTTTTTGGGGCAAAACTAATTGTTTCAAATGGAACATGTTGGTACCGTGGTACCATTAATTAATACCATCAATAAGGAACTTATTTATAAGTCGTATTACAGCTAAAAGAAAGAAAATACAATTTTATTGTAATTAAATGTTAAGAAGTAACTAAGGTGGCTTTGAAAACAATGAAATAGATACCTTGTCAAACATTTGTTGGTTTACCGGTGTTTTTATAGTGTATTTAAAAATTGTTCAAAATTATTGTTAATTGTGTTCAAAATGCAGCAAATTCATATAAGAGATAATAATTTATATTGAAAGTAGAGAAATGTCGTTGTGGCTAGACTCCTTCATGTTGAACGATATCCTGAAAGGTGATAGACAATGTCCAGCGAGAAATTATTTTAATCCCCTTGACAATCAATTCCGAACAGAACCCAACAATGATCCCGAAGAAAATTCCATTCTTGACGAAGGAACGCAAATTAATGTTTAGGCTCGAATAGCAATTGATAGACTGTTTCGTTAAGGCATCAAATTAGGGTTGAATTGGCAATTAGTCACCAAACAGTAAGCCGAATTTTGCACAAGTTCCACTTTAAATATTTTAAATACCAAGTGCAACAACACTTGTACGAACATGATTACGAACGTAGGATCGAATATTGCAATTGGATTTTGCGGATGAACGTGCAACCAAGCAATGATTTTTTGGGAATGATTTTATTTTCGGAGTCTATATGAATTTGGGAATATTTAACCGACAAAATACAAAATATGGGTCGCAAGAAAATCAAAAATTATTAAGGGAGGGTAAGTTTCAAGTGTGGTTCGGAATAATCGGTACCCAGTAGAATCATTGGTCCAATGATATTTGAAGAACCCCTGACTGGTGCCAGATACTTAGGAATTCTTCAAATGAAATTGAGGACAGTTTAGCTGAATTACATTTCCATTTACGACAGGGAATATATTTCCAACAAGATGGCGGTCCTCCCCATAATTCAAAGATGGTGATGACTGTGAGGTGACATCCAAGGTCACCTGATTTAACACCACTTGATTTCTTCGAATGGGGTCATTAAAAAATATTGTCTATGCAACCGCCGTAAGTTCGTATTTTTGACATGTACCGTCATAGAACACTTAAATGGAAAACTTATTTGGAATCGCAAAAATCAGAGAATTATGCAAATTCAAAAATGCAATAATACACAGTGTTCCATTTAAAAATGAAACTTCCGGCGAAACCGGAACACTTGTATGTCAAAAAGTAACGCTTATTATGTAAATAGAATATCCCAAATTGTAGACTCAACAAACATATGAAGGTTCTGCCAAGACGAGGAGACCTCAATACACATAATGTGCTACTGCGAAGGCCTAACAAGCCTAAGGTTTTCAACAACAGGAAAGGAAAAACCACAACCCTCCCATTGTATGGAGGACCTGAGGGGTGGCCTATGGAGTCTAGTTACAAATACGGGTCTAGACAGGGAATTCTAACATAATAAAAGGGCATACACAATAGACCTGCAATTTGGATTGGAAATTTTTCCTTATCTCTATTTTATGATTGATATCTATGTTATTTAGGTCACTGATCACGAATATGGAGGTTAAAAAATCGTAGACCCATGGCGTTTCGAGATATTGACCATTTTTGACCCAAAAATTGCCGTTTTTTCGAGTTTTCGTCGTTTTTGGCAATTTAAAGGGAAACAACAGATTTTATCGACTAAATAGTATCGAGTAAAGTTGTAGAGAAATGAAAAATGGGTCGAATGGCGACAAGTAGAAGTCTCTAAGTTATTCGAAGCCTGATATAAGGCTCATTTTGTGTTTTTTTTCCTATAAAATAAAAATTAAATTTCATAATACAAATTTTCCTCTGACAACTTTATTTTCTGCTCAATGGTAGTATTTTATGTGTACTTTCAAAACAATTTTGTTTTTTGTCTATCACTTTTTTTGACGCCAAAATTCGCCATTTTAGAAAAAATGCTTTTTTCATTATAACTCCGTACAGAACAAATCTTTTGACCCAAACCAAAATGCGAATTGAAGAATTTGATGTCCTCTATAACATATCCATAATCCAAGCACTTTGAATAGAAAATGGGAAAAGAGATAGTTTTAAAAATTCAAGGTCCCAGAAAAAATTAATAATTTCTAGGTTAGAATACTCGTCTGAACTGAAAAGTTTACGTGCAAGTAGAGGACCGTTCTACGAATATTTCAAGCTCGGATTTCGAGACCGTTTGTATTTTTTTTGCTCCGGTGTTTTTTAACGCGCGCTATGGTTTTTTTGAAGATATGTGGGAGGTCGACAATCCAGGATTAGATAGCCAGAAGCCTCTTCTCTAAGAACTTTTTTGATTTTTTTGATTACGGTTGAAATTGGGCTCACTGTGGACCCAAACCTACATTTAAGGATATTTCAAGTTCTACTTATCCAAAAAAGACTTGAACTTGAAATACTCGTAAAAAGGGCCTCTATTTGCATGTGAAATTTCAATTTCATACGAGTATTCTAACCTAAAAACTATCATCCATTTTTTCTGGGACCTTGATTTCTCCATTTTTCATTCAAAGTGCTTGGATTGAGAATATGTTATAGAGGACATGAAACTCATCAGTTCACATTTTAGTTTGGGTCGACAGACCCATTTTTAATAGTTATAATGAAGAAACCATTCTTTCTAAGAGGGCGAAGTTTGGCTCCAAAAAAAAGATAGACGAAAAACCAAACTTGGTTCGAAAGTACACATAAAATACTACCATTGAGCCGAAAATAAGGTCCTTAGAGGAAAATTTGTATTACGAAATTCAATTTTTATATTACCGAAAAAAACACAAAATGGGCCTTGGCCTTATATTAGGTACCGAATAACTTAGAGACTTCTACTTGTCGCTAATCGACGCATTTTTTATTGCTCTACAACTCTGCTCATCACTGTTTAGTCGATAACATGTGTTGTTTTCCTTTAAATCGCCAAAAACGACGAAAACTCGAAAAAAACGCCAATTTTGGGTCAAAAATGGCCCATATCTCAGAACGCCATGGGTCTACGATTTTTTAACCCCCATATTCGTGACCAGAGACCCAAAAAACATAAATATCAATCATAAAATAGAGATGTGTGAAAAGTATCATTTCAAGTGTAGCTCAATTGCAGGATGACTGGACTATAATCTAATTAGTTTCCGTAAACATATCATAACATCATTGTACGGTACACTAGGAAAAAAATATGGTGACTATATTTAATTCTGTTGATTAGGGTAGATATTTTTTATAGTGTACCTACCTACATCATTTCATAGAAAGAGCGTACAATAATAGCTAGTGACCAATATAAATTAAAATATAATAAATGACAATTGATAGGTTTCCACGCAGAAACATTTTCGGACGCAATCTATTATTCCGTAATCCATGCAGTTACATTTACAGGAAACAAGTAATTAGATGATATAATTTATAATGATTTATATGGACACTTTTGGCTCAAAAGAATCATAAATATAGACCCTATCAAGTTTTCAAAATATCCTAAGCACTTTGCTGACGAGTCTGACTAACATTATTTATGTCTCTATGCATCAGATACAATATTAATGTGATGCAATGTGAATATTGTATAAAAATATATTTAAATTGTCCGTTGACATTTACTTCTAATATTTCACGTCTCACTTGAAAGAATCATAAATATAGACACGATTAAGTTTTCAAAATAATTCCTAAGCACTTAGCTTAAAAGTTTGACTTTATTTATGAGCATTCACATCGAATACAATTATTTACGTAATGAAATTTGAAGATTTAGTAGATTCACTTGTTCACTTGTCTACTAGCCACGTTGTGTTAATAAATTATACTTAGAACTGCCCCAAGAATTCCCGAATGAATGGACATAATGTAAAGAACTTCATTTATTATTTGAGCTACCTATAAATTATTAATTCATAAATTAGATCGCAATAGAAATTCGCTCTTACAAAGTTGCTCCGATAAAAGAACTCTTATTTCCGATACATGTGTCGTATTGTTTGTAAATAAGTCTTCATCTATGCTTTGTGTGGAATATTCTAGAATATACTGACAAGGCGAGGCACATGCACCTAAGGAAGACAATGGAATTCTACTATACTACTATATTCACAATTAAATTAAGTTATGTGAGAGCTGTTCGAAATGGGAACCATTTTGCTGGATGCACAATCGACAGCGTCTTATGATGGATTGGTTTAGATTTAGTAAAATATTGTTATTAATATTCGCTCAAGCATTCTGAATTCTAAGTCTAAGTCTGTGTCTAAGTGAGCAGTTCCTCCCGGATAGGCACTGGGGTCGCATAGACGGTATCTTAAAGATAACACCATACATAAAAATTCAATGTGCATACCCGGGAGGAGCTACGCCTTAGAATTAAGAATGCTTGTGCAAATATTAACAACAATATTTTACTAAATTTAAACCAATGCATCATGAGACGCTGTCGATTATGCATCCAGCAAAATGGTTCCCATTTCGAACAGTTCTTACATTATTTAATTTAATTGTTAATCTTATGCTTAATATTGTTTTTCCTTTAAGTAAAATAAATTTATTTTGAACATGATTTTTTTAAGTTTATTTCTTGTTTTGAGTTGAGTTATAAAAAAATTGTAAGATACAAAGAAGGTTCCAAATTGAATGGCAAATCCTCTCTGCAGTTGATGTTCTGAAACAAAACAGTGGCGTACTTTTGGTTGAATAATGTATTTTTGAGGAAACCCGTTCGCACGCCTATGTGTTGTAAATAAAATAATAACAACCACTAATTAATGAAGAATACAAAGAAAAAGATCTATGCAAAATTTCAGGAAGCTACCTTTTTTCATTATTAATTTATAACAAATTATTTAAAATAATTTATTTTCTTTAACACCCTGTACATCAAAAAGGAAACAAAATTCGACCATATTTTACTGAACAAAATACCTTTATTTTTCAATAAACTATTGGCTGGTGAAATCCTGATGATATAAACTGGACCAGTCTGTATAGATAAGAAATAATCACCGTTATCCACTAAAAATACCATTAAAGTCCTGAGGATCTTTCGACTGTGAGGTAGTGAAAGTAAACTAAATTATGAACCAAAATGTGCTGTTTAAATACTATTTGGGGATAATAATGTAGACAACGGGTTACCCTCAGCCGGAAATAAATCGGAATAATAATAATAATAAATTGCTTTTGCGTTTATACATTTCCATCCCTTCCAAATTACCTAGATATTTGTCTGTACTGTGTTTTAAAAGTGATAAACTTTCTTGAGAAATGATGTGATCTGCATTCAAAATATGTTCAGCTAACGCTGATTTTTCACCACAATTTTTCTTTACATGGGCAAAATGTTCCTTATACCGAGTTGAAATGTTCATTCTAAAAGACTTTGAACACAAGTCACAATCGATATTTCACTTTTAACAAAAATTACTATAAACAAACCAAGCGGATGTGCCAATATTTTTTCAAGCGAACTTGAAACCTCCTTAAAATCAAAATTGAATTAGTATCCAAAAGTTTGGTATAAATATGTTGACGATATTTTCGATATTGCAAGTAAAGATTTTGATTTACATGGCTTTTTGAACACCCTTAATAGTCAATTTGATTCACTGATCGATTGTGAGTCGTGTTCAAAATGCTATGTGAGTCAAACTAGAAGGAATATTTTAACTTGGTATAAGGAACATTTTGCCCATGTAAAGAAAAATTATGGTGAAAAATCAGCGTTAGCTGAACATATTTTGAATGCAGATCACATCATTTCTCAAGAAAGTTTATCACTTTTAAAACACAGTACAGGCAAATATCTAGGTAATTTGGAAGGGATGGAAATGTATAAACGCAAAAGCAATTTATTATTATTATTATTCCGATTTATTTCCGGCTCCTGAGGCAATTGGCTTGTATGTAAAGGACAAAAAGATAACAAATCACTCGAATAGATCAACTGCTGTTAGCGAATTGGCATGAAGTGGTGTAGAAGAACAACAATTGCTGAAAATTACTGGTTATAGCAATCAAAATTCTATAAAACCATACTCAAATCTCGATCAGCAACACCACAACAAGATCATAAATATTATGCGTGGTAATAGATCTTCTATAGTAGAGAACAGCAACGAATCTAATGTTAAGTTAAATTTTAATAATTGTACTTTCATTAACTGTACTTTTAATAAATAAATAAATGTTTCGTTGTGTTAAGTTATAAATTTTTTTGTAAAAAATTGTTCCGCCGAATATCCCTAGGACATTGACAAATGCCTAATAATTTTATGACAAATTTCTCTAGCTCGTTGCTTGGTAACAGCCCTCAGCCTTCGACTTCGGGCTGTTACCAAGGAACGAGCTTTCGATTGTCATAAAATTATCTCGTCTATTATCAATGTCCTAGGGATATTACTACTGAAAACAAATTATCTCAAAATTGTTACTCGGGGGTTTTCGAGGGTGCTGAACACGAATATGATGATTAAAAATGCCCATAATTTACCTGGAGGTTAGTAAACCTGGGTACCACGTCGGTAGAATTAAAATTACAATTAAAATTAAAATCAAAATAAAAATCAAAATAAAAATCAAAATCAAAAAATCAAAAAATCAAAATCAAGATCAAAATCAGAATAAAAATGGAAATAAAAATCAAAATCAAAACAGAAACGAGTTATCATCACGAGTTATCGAAATTGTACACATACCTATTCATACACTTTAAACATTAGTGTGTTACAACTTCGATTACTCGTGTTTCTGTTCGTTTCGGCGACGTGGGCATTTTTAATTAAATTTTGTGCGATAAGTACGCCTTGTGATGATAGAATTAGTTTTAAGAAATCACGTTTTCATTGATACGTCTTCTGATGATGGTCGTGAGACCGAAACGTACGTAAAGACGAAAAGAATAAGCATATGTGTAAGTGTGGCCCATTTCCCGAGAATTTATATATAATAATTCATATCATATCATTATTAATCATATATATTGTTCATCAATCAAAAATGACATCGAAAACCCGAATACACTCTTTAACACCTTTGTTGAGATCTGTTGGATGGGAAGGTAATAGATATAGATATGAAGGTATCGGGAATTTATATATAATAACAATATATGTCTAATTTGTCAAGTTGTCAAAAGTAGATTGAAAAGCTATTATCTTGAATGTGTTCCTTATTCAAGTACAGTGCTAAAGTGCTATTGAATTATTTCATATTCATCGTGATACGATTCTTGCTGATTTACATTAACAAAAGGGATTTATAGAATTTCAATTACTAATAGAATTATAGATTAAAGATCATCATGTTATATAGTAGATAAAAAAAAGTTGAGTTAAACTGAAAAAAGGAAACCATTTGAAATACATATTCGATAATTTTCAAAGTGGACCTTAACCGCAAGGAAAATTGATGGAAAATAAAACAAACAACAAAATCCAACTTAGTCGTAGAAAGATTAATAGTAGATGTGGTGATAAGTTAAACATTTTATGATCCGTGATCGGTCCCCGTCCTTTTTCAAATGTCAACTACAATTCTGTGTATTCCCAATCACGTTTTAGTTCCAAGTTCATATGTTCAATGAAAAGCTGTTGGAATTTATATAATTAGTGTTAGTGACATGTTTATTCTTTTATTACAACAAAACGTGTGAGTGAAACAAAAACATTCCCAATGACGCAGCATGAAAGTCGGTATCCGACATTTAATCAAGCGAAATAATAAAATGGCATCCTGACAAAACAAAAGGACCCGCAACAATAAAGTCGTCTGTAACAGCATACTTCAATGGCAAGAAAAAGCTCCAGGTTCGTCGGATTCAATTGCAAGAAGGTCAAACGTTGGCTCTGGCAAAGCGAATTTTCCGTTGCGATACCAACCCACAAATAATTAAACAGAAACTACATTTATTATGTATTACTAACCTCATGGCTATATACCCTTAGCTTATTATTCAAAACAACATTATTACTACGCTGAATAATTAAAAGTACTGGCAATTCTAAGCACACCACCTTAAATTTCGAGGAACGTAATTCCGAGCAAGCAATTATCTCTTTACAAATGAAAAATAAAAGCTAATAAATCCTGTTGCATAGTACAAGGAGGGTAATCCATGCAATTCACTGATTACATCATTTATTTTAGATATAGGTGGTTCATGACATTACCTCACAGATCCACGTGAATGAATTCAACATTTTTAGTTTCTAGGACCAGAATAAGTACTATGCTAATATATTTGGAAAATCTCAATTCTTCTCCCCACATTTTAGATAACGAAATACATTACCATTATTTGGTTTGATTCTGACTTCATTGAAAGAAAAAGCCTAGTCTTAACTAACATGGATCTAGTTCGTTATATTGGTTCCAATCGATAATAGTGCAACCTTCTACCTATTATACACCCCAATTGTTGAATGATTGCCCACACTGGGCCTATTTGATTGAATCCAGTGGTTAATGCAAAATCTCTCATGTAAGTATGTGATTGTGTTTCACTCCTGCAAGTGGTATCGTCTCTCAATGAGAGAATTATGATCGGATACTAAAAATTCCACTAACCCATCCAAATTTTGGTTTGCCCACTCAATTTGAGATTCAAGTAGCCTTTGGGATTCTTCGTTGTGTAACTTTTTCCACTACAAACTGCCCCTTTGACCGTTTCATGTTACACCTTCTGCTTTCACAGACAAGATCACAAGTCTAATTATTAGGCTTCTTTCTGGGATAACTGAATCGTTCTTAGTTCTCCAATTACAACCAATTTGCAGTCTATGAGTTCTGCCTTTACTAATTCGCCTTCAAAAGTTAGGTTTAGGGGAGTTAAAATATTAAATTGAATATCTAAGGGCTCAGTTGGTTTTGGGCTCATTCCTCCTATTTAAAACCAAAGCCTTAATACTCTCGTGTTAGTTAATAGTCTGCCTTACTTCATTTTTTGGCCACCAATCTAACAAGATCCAGATTGTTACTCATGCCTACTTATTTTGTTTCTACTACAGGCTTTTAATCCAACAATTTGGCAATATTGCTCCCATCGATTGCCATATGCCTGAAATTGTCTTTCGTCAGCGCATTCTGCTTGATCTCAATACCAAAAAGTCTATGGGGTCTGTCGTTCTCAAAGAATGTGGACCTGAATTAACACCAGTTTTCTGCAGCTTGTTTCATACAAACTTGGTGTGTTTCCTTCCAGCTAGTAGACAGCTAGAGTCCCACCAATTCCAAGAAGAGAAAAGAAGACAATTCATATTATCTATGATCTCTAAAGTGATGGAGAAAGCAATCAACATCGAGCTCATTCAATATCTAGAGAGTTCCAAAATCGTGAATGACCGGCAATATGGCTTTCGTCAGCAGAGATGTACATGTATGGCAGAAATCGATTGAAAAACATGGGGAATCTCTAGCTGTATCATTGGATATCACCAAAGCATTTGACCGAGTCTGGCAATGCAACCTTTTTGAGAAACTTCCATCATATGGTTTGCCACCTCTACTTTGTCGCTTATTTTCAATTTTCTCTCAGATAGATCACTCCAAGTGATGGTTGACGGAATATCCTCCAATAGCTATCAACGCTGGTGTTCCACAGGTATATGACTTGGCGCCAACTTTGTTTATGCTTCATATAAACGACCTGCTGGAAGTGAGCACCTGTTACGTCCATAGCTTTGCAAA
Source organism: Endomychus coccineus (assembly GCA_958510875.1). Classification (NCBI taxonomy): domain Eukaryota; kingdom Metazoa; phylum Arthropoda; class Insecta; order Coleoptera; family Endomychidae; genus Endomychus; species Endomychus coccineus. The sequence goes on from OY294069.1 coordinate 147,916,063, forward strand.
TGATACCGGAACATACCGCTTTCTCATCAAGAGCCCTTATATCATCCAATGAAGTCAAAGGAGCGAGGCAGAGACAGGTTGACGATCTGGCAAAGATTTTGGAATGGGGATCTGATAATCTAGTAGAGCCTCCCTGGAGAAGACGCAATTCTCCAGGAAGGCGGATTCCACAATCCCTGATATGATTATGTTAGGTACAACTATTCCTATAAAGGTTTCTATAACCATGCTACGGATCACCACCACCAGCACCCTCTCATGTTACGATCATGTGAGATCCATTGCGAAAACCGCTTCACAAAAACTTGAGTTTCTATTCTGTGCCAAGAGATACTTTACATCCCAGCAGCTCCTCATAATTTACAAGGCACAGATTCGACCTGTCCTGAATTACTGGTTACATGTTTGCAGTTCGACTCCCAAACATACGCTAAAGCTTTTGGATACTATCTAGAAGAGAGCTATTCGTTTGATTGATAGTCACATTTACGAGTTTATTGACCTCTCTATAACATCGTAGAAAGGTGGAAAATCTCTCCCACCATGGTCGGTGTTCATCAGAAATCTCGTATGTTGTTCCACCACGAGTGATAGCAGATAGGCTGACTAGACGAACTCAAACTAATTACCCCTTCATTGTCAAGCTCGAGACGTGCCGATCTTCTTCCTACCAGACTGCATTTTTTTAGCGAACAGCGAAGTTGGAGAACTTTTCACCTAGTGAAGTCTTTCCCTATGCCTATAATAGCCTCCGAACCTTTAAGAAAAATTAGAATGCCTATCTCCTCTCCCAACATTCCACCTCTGGCTCATACGATGTTCTTCGAATATTATTGGTTTCCTTTTCGTGTAGTATTGAAATAAAACTTCATTCTTGTGGTGGAGCATTTATGATTCAGATTACCATTTACAAAAATTTCAGTCATGAAATCTTGATGAAAGACTTGAGCAATACTACAATCCTCCGTTGTGCAGTGTCATCGATAATTTTGCAGATAGGTCAGTCAATGAAGCCACAGTAGTTTATCAAGTCTATGAACATAATTTGACGGACCTCATTCATGATCAACAGATTTCGACATTGTTTGTTATTTATATCTATGGTTTCGGCGTTTACGTAGTGTAAATTCATAATACTTCAGAAGTTGGAGAATAAAATTCAAATTTTTTACACAAAACTTTTAACATTTAATTTTTTTTTTTTTTTTTTTTTATGGTTTATTAAAAATTCACAAAGACGATACTCCCATAAGACCCGTCTGTTCATATATCAATGCACCCTGTCAAAAAATAGCGAAAAAGTTAGTCAACATAATATCAACATATACAAACTTTAAACCTAAATACAGTATAAAAAACTCTTTCCAGTTAATAGAAAAAATAAAAGATGTAGAACTAAAGACAAATATCAAACTTGTATCTTTTGATGTCAAGAACCTTTTTCCAAGTATTCCCACACAATTGACCATCACTCTAATTGAAGATCTTTTAATCCGCAATAATACTTTACCGGCAATAACACAGGAAATATTAAGTTTAATCTCACTTTGCATAGACCAAAATTATTTCACAATTAACGATAAATATTACAAACAGAACACCGGACTCCCCATGGGTTCGCCATTATCTCCGTTGCTAGCAGAAATATTTATGAATTACTTGGAAACTAAGATTTTAAATTCCAATTTTCAGCACATGTTTGTATATTGGTATCGCTATGTTGACGACGTAATCGCTTGCTATACAGGCAGTAACCGTCAAATAAATTCTTTTCTCACCTATATCAACAACTTACACCCAAATATAGAATTCACATTAGAGATGGAAAACAACAAGTCCTTAAACTTTTTAGATCTGACAATTTCACACACAAATAATTACTTTTCTTTCGCTATTTATCACAAGCCCACCCACACAGATACCACAATACACAACACTTCTTTACATCCACAATCACATAAGCTAGCAGCATATAATTGTATGATACATAGATTAATTAATGTCCCATTAAGTAAAGATAATTTCCATTTAGAATTAAACAGAATCGTAGATATTGCCAAAAATAACGGTTATAATGTCAAGATAATTAATAAAATACTCCAAAATAAACTCAATAAAAAAGCCTTAAGCATAATTTATCCGAAAATTAATAATAATACAAAATCAAATTTCACATGTCTAACATATTTAGGTAAACATTCACTAAAAATATCTCAATTCCTTAAAAAACAGAATAAAAACGTCGCCTTTAAAACAACAAATAACCTATGCTCGTATATTAATAACTCGAAATCTAAAAAAGATAACTTAAAGAAATCTGGAGTTTACAGACTGAGATGTGATGACTGTAGTGCTTTGTACATAGGACAAACTGGACGCAGTTTCAGCGTAAGGTTCAATGAACATTTGAGAAGTTACAGGCTCAAAAAAGAAGACTCTAATTACGCAAATCACCTGTTAGAACATAACCACAATTTCACCCTTAATCCTGATATTCTACATATTCAGGAAAAAGGACATAAACTTAATATATTAGAATCCATAGAAATTTTGAAACACGCAAAAAACAATAATAATGTAATAATAAATGATCAAATCGACACATATAATTCACCGCTTGTTAACAATTTTGTAAACACACTCCCACCATTATCCACCCCCATCCCTCAATTTGCACCACATTCTGATCCCTGATATTTAAGGACATACTTTTAGATTTAGCTTTAGTTGATAACTCCTCGCTTTGATAATGCCACAGTGTGGTGAAAAAAAATTAAATGTTAAAAGTTTTGTGTAAAAAATTTGAATTTTATTCTCCAACTTCTGAAGTGTTTGTTATTTAATTATGTAATGGGAACACGTGTACGTGTCTTACAATACCTTATGTTGAACTATTTAGGAATTTGTGAGGAACAAGATATTTCCAAGATAGGTTTTTAATTCCTTCACCGCCATTTTGGGCATATTCGTCAAAAGCTTGCTGCCAAATCACGCAGCCGACGGTGAGGATAGGGCTAGTGTGACCAGAGATGTTCTAACCCAGACATCCTCTGAATGTTCCTACCTGAAAACAACCAACAGCCTTATTGACCCTTACTGATTATAACTATTTATAATGTATGACGATGTCTGCACTTGGTGAGCTGCTGGTTGTCTGGAGTTTATTGTTAATCATACATACAAGACCAAGTATTCTTCAGCCAGTTGACTGCCAACGGTTCGAACGCAATAAAACGATCATCTCATTTTAGGTGGAGGATTTCGATATGACCCACATCTTCTGTAGTAATGTTCAGGCTGGTTGATCAGGATGATTGCATAAGGAATAAAATTATGAGCTCTGATATTTTATGTCTGAATTTGGAGAAAATGTGACTCAGCCTTATCAACTCCACCTAATAGTGTAAGGATATTGTTAGCATAAAGTAAGGAACATGTTCAGTTCCCTTGATAAATACAAATTCATTGTAGTTGTGTTGCATGATGGCTTTTCAAACTTTCTTTTTGCTATAGTCGCAATAGATTGTAAATATTAGATATTTATTCATCAGCTGCATAAGAAATTATAAAGTTTCGTTTTATTGTGTATCTTACATCATTGGATAGTCAAATTTCATGTACGGTGTAGCAAGACTTCTTCATGACGCTGAGTTTCAAATAAACTGATGAAATCGTGAACAAGTTCCTATAATGAATTACTATAAAAAATGTTAACTTACTTAATATGACAACAGAAGAGTATCAATATAAAGTTGCACAGTTATATTCTTGAACTTACATGATCCAGTGAAGAATTACATTCGAACAAGGTTAATTCTTTTGTCATGTATAGTATATGCCATGGTATGTATGAATGCTCAAATGAGGACGACCTTTAGTTCTACAATACAGTTGCATCATCTCATGAAGATGCCACCTTATAGACATGGCACTCCCTACGTTAATAAAACATCGCCATCAAATGAATAGACATTTTTTCCACTTCGTTCTCCAGTAGTCGTTAATTTTAATGTAAAAGGTAAACGAAATCGCACTATGCTCGTGAGTCGTGAGCATATAATTTTGATGTTTCCAATAATAACGTCTACAAAACGAAAGTTACGATCACCCATATGTGAAAGACTTTTTATTTTTGAATTAAATTTTAATATTGACACGATGTTTCATTCGAGTGAATGCTAACTACTCACCAAACTAAATGAAATCGAATATGAATTTGAATGGAGCTGTCCGTTACTTTGTGATATTGCATTTTTACAGCTAAAAACACGAAATTTTAATTTTTTAAATGCTACTATTTAAAAGATCGAATATGAATGCATAACGATAATGGCATCCTCGGAATGTTAATCCGCAATACTACATTACCGATAATCAGAAAGCGATCAGTAGAATCTAACTTATTAACCCTGGTTCATTTCTTATACAGCGAGTTGATGCAGGGGCACTCGGTTGATGTTATATACATGGATTTCTCGAAAACATTCGACAGGGTAAATCATGATCTGTTGCTGACCAAATTAGCTCAACTAGGATTTGATAGAATTGCTCTACATTTCTTTCCATCATATTTACAAGGGAGATTACAGACAGTGAACTATCTTGGCGTGGATTCGTTTGCCTTAGAGACAGTTTCGAGTGTACCCCAAGGCTCAAACCTTGGGCCCCTCTTATTTATATTATTCATCAACGATTTGCACCAAAGGATTAAATCCAGTAGTCTGATATATGCAGACGATTTTAAGGTCTTCAAGTCGGTGTCGACTCTGTCGGAATGCACCCAACTACAGGAGGATCTAAATAGTATCTATAACTGGTCGATAACAAATTGCCTCTCAACTTGGATAAATGTAACGTAATGACATATACCAGAAGTAAGAATAACATCTTTTTTATTTATCATATTGGTAAGTCGAATTTGAAGAGAGTTACATCAATGAAGGATTTGGGTGTGGTTCTTGACACACAGTTGAGATTTGGTGATCACATTCAGTTCATTGCATCGAAAGCTTATAGATCACTCGGTTTCATTAAGCGTGTAGGGAGGGAGTTTAGAACATATGTGACTTTCAGGCATCTCTATTTTTCGTTGGTGCGACCCATTCTGGAGTATGCTTCTACTGTTTGGAATCCTTCCATATCCATTGCTTTACATGCGATTGAGACGATTCAGAATTTGGCTATAAAATGTATGTACTTCAAAAAGTATCGGAAATGCCCTCCATTTGGTTCCTATTCAGCAATTCGTCAGGAGTTCGACCTTATCAAGCTGTGCTATAGACGAGAAACTGCTAGTATATATTTTCTGTACAAGCTGTGTTGTTTCTCAATAGATATTCACCGCAGCTACTTTCAGGGCTAACATTTTATACTTTCAACAGCAGAATACGTCACAGATAGTTACTTTTCTTGACTCCTACTCGTAGCGATTCTCCTATCACTAGAATGTGTAAGATTTATAATAATCACTGTGCATATCTGTGGATTGTTAATAATAATAATAATAATAATAAATGTTTTTATTGTTCCAACGATAATACGATCTGAATACAAATAATGATATAATATATTACAGTTTATATTTAAGTATTACAGTAAAGAACAAACACAAGGCGAAGTTGAGCGTATTGCATATCAAATTGATACGCAACATACTGCTCTTACACTTAACCTTGCTGACTATTACGGTATAGTACACAGTAAGTTAAGCTCATTAGATATTGCAAAAAAAAGGAATGTTTATAAATACAAATACAGATATCAAGAGAAGAAAAGAAGAGAAAACAAGTATTCAGAATTTTTATTATACATTATACAAAAATGAGGAGAAATTTTTTTAAATTGAATAATTAAATATTGTTAGAATTATAAAATTGAGATTCAAAGCTGAACGATTTCATTTTGGTCTTAAACTGGCTAATAGAAAGATGCTTGTAAGTTTTATCTATATCGTTATATACTTTGCTGATTTGATAAGTAAAGGATCGTTTAAACATTTCTGTGCGATGGCGAGGAGGAGTAAGTAAGCCTTTTGATCGAACATTTAAAGTATGCACATCTGTCCTGAATTGAATTTTATTGTAGAGGTGAATCGGAATTTTATCTACAATTACTTTGTGAAATAACCTACGATTCTCCATATTCAACCAATGAGCATCAACTAATTTGTGTGATATTCTATCAAACTTCCTAATACCGTAGTATATGAGTCGAAGACATGAATTTTGAACCTTTTGAATCTTAAATTTGTAAGTTGAGTCTAAACATGGGCCGTATAAAGAATCTGAGAAATTAAATAATGATAACATCAAACTTTCACATAACATGGTTTTTGTTTGAACAGATAAATAATGTCGACTGCTATATATTAGTATCATAGTTCCATATGCCTTTTTTAATAAGTTATTTATTTGTGTTCTAAATCTCAAATCGTTATCCAGTACAACGCCCAAATTTCTTGCTTCACTTTTATTCACTAGTACAGTATTATCAACAACAATATGAATTTAACTATTAACAAAAGAGCGATGTTTTTTTGGTCCAAATAAAACTATATTTGACTTTGTAGGATTGAGAATTAAGCCTTGATCTTGAGCTACCTTGATTAACTTCACAATGTCGTCATTAACATCAGTACAGGTTGTTTGAACATGCTTTGCTAAGAAAGACTTATAAACTTGAGAGTCACTGCATATTGATGATATTTGCAATATTTCAGGCACTCCATTATTCGACTGGTATAAATAGTGAACAGTAATGGACCGAGAATTGATCCCTGTGGTACTTCAGATTTCAAAGATAAAAAGTCTGATTTATTGTTATTCAAACTAACCTGTTGAGTTCTACCATTTAGATAATTTGAAAAAAAAATCAACTGCCTTCTCAGAAAGACCTATAAAATGCAATATAGCCAGTGTAACATGAGATTTAATGTATCAAACGCTTTGGTGATATGTAATAAAATTAAAATTGTATAAAGTCTTTGATCATTAGCTGTTATAATTTCATCTACTACATGAAGGAGAGTGGTAGTACAACTGTGACCTGACCTAAAACCGGACTGAAAAGTGAGCGTGCGACAGTTTCGACAAAGTTTGTTTGAGTTGAGTAATGCAGTTCAACGGGAGGCGGTTCGGGTTGGTAGGAGTGATTATTGATGGATGTGATGTATATGTTGCCGAGTGCTCTAGATAGTGACAGACAGATCTGGGTGGACTTGTTGGTACCGATGGCCGAGGAAGTGACGGGGTAGTTGTGGGCCAGCAGTAGAGTTATAGATTAGTCTTACTTTTGTTGTATTAATTGACTATTGATTTTTTTTACTTTTTTTTTTGTTTTTTCTTTAAACTATATACAGTTTGTTTTCATTAATTATTGGACGGCTTTTATATAACTCTAGAACATGTAATTAGGTTATAAGTGATTGTAACCTGTTTGTTCTTGTGAAATAAATGAATGAATTATAGCATAGGAAATATTGAGTTTAATCGCCCTTTCCATAGAGCAAAATTGGGGGGGGGGGGTCGTCTACGTTTTACGAGCGAGGTCGTAAAATTAATCCTCAAAATAGACGGTTTACGCGCGTAGACTATGTACGGTTAGGGCTATTGTTCTCTTGTTTGGGTCTATTGTAAGGGTTTACGTGGATGCCTACGTTTGTAATGCATACCTGTTCCCTGATAATTTTTTGATACATACGATGCTCTATTCAAGTAATAATCGATAAATGTTGGGAGCAACGGTTACTATTTTTTCCATATAAAGTCGTCGTTGATTATGAATTCGCCAGTCACCAATTTCTACGAACATTGGCCTGAAACCATCATCCTTGGGTGCTTATTCCACTTTAGTCAAGAATGGTTCAGAAAAATCCAGGAGTTCGGATTTGTTCGGCATTCATCGTCATCGTCGTTTGAGGGGAGGAAGCTAAGCCCAAATGAACTTAGGCCACTTAGCAGCGCCCATTGTGCGTCCCGTGTTCGGAGGCCTATTCTATTCTACCAGGTTTGTGGCCCACCAGATATCCAGAATATTGCCAGTGCTGGCTTCCACAAGATCTTCTGGGAGCAGTTTTACTTCTCTGAAGTGTCGCTGTCTGAGGGACGTTAGTGCTGGGCATTCCAACAGGATTTGAGATACAGTTTCTTCGGCCTCTTTGCATTTCCTACATATAGGGTCATCTGCGATGCCCATAGTGTGAAGGTCTTAGGATTCCAGTCATCTCTCTGATGTCTCTTCTGTTCAGAGAAAGGAGTTTCTTCGAGAGCCTAGGCACAGGCTCTTTGACGAAGAGCTTGGCCAGCCTCGTGCGTGGTGATTCTCGCCACAGTTCAGACCACTCTTTATTCAGTTGGTCCAGAAGAGCGAGACCCCACCCCCCACGCAATTCGATAAAGCAACCATTGGCCAGGGAGTCGGCCATTTCGTTTCCTTTGACTCCAATGTGTCAAGGGACACAGATGAGTTAAACTTGATTTCTCCTGGCTAGTTCAGCCAGTGTATCTCTTCTGCATTTTTTGACAAGCCTTGATGTGATTCTGGGTGATTTGAGAGCTCCCAGGACCGACCGACTGTCTGTGGAAATATATATGCGCCTATTTTCATAGTTTCTTCGCAGGTTTTCCATGGCACAAATCAATATTGGATAGACCTCCGCCTGAAAAACCGTACAGTAAGCGCCTAGTCACTGAGATTGGCATTTTTAGGTCTGTAATCATCATTCATGGATGCTTATTCTACTTAAGTCAAGCATGGTTTAGAAAAATCTAGGAGCTCCGACTTGTTCGGCATTACAGAAACAATCAATCTTTAATTGGCATGTGGCTGGGATGGACACTTGGATTACCATTTTTACGTCCGGACGAGGTTGCTGAGGCTTATCGTATAATGGAATATGACAACTACTTCCCAGAACAGCAAAGGTTTGGAGAATATTTGAAAAAAAAATTACATTGATAATACCGCAAAATATCCACCATCAATATGGGCAACAGATAATGTTTGGGACACTGGAACAACAAATGCTTGCGAGTCGTTCCATTTGCACAACAATATATGCTTTTATAGTGTGCATCCAAATCTTTATAAGTTTGTTGAGGTACTCAAAGAGTTTCTTGTGGAATCACAGATAAATATGCGAAGTGCAAACGAACTGAACACAGTGATAAATAGGGAGAGCATCAGGAAGAAATAAAGGATTGCGCAATACAAATTTGAATATAGATCTTTGAAGTGGCTTCTTATTATAAGAGGTGGTCCCAACCCCGCAAAAACACATAATGAAAACGTTTGTTTTTAATATAGTAAATATACTATATAATTATATACACACATTATAATACACATACAAGTCCCAAAAATTAATAGAAATTGAAAATTATTGAAAAAACAAGGAACCTGTTTGATAAAGGGGACCCCACGAATCAATAGCCGCTCGGAGAACAATAGTAAACCTTCGAACTCCCAAAATTGCTTTACAATTAACAATAAATGTGGCAAAAAAGAACACCGGCCTCCCCATGGGTTCACTATTGTCTCCTCTACAAGCAAAAATATTTACATGATAAATCAAATATTCAATTCAAAATTCCAGCACTTGTTTATAGAATAGAATAGAATATAACTTTATTTACAAACAACCAATGAAATTACAAAATTGTACATTGTAGTTGGCAAATGTGTCACGATAGAATGAAAATGAAATATAAAATTTAATTTACTATCACAAAAGGAATTCTTCAGCATGATAGGAGTTTTTGTCCAATAAATATTTTTTAAATTGATAAAATATCTTTAGCTCTGTTATATACTGTGGAAGAATATTATAGTATTTACAATCATTATAAAGTTCTTTTGATATAAGGCATTTTGAAGTTAATGATATGGTAGTAGAGTACAAAAAAGGCTTTTTTCACAACATTTGGAACATGCTCTCTAAATCTCGAGTTAGTGTCAAAAATAACGCCCAAATTTCTCCCTGTCTCCACGTACTCAATAAGCTCATCGTCAATCATTAACCTAAAGTTCTGCAGGATATGTGTTCTGCGGTTCCTAGGACAAAATATCATATACATACACTTTTATGGATTCTATTTGAAATCATTTCAATCGCATGAACAGAAATAGAAGCCAAGTGACGATTAGAAGCCGAAGCAGCACGTATAACGTCCCCAGGTAAAAACACAGACACAATCTGAGTGTCAGCAGCAAACATCTGCATCTTAGACTGCCGAATACTTTCAAACATATCGGTCGCATAGATCAGAAATAGTAATGGACCAAGCACAGAGCCCTGCGGAACCCCAGAAGTAATATAACGAACCGGAGACCTTTCACCCCTGCATTCAACAAGCTTTGCCCTCTCACCAAGCTGAGACATAAAAAAATAACAAACTGTATCGCTGAAACCATAAAACCTTAACTTGGCCACTAGAAGGGAGTGGTTCAGTATATCAGAGGCTTTTGAAAAATCTGATAATACCAATGCAGTAGCTTGTCCTTGATTTATACTTCTCAAGATATCATCCACAATATTAGCCAAGACTGTTATCGTACTGTGGCCCCTTCTAAATTCAGATTGCAGATCCGAAACAATTTCTACTCCAGTAATATATGTGTAGATCTGTCTGTAATTTCCAGTTCTTCTTATTTATATTTATCATCTTCAGGCACAATCGGATTCAATCTCTGGCTTAGGAAAAATACAGGTTTTGGTTATACGGTAGCAGAATTAGAGTTAAATTTTAATAAATGATGTACTTTTTTTCGAATCACTCCAAGAAATAACTGTATTATTTCTGTCTAATTATTTGAGCATTTTGATATTTATAGATATATTTCTTCTGTAGCTGATTTAACTTTGAATAAGTTGTATATGTTACTTGTTTTTCATATTATAATTAAATCTTCACGGCATTATGAACGATGTTGTTTTATTTGTTAGGTCATGTATGGTAATGATTCTGTAGTTGAATATATGTATTATTTAATAATGCAGCTGTTAATAACTAAATATATCATCAGTAATTTCAGTTAATTATATACTAAAGTTTTCCATTAATGAAATACAAAACAACTTGCATATGGGTGCTTCATGAAAATATTCTATATCTTTAATGTAATTTTGTACATAATACTATTATGTATTGTTGCTGAATCATAAAAACCGACCACAGAGGATTATAACTTAATAATTCAAGAAATTCGTGAAGTGCTTCATTTAAATTAATGTAAATTATGTGACGCGGTCAGAATGATCTCCGTCTTTGTTTAAAACCAGGTTGAAATAGGTTTTCTGTTTCTCTCTTGCGTGTTGGAATCATCGACTGAACAGAGGTTCATTCACCATGCGCTATCTATGTATGTATATATAACATCTATGGGTAAGTCAATGTAACAGCTGTGACTGGGAAATTCGGAGGAGACTTTAGCTCCTCGAGCCCCCTCCCTTACTACGTGCCTGGAGCCAGATATCAAAGTAAGACATTTCCAATGTTCCACCTAAACTGTTTTAGAGTTTCTCGATCAAACATTTCTGTAAAATTTGCGAACGTTTCAGTTATTACATATTTATAGTGCGACTTCACTTCCTTCTCGAGGAATTATGACCTCAGGGAACATAAATTCCTAATAGCAAAATTTAACAAATTGAAAAAGTTTCTTAAGTTCACATTGAATAATATATGAATCAAGAAAATACATATATCTCGAAAGTATATCAAGTATCGATATTCGTTTCAATAAGGACATTTTTTATTCGACTATAATATCGTAAAGTCATTGAGATATATTCGAAAACAATCGTCAACATTGTGCTCTCAAGAACACCGAATTATATTCAAATGAAATTCGCAAATTTTTCGCAGCACTGAGGTTACTAGGATGGGCTTGAAAAGTAACTTTCCTTTTCTTCAAAGAAAAGCGTCTCCCTTTTGAATTGAATATAGTCCACTGGAATTAGGCGAAATAAGAGGTAGTTCCCGAAATTTTTGAAGCAGCTATTTGACCTATACCAAGTTGATCGTTTTGAGTGTAGAAACCATTCTGTAACCATCCGCAGTCATGAAGATCCTGGATTGTTCAGGAATAGTTTTTTGAGTTTTTCTCGAAAACTATGCATTTTAGAGAAAAAACACAAGACGTCAAAATTGTAGAGAAAAAAAAATTTGCAATCGATATGGGTCTTTTAAATTTTTTATTAGTTCTTTGTTTTTCCGCTAGAGCGCGCTAAATAAAACATATATACATCTCTTTTTGCAGTTTTCCCGTTTTATCTCGGAAAACATGCGTTTTAGAGCAAAAACATAAAGCAACAAAATTAGAGGGACATTTCCTATCAATCTGGCTCTTTTCAATTTTCCGATAATACGTAAATTTGCCTATAGAGCGCGCTGAAAATTTTTGTTTACAACTTTGATGGAAAATTATATATATACATCTATTCCTGAAAAATCCAGGATTTTCACGACTGCGGATGATTACAGAATGGTTTCTACACTCAAAACCCTCAACTTGGTATAGGTCATATAGCTGCTTCAAAAATTTCTACTTAAAAACATAATTCCAGTGGACTAATATTGATAATACTGTCTTCCCATAGTTTACACTCACCAGTCGCCACTGCATTTAATATTGTATAAATATTGTTTCTTGTAGGGTTAAGTCAGGTGAGATAGCCAACTGCCAAAATTGTATGAAAACGATGGATGTCCTCTCTATTCATTAATGTCTGTAAACGGCCTTTGTGTTTTTGTCTGCGTAATATTAAAGCACTCGGAGAACAAAAACGTTATCTAGTTATATAATTGTATAATAGTTGCATACTACTGTGAATGTATCTGAGGAAATGTACTGCTAGCGAGCACAATGTTTATTAAAGAATTGTGTCCTCTAAAAACAGTTAAAACTATCCAGTGGGTTTTGTTTTTCATGTTGACCATTTCTCCCTAGCATTAGGAAAAGATGGCCACCAAACGGAAAAGATAGACAGCCACCAAACGGAAGGGACAGATGGCCACTTATTTAGTACCTCTGTTTCTTACAATTTGACTTAATTTCCAATTAATTGCAGAAAAATGCCAACTGAGTATAAAAGACGTGGAAATCATACTGAAGAAAGTCTGAGACTAGCTATTGAAGCTGTCAAATACGGTTGTTCTGTAGGCCACCCCTCCAAAAATTTTGACTTCCCGAGGAATACCCTCGACAGAAAGATAAAGAATAATGTGTCTAGCGCTGGAAACATAGGACGGGATACATTTTGGCGAAGCCAATGAAATTAAATTAGTGCTAAACATTAAAGCTCAGCAACTAAGGAAATGCCGGTTTCAGAGCCACTTGGAATCCTGATAGCATACCTGATCATGCATACAAAGTTTCTGATTGAATAATGAACACCTAAACTACCGTAGACCAGAGAACACTCACACAAGAATCGAACATTCAACATACGAACTCTCAAAGAAAGAACTCTGAAGCAGCACAAGGAAAGTAAATGCCTAACCAATTCACCAAATTGCAAATAATCCAGTGGAAGGTATATCTGTTCCATATGTGACACCTGGAAAACTTTTAGACCAGATTAGTCCAACATCCAAACTAGGCGTCTCGGCAAAAAACGAGTCAAGGCCATTGTTACTCTATTAACTTCTCTCGAACGCATTGCGATTGAGAAAAACAAAGCCAAACGAATAAAACGAACATCATGGAATAGAAAACTCCAGAAAAAACATTGCACCTAAAAGAAAACGCCCGTCTTCATCCTGATCAGGAGGATATAGAAGCCTAATATGAAGAAGAAAGTGATCGATGAGACCGAATGTACGGGATGTGGTGAAACCTACAGCACTACTCGAAAGAAAGAAGATTGGTTGCAATGAATAACATGCCAGATGTGATTTCATGAAAATTACTCTACTTGTCTAAATTGTGGCACTTGTCTAAATTGTGGCAAACTGCGTTCGAAAAGAAGCAAAACAAGTAGTTAAGTAATAATTTATTTTGTCTTGAAAAAGTTTTTCACTATTTTAATTTCATTCATATTTTGTAGCTACCTCTTCCTTACTGCATTCGTCAACTCACCCTCCTGAATGAGGATAGATGGCCAAATTCAATTTATTTAATGCGAATTCATTTTTTTTTATATAAGTATCTTCACCTAAATTATTCACTTCCTGTTGGTACGATATTTTACCAGTTGCAAAAAATGAAAATATAAGCCTAGACCTCACCAAAAATAAACTGACACCTTTCTTTCAAAATGGTGCCCATCTCACCCGACTTTACCTATGTTTTAAGATTTCCGTTGATTCTAGAATATTAAGTTTATACCTGAATATGTAAGATATCCTATTTTTTATTAGTTTTTGGTTTCCCAAATGTTCTCACTGAAACTGCGTCCAATTTGTCCTACACAGGGTGTCCCATTTTTTACCTGGCTGTTGCAATTATGTTATCTCGGTAACTATAAGAGTTAGAAGGTAGGTTAAGAGGGAAAAGTTTTGCGGAATAGAAAACTATGGTCCGGTTTCATAAACTTTTAATTTCCACTAATTTTTAAGATATTTGGAAAGAGGTAAAAATGCAAATTTTTTTACTTCCCCTATTCTGTAGTTGTTTGGTAGTTATCATGTTTACAACTATGTGCCACACTTGATTATTTTACAACGTTTTGACATATTATAAATGATCATTAAGTTTTTATTTTCTAAAACCGAAGTTCGGTCCTGTATTTTAAACATTGAAAGGAATTTTCACAGATTTAAACTTTGTCACAATTAATAAAATGAGTTACGAGAAAAATGAAGCATAAGCCTAGTTTAGTTGCTTAAGGTTTGGTTCCATATAATATTAACACAGTAAACGAATACGAAATTCAACAATTATGACACACGCAGTAGCAATAAAACCTACATTTTGGCAGATCTACTTTTGTTTTATGATTATGCCCTGCTAACTCGACTGAAAATGTTTCTATCAAGGCCTCTAGATGACACTGCGTGTCATTTCAATTGTTTAGATTTTTTTTCCAAGAAAACTAAAATTCTAGAGGAAAGAGTAACAATTTGCATTAGAGTCGTAAATCGAAACAGGTTAATGAGGACTATAATACAGGCAGTTTAGAAGAGATCATGAAAAAATTATGGGTTAAATGTGCATTTTTTTCCACAACTTTTTAAATAATCATAATGACGTTTAGATATTATGGTGTGAAATTTTCTTTAAACTTTCGGGTTTGCTTTTAGAAAATACTTACTTGATGATTTTCAATATGTCCAAAACGTTATAAAATAATTAAATGTGGCGCATAGTTGTAAGCAGGATGATTAATGGTGGCTTAAGTACTTTAACAGTACTTCCAGTGAATAAGGATGATGGTGTCTTTTTATAGTGCTATGTCGAGGCGTTCAATATCTATGTTGTAGAAATTGTGCAAACAGTACATTACATTAGAAGAGAATAATAAGAGGAAATAATGTAGAATATAGAATACACTAAACAAGCTTAAACATCGACATAAGATGAGCGAGAGGAAGGTCAGAAAAGACTTACCTTCAGTCGTCTTAGTACATTCAGTCCCCTAAAAAGAAAATATAGAAAATTAAAAGGTGAATTGGAAGATGTGCAAAATAAAGGCAAGTTGTGCAAAAGAGTTTAGATTAAGAAGATTAGAGAGAAGAAGAACAGGTTGGCTGTGCAACGAAATGTCTTGATATGTCACACGCCATAGCGCTGCTAATGCTAAGACAGATTCGACTCATACTAGTCCAAGATGCCAGTGTATGAATCAAAATCGGCATTTGGTAAGTATAGGGCATTTGACGACATATTTGGAGAACTCCCGGCCGAACCAAGAATAAACTTTTTTTAAATACTCGTGAAAGAGCTCGTAATGATTTGTGCTATACGCCAGATAGTTACCAAATCCGATTTTGATCAATACTCTAGCTCTTGGACTCAGTGTTTAGCATAATTACTGCAAAACATCTAGCGTGTCCTTGTAATCCAGGAAATGAGTCGGGATTTCAGCTATAATAAAAAAAAGACATGTAGGTCGAACCGAAACATGTTTGTGGGATTCGATTCGTGGGGTTATCAGGATCATTCATAATACATGAAACACAAAAGGGTAATCTCGAAATTAAAATGCACCAAGGGAATTTTTTGGGTCGCTGATCACGATTTTGACGTTAGATTTACATGAAATCTATTCTGGGGGTGGAAAATCGATCAAATTGGTCATTTTTGCACCCTTATAGATAATTTTGGCCATATATATTATTTTTGGATTTTAAATCCACCAAGGGTTTTTTTTTGGATCGCTGATCACGATATTATTGACGTCAGATTATGATTTAATCAATTCTGGGGTGGAAAATCGGCAAGTTTTGGCCATTTCTAGCCCCCAAGGGGAGAGGGTGACCGGTGGGGTTTTATCTGTTAGGAAAGATCCCACGAATCGAATCCCAGAAAAAATTTTCGATTTTGACCTACATGTTTTTTTTTCCGGTTCGTTGCCTGGATTATTGTTGCCGTAACGTTTATCATTGATGAGCAATATCACATTGTACATCCTCTCAGGGGACTTCATATTCGTTCTATGAGCGACGTTTTTAGTGCCGCCCACACCATGCGACCCCGTTCTCCATCTCTCAGTCATCTTGTTTTAGGTATAGACAGAACAGACTAAAGAAACGTGTACATTATATTGTGCAAATGACAGTATAGTTGAAGAAGCAGTACGTAATTTGCACGAAAACAATTAGAGAATAAAACATCATTTTATTGAAGAATGCAAGGTGCAAACACTACATTTTGTTAGTTATCACATCAACGAAAACAAAGATACAATTCAAAATAAAATTACATAACTCATATAATTACCAAGTGTTCTTATAATATAGATGTTCTATGTCAACATTGAAATATATGAATCAACAGAACTCCTTATAGCATCCAGAAATGTTTATTATTGCAAATATTCATAATTTTATCTTCGTTACAGAAATGATATTATTGCAGCCTAAATACAATGAAATATAGATATTTACTGAGGCGATAGTTATATCGGTTCAAGCTGAAAGAAGAAAAATTCGATGTCGCTTGAATAAAATATATTTTATTCAAGCGACAACTAAATTACATTTCAACCCATACTATTAAACCAGATGCTCATTTACACAAGCACGTTAGTGATGAACAATCCTCATCGATTTATCAATACGGAGCAAATCCATTTAAAACCATATCAGTAATTATAATAATTGTGACGTTGGAACATTCCACATTGAGAACGAAAGATGGCATCAAATGGATTCTATAATGTGAATAAAAGTACATTTTTATAAATCATGTATGTACAAAATATATTTTCAGAATATGAATGAACCTGCAACGAATAAAAATACTAGGTCGTACTGCAAACCCAGGTAATAACCGTAAACATTATCAAAACATGATAAGAAATTTAATAAATGCACTCGCAATAGAATGAGTACAATTAAAATCCACATACGTACGTACACAGTAAAAAATGGGTCGATGTAAAATAACTAGTGTAATGGATGAAGTATTTAGTGAATTTTAAGTGTTAAATGATAATTTTTTGTAACACTAGATTTGGTGAACGATGCTATTTACATTAAGTTACTCTAGTAGAGTTTTTAATGTTCATTATTCACATTACATATTGCCTTTTATAATGATTCTTAAATATTAAATTCTTAAATTGCATTATTCAAATTACGATGGTAGATAATCAGGAATCTCTAAACAAAATTTACAAAAAAATATGGTCATCGGTATAGTACAAAAAACAAAAACTTCTCCTCCCTTGCTATACATTGTTTTCATTATAACCATCAATTTGATTATAAAAATATTTCAGTCGGACGGTACAAACGTGTATAGTTGTTCTGTGGTGGAAACAGGAAACACGTGTCACCCGAGTTGGGTTTCCTTGTCTTTCTTGCTTTAACCGTCAAATTGATCGCTCGTGTCCGTGTCGAGACTCCTACTCCTTTGATCTGTGTTGCTTTATTCGTTATGAGTTGAGTATACTAGTTTAATCATCTTAATACATTACATAATCTGAACCTACTGGAATTAGGTTTCTTATTCCGATTTCTCTTGTGCTTTCCCTAATAGAAAGCAACCATTCAACCAACAGAATTCATGGGAGTTTCATTATATCCTGGAGCTTCAACATTCCATTCCAAACGTAATTTAACCGTCAGCTCTTTCTTTTTAATAAAACGTTTTATTCAAAAACGTCAGAATGCTAGTTAACAAATCGCTAAGGCCTTTTTCCGACCATTTACCTGGACTAAATCTATGTAAAATAAAAACCTTATTAATTAATTTTATATATCATGTACTCAATAGTATTTAGATTAGTGATCATTGAACAGTATTTTGTACCAATTATGATTCCATAAATTAATATTCAAATAAACATTTTGTATTTGCAAGTAGTGTGGTTTATTTATTCACCCAACCCTAGGTAGTGCAGAACTAGAGTTAACATGTTATACACTAGAAACAGTATATTGTTTACTTAAGTTAGGGTAAATCCAAGACTAGGTATTGCAAAATCAGAGTTAACATACACATACACTGTTTTGTTTACTTTAGTCAGGGTGAACCCAACACTAGGTAGTGCAAAACTAGAGTTAACATATTATGCACTTAAAACAGTATATTGTTTACCTAAGTTGGGGTAAGCCCAGCACTAGGTAGTGCAAAACCAGAGTTAGCAATTATACACTAAAAACAGTATAATGTTTACCTAAATTAGGATTACTCCAACACTAGGTACTGAAAAATTTGAGTTAATATACACTAAAAACAGTGCTTTGTTTACTTCAGTCAGGGTAAATCTAACTCTAGGTAGTGCAAAACTAGAGTTAACATATTATACACTAAAAACAGTATATTGTTTACCTAAGGTGGGGTAAACCCAACACTAGGTACTACAAAACTAGAGTTAGCAATTATACACTAAAAACAGTATAATGTTTACCTAAATTAGGATTACTCCAACACTGGGTACTGAAAAATTTGAGTTAATATACACTAAAAACAGTGCTTTGTTTACTTCAGTCAGGGTAAATCTAACACTAGGTAGTGCAAAACTAGAGTTAACATATTATACACTAAAAACAGTATATTGTTTACCTAAGGTGGGGTAAACCCAACACTAGGTACTACAAAACTAGAGTTAGCAATTATACACTAAAAACAGTATAATGTATACCTAAATTAGGGTTAATCCAACACTAGGTAGTGGAAAATCAGAGTTAATATAGACCAAAAACAGTGTTTTGTTTACTTTAGTCAGGATAAACCCAACACTAGGTAGTGCAAAGCTAGAGTTAACATACACTAAAAACAGTGTAAATCTAACACTAGGTAGTACATACTAGAATACAGTATTTTGTTTACTTTAGACAGCGTGATAATACACTCAAATAATACACTTGCATTTGTTTAATCACACATTTTAGAGTTTTTTGGTGTAGATTTATACACTGACTAAATTTGTTATCAACACTAGATTATGTTGTATCTTATCTGCCATGGTATAAAAGAGACTCTAGATAAAGCGACTATTTGACAATAACATTAAAATGAAGTTAACATTAGAATTTACAATACATGCAGAGTGAATATTTCCCATTAAAAATATTGGCCCTATATAGAATGTTTTTAGTGTTATCTAGAGTGTAAATTTCACTCAAAATTTTTTACTATGCCTTGAGTGGATTTCGCAGTTATTGTGACCACCACGACCTACTTTTTCATCAAATTGCACCCAATTTGGTTGCAATTTGTCCAAAATAGTTCAATTTGAATTTTTGCTCCAAAAAACGTATAAATATATATATTCCAGGTGGGGTGGGGGGTAAACGGAATGTTACGGAATTGAGACTAAAGGTTCCTCAAATACCAACAATAAAAGGGTACCAATTTCAAATCTTAGCCGGACAGTCTGAAGGGTCCAAAAAAAAATAAAACTCCAAAACTGAACTAAAAAAGGGCAAAAAAACTGTTTTTTGAATGTTATACATGGTTCCACCTAATATTGGTAATAGAAATTTTGGGATCTTATTATTTTTATCATAAGGCATCATTTTTTTCAGGTCGCTAGCCTCTATCAAATTTTTTCGAACCTCGTCCTATTTTTCCGTAGATTGACTCCACTAAACATTGTTTTGAAAAAATAAGCCTTACGAAATCTTCTTATTATGAACATAGTTCAGTAAATCATAAGTTGCTGTAATACTTGTTATTCAGGAAGACAGTTATTATGATTTCAAGTTGCAATGCACTCTCTTGTTAGCTAAGTCTCTAGGCATACGACTTAATTCTGCTCTGCTGCCTTAATATTTCATATTTAACAATTTACCTGCAGAAATGCTAGGATTAACAGACGATTATTTTACTTTGCTTCCGCCGGATTAGTTTAAGCACGGCCAACTTTGAGTGAGTAAATATTCAAGTGAGCACGTGCAAAGGAAACATTAGAGAGATTTTCCGAAGGAAAATACTCGAAGACAGGACTGTGGCTTTTCCGAACCTGCGGATTTATGTTCTATGTCGGACCGTATAACTCAGGTTTCCCATTTTACTGTTTCAAATGTACATTAAATTTCATTAAATCCCATTCAAATTGTAAATATGTATGTTCGCAACGTTGTACATAAAATGTATTTTATGAATTTTAGGGTTTGTTTAATTAATCCGTTCTATTCTTCAGGTATAGATTATCATCCGAACGGATTATGTGTCGTTTTAATTAAATTACTCGCCGAGTAACAAACCAGAATTCAATGAAAATACAAATGTTTCAGCATTTGAAGAAAACTTATAAAACTTCTGTTCATTAGCGAGTAAATTATTATGTAAAATGGTGAAAGCAAAAATACATCGTATAAATCGCGGTCGAAACGGTAATTATGAAATATTAATACTTCTAAAAATATTATTACTTATTACCTTGACATCCATATGTGATTTACCATAATTGATGTGTATATTTCACAAACTATGAAAGATAGGGTAAGGGATGAAATGTCGATAATATATTCCGCTCAGGAATATTAATGCCGACGTTCAAAAAGAAAATGTAGGTAAACGTTATTCGCCCAAACAAAGAAATGACGACATACTTGGTTATTTTTACAGGCAAGAATTACCATGAATAACTGAAGCGTTATCAGCGTCAAACCATGTATAAGAATAAGAATTTATTCATCCAATAGATTACAGAAATTTCATATACCGGGTGTTTAAAAAAAAATCGGACCCGTCGATTTACTCATGTCATCAACCTTGTAACTTTCACCCCCTCGAGGGGGTGAGCTTTAACCCCAAAATCTTTGATGGGAATAGGAGTCGTCTGGTACCTTATTTTAAAGGTAATCGAATTCTCTGTCCAATGCACCTTATTTTCACAATTTTGATGCAGCCGTTTTTGAGGAAAAATGTGGAGATCCGTTGATATTTATAGCGAGAAAAAAGTTTCTTATGCTTATTTTCAACTCTGCCTCTCCATTCTCCCGCAGAGGTAAACTTCAACCCTTTAATTAAAATAGGATTAAAAGTCAAATGATACCACAATTGAAAGGTCCTCAAAATGTGCTTTCACGGCAATTTCAAGAATTAAGTAGGTAGTTAAGTTAGTTAATAAGTCAACTCTGTCATTTGTATCGAATTTTACGTTAATTTTATGTAATAACATCGTTTTTCTGGAAAAATTATTCTTTTTGAGCTTAGCTTTACGGTATGGTTTAGGTTTACAAAGAAAGATGAGACACAAAATGTAAATTTAGTTTATTCATTGTTCATGATAATAAGTGCTGAAAGTGTTGACTTTCTGCTTCCATACAATAATAGAGATTTTGTTCAAAACGGTCCCTGACATTATGAAGCATTTCTGGTGTTATGGCCCGGCATTCATTAATGATCCGCTGACGTAATTAATTTAATGACTGTGGCCGAGTTTTATGAATCTTACTTTTTAAGTGACCCCATGTGGAAAAATCTAAGGGGGTCAAGTCAGCTGATCTTGCAGGCCACTCTGTTGGTCCTATTTGGCCGATCCATCTACCAGGATACGTCCGATTTAAATATTCACGAACAGCAAGGGTATAATGAGGAGGTGCACCATCTTGTTGGAATTTCAACTCTTCGACATTGTAATTGTTATTATTTTCAAGCGTTTCTGTCAATGCAGGATCGCTAGCGTCTTCTAATAATTGCAGATACATTTCTCCATTTACATTTCCTGAGAGAAAAAAAGGACCAATTAAACGATCGCCATAAACTCCAACCCAGACATTTAATTTCTCAGGAATAGGTGTGGATTTCCGTCAGATCAATATCGACAATTGTAACGATTAACAGTCCCATTTAGAAAAAACGAACACCCATCGGAAAAACAAATGTTGAACACAAAATTCGAATTATTTATTATTCGTTCAGTCATAATCTCGCAAAATTCCAAACGTCTGTCAAAGTCATCTTCTTTTAAGTACAAGAAGAATTTTGTAGGGGTGGAATTTATGTGTCTTTAAAATTCTGCGAAAACTCGTACGAGATATGCCACACACTACAGGTAATGGTGCATATTGACGTGGCCCAAAACAGCAACTTCCACTGCTCCGTTTCGATCCTTCGATTTGAAGCTATTGGTTTTCGGTTTGTCACTGATCCTGTCTCACCAAATTTTGCTACCAGCTCAGTTATGTATTTTCGGTTAACATGTTTAACTGGATTCATTTCACTGAATACCTGTGCTGCAATATTATCACCTCTACCATTTTCATAATACAGTTCAATTCAGCGATACTTTTTCTGCAGTAGAATAAACCATTTTAGATCAAAATAAAGTTTAGTCACAACTACTAAATTGAAATGAATTATATGTAAATACTCGGAACTTCTAAGGAACTGCAAAATTTATAAATTCTTTACAAAAACAGAATTCCACAGCAGAGAAAATGGAGTACTTTTTTCTTCGAATGATAAAATTAGAATTTACATTACCTTTTGTCAGTGGTAAATGGATTGAGGAATGTGGAAAACATTTCCTTATCAAAATAAATAATAAAGAGAAATTAAAGTTAATAAATTATGTTGGATTCGCTGAAAGATAATTTACTGACCATTAAAATATGGTATCACACGAATTTTAATCCCATTTTAATTCAAGGGTTGAAGCTCACCCCTGCAGGGGTTTGAAGTGACAGAGTTGAAAGTTACGCACAAAAGACTTCTTCTCCGATATAAAAATCAAGGGGTTTTAGCATTTTTTCATCGAGCAATAGTTATTGAGAAATCGTTTTGTTTTCATTGTTGTTCCCTCATTTTCTCAAAAACGGCTGCATCAAATTTGTAAACCGATATGCCGATATCCACTTTATTTACGGATAGTGTGACGGAAATGGAAGATCGTCAGTGCGGGAATATCAGCGGAGGTTTCCTAATAGAAGAAAACCTGATAAGAAAGTTTTCAATAATGTGCATCGTCGTTTGATAGAAAAAGGTAATTTTCCTAGAGCTAATTTTTTTTACAAAACGATTTGCCAAGATTGATGGAGGATGTTCCACTTCAGAACAGAGTAAACATGTGGTTTCAGCAGGATGGCGCACTGGCTCATTGTGGTATAAACGTGAGAGCATATCTAGATAACAACTTTGCTAACCGTTAGATCAGAAGAGAAGATCCAATTTTATTGACCTCCGAGGTTACCAGACCTAACGTCTATCGATTATCATCTTTGGGGACATATGAAAAGTCTAGTGGATTCAAATAAACCACAAACCAGAGATGAGCTAATCCAAAATGTTGACTGTAGTTGCATCCAAACGAGACGACCCAGATACTCTTCAGAGATCTACGTTTCAATTATTATAAGAGTAAAAATGTGTTGTGAGGCTGCAGGAGGAGGGACATTTTGGAACAAAACTTTAATTAAAATTGTGTTGGTAATAAAAAATGCTCAATTAATAAAACATTACATTACCTACTCTATTCAACATGCTCTTTACGTTATTCTACAGACTCTGTTAAACTTAATATTGCCCGTAACTTCTTAGCTATTGAGTTTTGGACAAAAGTGTATAAGCTACTTTCAAATTAAAATTGTCCAAGAAATGTGCTCTTAAGCTGTGGGTATCCAGACATGGGACATTCTGTAGAAGGATCATAATATAATAGGTACATTCGTACCTAACTCCAAGTAGATATTTATACAAGGACTTTCGCTTCGTTTCTAATTGGCCAGTGAAATTATTTAACAACGTGAAAAAATCTGGAAGTTTTCTCGGATTGAACCTATCCAACAAATGGTTACAAATCCAAAGGTGCTGGGATAAAATTTCACAATTTCTCTAAAATTTGTGCACATATTTTACGTAGATTAGACATTGTAACAACTAACTGGCAGATTTTCTTAGAAATGCACCTCTATCTAATAAGCGATATAAAAGTCGTTTTACACTCAACAAGCATGAAATTACCATGGTGAAGATTGACGCTGAACAACGGAAACTTTATTGTTTTTGCGTTTTTATTAATATAATATACTTTACGGCTTACGGTTAGAAAGCTTTTGATGCGAGTTTGCGTCTTAACCATAATGTATCGCATAAAACCACATACACTCCTAAAGGGAATTACGTTTACAAAATTAGATCTTCAATAACGTAGTAGCTACGTAGCACTTATGAACGGATAAACGCTCCCGAAACTTTAACCCTTCAACAATATTAAAACGAGTGCTGTTAAATTTCAAAACATATCATGTTGTGGGAAGTTAAGTCGGGTGATAAAACCTCAACTTGAAAATAATTACTCTCTGATAAATGCGTGAGAGAGGGACAAGTTTTATAATAACATGGTATTTCTATTCATGATCAATTCCAAATAGTCGAAAACGGAAATATTACCCAAAACTCCTTATATTACAATGGAAGAATTTACAAATATTTCTGTAATAAATATAAAAAACGTTTAATTTGGCCATGCCCACAAGAAAAATATTTCTCCCGTTGATACATTCGTTTTCATTCAATTTGAAAACTGGATAAATGCGAGACGATCTACATACCGTAGGGTGATAGCATGGAGCGATAAAACCAAGCAGAAGGAATTAACTAAGACCCGAAGGCTCGCAATGGAAAAACATAGGACATTGAAAAAGACCATGCTTCAAATGAGCAAAGAAGAATCTCAGGGAAACATAATTCTTCGGTGGGAGAATAACATCTCTCTGAAGAAAAAGCATCCAATAATCAAGGCACCAAGAGCTGACATGGTGTTGTGTTTACACAGAACTTCCAAACCCACCTTGGAGATAAAGAAGAGGGGAACACTCACCCTGTTAGGAAAGGAGCAAATTTTGGTATATCTACCGATGGATCAAAAACCGCAAAAGGTATGGGTTCCGGAGTCTTTAGACTCAAAACCAAATACTCCGAACCCATGGAGCAAATATACCAGTACCTTTCTAACGGAAGGCCATGCAATTGAGAGTCTTGGTACAGCTTGCAATAAAACGTTACTTGTAGCAACACTATTTGTGTTTATGATTGTTAGTGTTAATTCAAACTTCTAGAAATAAATAAATAATGGCAAGATTTACAAGTACCGGAGCGCCCTCTACAATGTACGGGCAGCCGTTGAGAGAACTTAGTTTAGGAAATAAAGCCTAAAAAAAGCCAAAGTAAAAAATGAAAAACCGACAGAACCGATTTTGACGCTTTTTTTTAATCGACTCTAAGTCATTTAAAAAAACTTTACAAGTTTGTTTGTGTTTACATGCATTTTAGCATTCCTACAGAGGAAAATGCATCTTTTTGAATGCACTTTCAGGAGCTAAAATTCAATGTGAAAACAAAGTAGCCAACTACAGCCGGGAAAGGCCAAAATTTCCCACAACGGGGTCGGATTTGAGCAACGACGCACATGGGGGGCAAAGCATCCTGGTACCCACGTCGTCTACAGGAAATTCGTAAAAATATCTTCTGTAAAGGAGAGAAACTTGTTAGGGAGGATCTCTTGAGATTGCCAGTCATGACCATAGCCATCAATTGTCACCTGGTGATCAGGATACCATGATTACTGGGGACTGTTTTTAATATGCTCAGAAATGCAACTAAAATCCTCTCGGGGATTTTTGGGGTCGGTACTGACGTCGTCTCCAGGGAATTAGTGTAATTCTCTTTTGTAATGGTTTGAAACTTGTGAGCCGGGTTCTTTTGAGGTTGCCGGTTGTGACCACGACCCTCAATTGTCACCTGGTAGTCAGGATACCCTGATAACCTGGGTCATCTCCAGGGATTGTTTTTTAATATGCTATTAAATGTAACCAAATCCGTCTCGGGTTTTTTTTTGGGCCGCTGGCCACGATTCTGGAGTCGGAATCAATCGCGATGAATCTTATGAACAGATCCGTGATGTCGGCAACAAAGAATTCAAAAAATACCTTTTGCACTGTGATCAAACTTGATTAAGTTTTTCAAGTGCGAAAAAATGATACTAAAATATTATTGATTTTAATGGCAAAACTGTTGAAAGTTTTAATAATTGAGTTTGTTTTTATAAGAATCAATCTATAACAGATAACTTTACAAGAAAAAACAACAAAAACCATATTGTAAAACATGAACTTCCACTTTTTGAATTATTTATTAGAAATATTATATAAGTAAAAATCACGTATTTTTTATTATTATTATTATTATTGATTCCGACTATGTTTCATAAAAGGAGGCGGTTGCTTGTGTTGAATAAAAGAAATGCGACGTCACCTTTTCAGTTGCGAGTAGCACTGAAGATAATTGTTAGTTGCAACTTGCAATGTGTGCTTATTGTCAGTGGTAACTTCAATAAATCAATCAAAACGGTGGCAGACAAGTAATACCACTTGATTGGGTCCATTGTGCGCCCCTTGATACAAGAATCAGTCCAGTTGGCCTAAGGCAGTGCCGAAAGCTAAGATTTTGCATGGACTGATATCTCCTATGACTTCAATCGGCATATGTGTGTTGTCGAGATGTTGTAGCTTATGAGCCAGTACTGGACATGATGTGAGATCATTATGAGAGGCAGTTTCATCCGCCTCTCCACATCTACTACAAGTTGGGTCTTCAAAAATGTCCGTTGTGTGTAGATGTTTATTCAGATGACAGTGCCCTGTGAGGAGTCCTGTCACCAGTTTTAGGCCTCTCCTGCTCATAGAGAGTTTAGGCGAGAACTCCCTAATGTGGAGCTTCGCCTGCCTCATGCCGGGGGAATCACGCCAAACCGAGAGCCACTGTCTATCCAGTAGGTCCTTGAGGGCGTGGAGCCCGGTGGTCGAAGAAATTCCAATTGTTGAATCGGAACCAGGGGCGCTCAAGGAACCCCGTTTGGCCAATTCATCGGTCACTTCGTTTCCCTTCACGTCAGAGTGGGCGGGTAGTCACCCTAGCTGGAGTTTGTTCCTTTGGGCTAATTCAGCCAGAGTTTCCCTGCGCTCCAAGACAAGCCTAGAAGAAGTGCGCCGAAGGCCGCTCGGCTGTCATTGCAGATGTGAATCTAGTGTTTGAAATCTGTCAGCACAGCAGGTTCTATCGCATCCTGCGTCAGTTGGAGAATCGGACAGTTCTTGGGTGCCCAAGCTCAAATTTTGCCATGACCGCGAGACACTTACGCACCGACCCACTGGCCCAAACCAGCCAGCCGATACGCCGTACCCGCGGCCACTGTTTTGATATGGAGCTGTAGAGGGACGATCCGCACCAGAACCTCCAGAGTCCTGGTGTGGGCGTCCTCAGAGCCCCCGTTATCCCTACGCAGGCAAGTCATTAAGCCTTGTCCAGCGCCATCATTCGGGACAGTACCGTTTCTGTATCGAGCCACCACACGACGACTGCATAGGTTATGATTGGGCAGATCATGGCCGTGCAGTGGTAACTTGCAATTACCAGTTCTACCTTGCAAGTAGGCCAAGTTTTAAGTTGCAACATAAAATTAGGCCTAATTGTCTGTCGTAACTTGCAATTTGTACTAATTCCCAGTTGCTACTTGAAATTAGGCTAATTGCCATTCTTAACTTGCAATTAGACCTAATTGCCGGTTTCATGTTGCAATTAGGCCTAATTATCAGTCGTTCTGCGATGTACGTTCAGTGCTTTCTTAATTTTCATACTGAATTATTACTTTGATCCCTTCAGGTAAGATTAGCTTCATCATATCAATGTCTATGATTTTTTTTTAATTGACATATGTTATCGGACCCTCTGTATTCATGCAATCGCGTAATTATTAAAAATTAGTCTACTAATATGCTCAATCGGTACTTGACAAGGTGTAAATTGATATATTCAATGTGCCAGGAAGTGTAATATGTAATCACGGCAGGATCATACAATACTTGCCTCAATTATTTTTGTAAAGCTTGTATGGAACAGGAGGATGGACATCGAGATATTAATTTCAAATAGGGTTTAAGTGGTTGGTCAGCAGATATTAATATTCTGATCACGATTTACGCAAAATAGAACTTGATATCACAATATTCAAACAATGTTCATAATTTACATGACGACATGATGAACGGGTGATCGAATTCTGTAATTTTGGAGGATTAACAACAAATTAGTTCAAACGTGTCCCAAGTGAGTTGTTACGACAAAACATATGAACCAGAAAAAATTCGCGTATTCACGTTTGTTGACTCAACAGATCAACTTCAAGGACTAATTTAACATTTTGACGTTCCAAAATAGCATAAAATGTTTTCAAATTCAAAGAATATTCAAATTTTATCATGTTCTAGTTCATGCATTTTTTAAAAGCTTAATATGAGGCCATGTTCCCGTCTCCCGAGTTAGAGATGGGATAGCCACGAAATTTACACGAAATTTAACTTCTTAAATTGTTCATGACTTTGTTGTTGAGCGGTACCAAGACGGTATTGGCTGTGCAGATCTCTCAATTGCTTGACCTTCCGCTAGAATGATACTGGTGTATTTGCCCCATGGGTTCGGAATATTTGGTTTTGAGTCTAAGGACTCCGGCCACCTTGCTTTTTGCTGTGTTTGATTCATAGGTAGGTATACTAAAATATGGTTCCTTTCCTCACAGGGTGATTGTTTCCCTGTCTTCATTCTTCTTTGTTTTCAAGGTGGGTTTGGCAGTTCTGTGTAAACACAACACCTTATCCATGTCATCTCTTTTGCCATGCGTATTGGGTGCTTCTTCTTCAGAGATATGTTATTCCCCCACCGAAGAATTATACTTCCCTGAAATTCTTCTTTTCTCATTTAAAGCATGGTGTTTCTAGCTGTCCTATGTATTTTGATACGGAAGGGTTATTTCCCATTTTTA
Source organism: Endomychus coccineus (assembly GCA_958510875.1). Classification (NCBI taxonomy): domain Eukaryota; kingdom Metazoa; phylum Arthropoda; class Insecta; order Coleoptera; family Endomychidae; genus Endomychus; species Endomychus coccineus. Next base: position 147,945,440 of record OY294069.1, read on the forward strand.
CTTCCCTACGTAGGATATACACAGTAGAAAATTTACAGTGTTAAAAGACTATTTCACGAATTGGCGAATGATACTTTTTACACTAAATTACTCTAGTAGAGTTGTTCTACTTATTAATAATAAAGTACAAAAGAGTCCACACTGTGGATATATTATAATACTATTGATAAGAAATAATCACCCTTATGCATTAAAAATACTATTAGAGTACTGAGGACCTTTCGACTGCCAAGTAGCCATCATCAGAGTAAACTAAATTATAAATCAAAATGTGCCTGTTTAAATACTATTTGGCGATAATAATGTGAACAATAAGTTACCCTCAGCTGGAGATGAATAGGAATTTGATAATAGTACATTGTCCACCGAGTAGGAAAAGCCTAACATTCCTGGACGACTGTGATGATTGCTGAGTCGAGGCGCAAGCCGAGACTTAGCAACATAGAGTCCAGGAATGTAGCTTTCCCTAAAGAAAGATACTATTTTTCCGCAAATCGTTTAAAATTCGATAGTTATTAATTAAATTTGAGAAAATCGGTAATAATTTTATTCACAAATAAATGGTGCTTTGAAATTCGTAATAAAATTACTTGGGTTACTAAGGAAACGAATTAAGGTTGAATTGTCAAACTTGACGTATATAAATTTAATTGCTGGTGTTCTCCAAAGCAAAATGATAAGTGATGATGAATTTTCCATTTCCGGGACTCCTCCAGAGCTGGTTAAGGCAGTGAATACTGCTTCATTAGAATTATTGCCGAATAAATCAAGAGAAAAGTACGAATATGCATATAAACGTTTTATAGACTGTCGCAAGAGTAAAAACACGAGTTCTTTCTCAAAAAATGTTGTAATGGCATACTTCCTAGACCTTTGTTTAAAGATGAAATCTTCAACATTATGGGCCAATTATTCAATGTTGAAGTCAACCCTTGCAATTAAACACAATGCAGATATATCTACATATTCAAAACTCCTTTCTTTATTTAAACGGCAAGCACAAGGTTATAGGGCAAAGAAATCTGAGATTTTAACGAAGGAAGGAATTGAAAAATTTATCCAGGAAGCTCCAGATGAAGAAAATTTAATGATTAAGGTAATTTACAAGGTTTTAATTTCTATTTAGATTACACATTTATTTATTTTTCAGGTGGCTTTGATATTTGGCATTTCTGGAGCCTGTAGAATGGATGAGTCAGTCCGAATGACTCACCATGTAGAAGACCCCAGAATCTAAGCTTTTAATTAGCATACCTGATTCGAAGACCAACAAACCAAGATCATTTGTAATTAATCAGATGTACTTGAATGTTAATCGAAAGTATGTTTCGTTAAGACCAGAAAATATGAACAGTGACCAATTTTTCTTTAAATATCAAAGCGGAAAGGGTAGTAGACAAGTGGTAGGAATTCATCAATTTAGAAAAATGCCTAAAATAGTTGCTACTTATTTGAACTTGGTAAATCCGACAGAATACACTGGTCACTGCTTTCGTCGGTCTTCTGCAACAATATTGGTTGACTCTGGTGCCGACATAACTTGTTCAAAGAGGCATGGCGGATGGAAGTAATCAAATGTTGCTGAAGGATATATCGAAGAATCTCTTAACAATAAGTTTGAGGTGGCAAATAAAATTTTCACACTACAAAATATTCAACAAAATAACCCTACCACCACGCATGTTGTCCAAAATGTTTCTCATAGTTCTAATAATGTTCCTCCAATGTTCAATAATTGTACTAACTGTAAAATAACAGTAAATATAACAAATTAATTTTAAAATGTATTCTGCAATTATAAACAATGTGTTATCACTAACAACTGTAAGGAAATATCATTTACTTGCAGTGAAGAAGTGAATAGGAAATCTTGACTTTTTCTTTAGGAAATTTTGCCTGGGATATCAAAATTTCCTAACGATTTGCGGAAAATTGCTTTTTCGTTTATACATTTCCATCCCTTCTAAACTGCCTAGATATTTGTCTGTACTGTTTTAAAAGTGGTAAACTTCCTTGAGAAATGGTGTGACCTGTATTCAAAATATTTCGGATACCGCTGATTTTTCACCATTATTCTTCTTTATATGAGTGAAATGTTCTTTATAACGAGTTAAAATGTTCCTTCTAGTTTGACCCACATAGCATTTTGAACAAGACTCACAATTGATTTTGAAAATCCTGGATTTGTCGAAATCGGAAACTTTATCAAAGGTGTTGCCTAAATGGTGTTTTAGATTGTTCTTACATCTATAAACTGGTTGTAATGCAAATTTAGAACACAAACTATGGAATTTATTAATCACTGAAGAATGAAACTTTTGAATTTTATTGAAGTATTTGAAGGTAATGGCTCTAAGTGGGTTTGTTGGCTACGTTTCAGTTTGCTGTTTTGTTTAGGAATTAAATGATTGATCGAAGGTTTGTGATAACCATTGTCCAACGCAATTTGCTGAAGTTTCTCAACTTCGTTGTTATAATTTTACTGGCTTTGAGAGATGTTCAATAATCTATGAACTATACTATTGAACGGAGCTATTTTATATCTAAATGGTGTAGGTGAATCTGCCGGGGTATACCTATTTGTTTGAGTTGGTTTTCTGTATATGTCGCAATCCAAGTGATTACCATATTTTATAATGTTAATATCAAGGAAAGCAAGCTGATTATCTGTTTCTATTTCGACAGTGAAACTCAGTGAATCAAATTGGCTATTAAGCGTGTTCAAAAAGCCATGTAAATCGAAATCTACTTGTAATCGCGAAAATGATCTATACCAAACTTTTGGGAACCTCAAAATCAAAATTGAATCAGTTGTTTACATTATTATCTCCAATTAGTATTTATACAGGAACATTTTGATTTATAATTTAGTTTACTCTGATGATGGCTACTTGGTGGCCGAAAGGTCCTCAGTACTTTAATAGTATTTTTAATGGATAAGGGTGATTATTTCTTCATAATTACTAATGTTCATTATTTATACCATATAATATTACATTTAAATTGTTTTAGTATCAAATACTGCAGGTACTCACTAGACATGTCAAATGCATGGAGATAGAGTCGCTTTACTCCACTAGCTAGGTGTCAATCACGAAATGCCAGTCAATGCAATCAAGTTGATCTTTGATGGACGCCGCCAGCAAGCGTATATCCGCGTTGGCTGTCTGTCTTTCTTGCTTAATCGTCCATGTGATCGTTCTTGTCCGTGTGGTGACTTCTACTCTTTTGATATGTGTGGCTTTATTCATTATAAGGTGAGTATTCTTGTTTAATCATCCTAATTCATTACCTAAACACAACCTATTGAACAGCAAACGATTTCTTGTAAAAATTTAATTTGATAGGACCTTTCGTTTTTGAGTTATCGTGTAAACACGTTTACCGACGGACATCCAGACAGACAGGCGAATTTTTTCAAAGTTTTTTAAAATTCAATGAAAAATGCTATGATGCAGGAATTTTTGCTCTAGGACTTTTTTCAACGATTGTAGAAACAGCTTGAGACTTCGTCGCAGGGTATATTAAGAGCGAAAAACTCAGGTTTTGTTGTTGTTATGTAAGAATGTATTATTCCATTTTAAAAGTATGAACTAATTCAAAATTGTCAATTGATAATTGTTATGAATGATAATGAAGGTGACGAAATAAATGCAATTACAATATTTCAAGTTAATTGAGTTATACTTCGATAAATGTATAAATCAATTTCAAACAAAGTCTGCGTGCATATGTAATCCTAATTGGAATAATCCCTAAATGTTTTGTTTTCCGCTATATTATTCAATTATTTAACCTCCAATATTATCCGTCCAAAGAATAAATTTGTAATTAAATTTGATTGGTATCAAAGTATAAACAGTAAATAAATTATCAGATACAATTTTTCCTCTGTGATATTTCTCATGTCAAAACATTCAAGAATATTGAAAGTATTAATTGATAACCAACAATTGTACCGGGATATCAAAAATTATGTTGGTGAAGGGTGGTTGTGGAATCTAAAACCTGTGTCTTAACTTTACGTTTGAAATAAGTATGTCACTGTCACACTGACATCATCAATAACGTACAAATTTCCTACCTATTTATTTCAGTTGTAAAACAATGATGAATTACAAATTATGAAATAATTATGTGAACTTTGAACCTTTTCAGAGGTCGTGATAGCCACAATCCGGGTCAAAAACTGTTTTGGAATAGTTAATTTTCCGTAAAGCGAATGACATTCACGTGAGAAGCCCGTAGCACGCGAGTTAGAAAAGTGCAAACTGGTTGTACCTAATACGGCTTTACGACGACTTTTCGCGTGCCGTTTTCGCTCCATGTAGTTAGATCTAGTATCGGACCGTGCCCGACGGCCCTTCTTTTTCCGATAAATGTCCATCAAATAGGGAAATTTAATTAAAACATTTTGAGCTATTCTCAGATCACAGCTACGCACGTCTAACGTGCGACGTACCGAAGGGAATTTTCTCGGGACTAAAATATACACGAAGCGGGTAAAAGCTAGCCGCCCATAGCCAAAAACACTTTATTACAACTGGCGCCGGTCGCACGGGGCAAGAAACGGCCCCAAATTAACAAGACCGAGGTAAAATGTATAAACTCTAACATACGCGAAGCGAGCTCCTCGAGGCATATGTCAAAATAATTTCGTTCGTAGCTAATTACATAGGACGTCTGGCGTTCATGCAATTATGTTTTTAGATAATTCGAACCTTCTAATTTCGATAGGCCACGTGAAAATTCCGGAGTCTAAAGCGCTAAAGACTTCTGAGTGTTACAATATTCGTATAAAATTGCGAAATTTCGCCATTTTAGAAACTTGAAATTAATTATGACATAATTATTTCAAAAGTAAAGTATAAGACACACGTTTGAGATTCCACAACCACCCTTGATCAAAATAATTTTTGATATCCCGGTATTTGCTATTAAGTTTTTTGTATGATGTTTATGAAAATGAGTAATAAATGAAATTTTATAATGAACTAGTTGTTTCGTGTGTTTCGTTTCTGCTTTATGTTGGATAATATTCATCCTCTTTCAAATTTCAAATAATCAATCTAACAATACAAAAACATGACTCACAAACTTACGAGATATAATGTCAAAAATTTGCAACCTCTATTCCTTAACACCTCAATGATATCTAGTCAAAAATATAATTATTTTCACGTAATTCATTACCAGAATCCCATTTTTACTTCCACACATGCCTACATGAGTTCGAAATTGAAAAAATTGGGATAAATAGTATTTGGTCAAATTTCGGCAACAGAGAATAAAACTTCTCTTCCCGCTTTAGTCATGTTATTTATTAAAACGTTCCAATTGTCTTGTTTGCACTTCTTCACTCTGTTGAATGTTCCTGCATTAATATTATCTGACCTACAATCTGAGTATGTAAGCGAATACGACAAAAATATGAATATAATTAACGTTTTTCAAATACCTAAGTCGTGGAGTAGTAAAATCACCATCAACACAGCCAACTAGCTCGTTGGTCCATGCTATGGGTACGATTTCTGCTTAGGATGCGGGAAGTCCCGCATTCGAAAAACATCTAAGGATATAGTTCAACGGGGTCATTGATTCGGAGGTATGATTTCAGATTCGGGTGCGAGACACCACATAACATAATTGACGTCAAAAACAGTAAAGAAATGTTTTTGAGTGGCCCGTTTATCTAGGGGTTTTTATTACTGCTTAGGGGCAGGGGAGAGAAATGGTGTTTTGACTTTGCAGGCGAGCCTGAATGCTTTTATTTTTACTAAGTAATATGTTGTTGATGATCTCCGGGATTCCAATTTAGGATGAACGTTTTTGATATTATTGATCCATATTCAATATTTTGATACATCGCAATACCAATGGAAGAAACAAAGCAAATTAATCAGCTGGCTCGTTGGTCTAGGGGTATGATTTCCGCTTAGGGTGCGGGAGGTCCCGGGTTCAAATCCCGGACGAGCCCAGATTGTTTTGGTTATCCTACATTTGCCTTTTTCGCTTTCAAATCAAGATATCAACATAAGCAACAATTAAAACATAAACAAATGGTACATTGTTCTAGGGGTATAATTCTCTCTTAGGGTGTGAGTTGAATACCAAACAAGCCCCAAAAAGTGTTTTTGTCGTTTTCTATATTTATGATGTTTTCAAATGACATCAGCTTGAAATAAAACAAATATATCCATCTAGCTAGGGGTACATCTATTTTCAATTCGGCCTGTGGGAGGGGTTGGATTCTAATCAGAAACTAGTCATATTGCGTTTCAACATTTTCATAGAGCCTAAAAAGGAGATGAATGTGTCCAAGTGGCTCGTTGATTATGGAGGGTATGGTTTCCATTTATGGTTAGGGGTACAGATTTCAACCCCGAAAGATCCGAAAAGTTTTCATTTTTCTTTTGAATCACATTGCATTAATTATCATATACAATAAAGTTTAATCAGCCGTAGACAGCTATAAGGAAAGTGTACAATTGACCCATCAGTCTAGGGGTAAAATTTCAGCTTTAGGAATATTTATCTTTTCGTTTCATATCATATTTTTGAATTTTTCTTTGCAGAAGGGTCATTAATGGTACGATTTTCATTCACCGTGCAGGATATTTATATTTTTATTGCAATTAGCTCAAGTAGCAACATAACATGTTTACTTGTTACTGGGCTCTCGAAAGTACTCCTAGCGCTATTTGTTAGCGATAAAGGGTACTACCACTACCTATTTCCGCGTGTGACCACCAGGTGTTTTCAGGTGTCGCTGTCGTAACAATAAAGCATAGTAAGTACACAATAGTAATTGAATTAACGAATTTAGCAAGCTTATGCTCACTCAGGGCGCGTACTCCGCGACTAGTCTAGAAATTAAAGATATTGGCAGGAAAATTAAAACGGTTTTGGCCCTTGAAACTTACTGGAGTAAACAGTATGGCCCTAAGGCTGGAAAGTTTGAAGACCCCTGGCTTAAACAATTTGGAAATACCTAAATTTAATCTAAAAAAAATGTATGATAGAAGCTGTTACTTTATGGTAATACATCATTATGATTAAATGAAAGAACAATTACTTTGTTTTTACACCACTTTTATTAATAACATGAAAACTGTTTATCAATAGTCTTTTGTATCTGTTTGATAATGGCACTTCGGTGTTGAATCTATAGTAACATTTTCATGTTATTATTAAAAGTGGTATGAAAACAGAGTAATTGTTCTTTCATTTAATCGAAATTTGATCTAATTTCGTACGACTGTATAACTTCTACATGGAAATTTTTGAGATGTTTTATAAAACGGTTTGAATAAAAAGTCGTTGAATTTATATTAAAAACATATTGCAAATTACGCAGAGCTCTCTATACATTGCTCAAAACAATGACATGATTAAACTATAGTGTGATTATTTGTCAAACAAGCGAATTCAATTGATTGGTAAATTATGCATCGTCAATGTTAATTGTATACGTACCTGTATGCAAATTTATTGAAATTAATTCATCAAGCGACCTTTGGGACGATTCTGATTACCACAACAAATTGAAGTTGGTGATTTTTAGCATTTGCAAAATAAGAGAAGGAAATAAATGTCAACAGAATTTAGAATAGCTGTTGCAAAAATTATTAATTACAGGAAAGAATAAGTGCTTTTTGAAAAATGCTTTTTATATTAGCTTTCAGATATTTATGTAGAATAGATTAGTAATTTATCCATATTGTAAAATTAAACACTACCATTAGGCCAGTACAAATAGTATTTGAACAACAAAAAAATTCGTTACAGCAATCTGACAGCGGGATATTGTAGAACAAGATATTACAAAAGAGGGAAATATAATTTCTGGCTAAACCGTGCAATCTATCGAAAAAAGTTAAGTATAAAAGTTATAGGGAATAGGAAGATCTACAACTTTTCTACCTACCATCTTTACCCTAACCTCGAAATTTTCCGACTAAAATGCGAAAAACAAATTTTTCGGTTTTTCTTTTTTTTTCTTTGACAAATAAAACTTTATGAAGCTCAAACTTTGGCAAAAGATACCTTTATTCATTGCAAAAAGGCAGTAATTTTTTTGAGGAAAATATCTGGAGGTTGTAGTTAAATTTGATTTAAGAAACAAAAAAAATCAAATTTTTAACTGCGATTCCTGTTAAAACTACGCCTCCTACAGAGTTCTGTTCCGGCTCACTTACTCGTTGTTACGTCTACTTTTGATAAGTGGTAAAAAAAAGGTATACCGCAACGGAAAAAATGGCGGGAAAATTAAAAAACCGAAAAATCGCTTTTTCCGTGGCAATTTGCATATTTATCGTTGAATAATTGTTATTAATTAATAAAATCATTCTAATTTATTTATATTTGTGGAAACTATAATATTATTCCTTTAATCATTGTATAGATCGAGTTTTGATATGATGTCATGCATGTCTAAGACAGCAAATTATATCTGGTATATTTGTATCTTCGTAATCGCAGAATACCAATATGAGAAATTTAAGGAGCTGTTTTCGAAGCTGAAAACAGCATGTGAACGCAACCAGAGACCTTCTCATCCAATGAGAGGTCGAGACGGCATATACTACAGTCGTATCAACTTATGTTTAAATTGTTTTAATTCATACAAATATACTAGATATAATTTGCTATCTTAGACATGCATGACATCATATCAAAACTCGATCTGTACAATAATTAAAGAAATAATATTCTAGTTTCCATAAACATAAAAAAATTAAAATGATTTCATCAATTAATAACAATTATTCGACGATAAATATGCAAATTACCACGAAAACAGCGAATTTCGGTTTTTTCAATTTTCCCGCCATTTTTTCCTTTGCAATATACCTGTTTCTACTGTTTATCGAAAGTAGACGTAACAAAGAGTAAGTGAGCCAAAACAGAACTCTGTAGGATGCGTAGTTTTAAGAGGAATCGCAGTTAAAAATATGTTTTTTTTTTTATTGAATTTAACAAGAACCTCCATATATTTCCTTTTTGCAATAAATAGAGGTATCTTTTGCCAAAGCTTGAGCTTCATGAAGTTTTATTTGTCAAAGAAAAAAATTAAAAACGAAAAATTGGTTTTTCGCATTTTTGTCGAAAAATTTAGAGGTTACGGTAAAAATGGTGGGTACAAAAGTTGTAGATCTTCTTATTCCCTATAACATTTATAACTTTTTTCGATAGAATGCACGGTTTAGCCAGAAATCTCGAAAAACTGTTTTCAATCACTAAAAACACATCCCATTCCATCCCGGATAGCAGCTGTCGGTTCGATTTATATTTCCCTCTTTTGTAATATCTTGTTCTACAATATCCCGCTGTCAGATTGCTGTAATGAATTATTTTTTTATTTTTAATATTTTCTCCCAATTAGTACTGGCCTATATGTTGATAACACTTTTATTTGTAACTTTCGTTATTCGAGTTTAGGCATTATTACGTCACTTTCAAACATTGGCAAAAGATTACTTAGAGGATTATTACTATAGGATTACATTATGGGTTTTAACAGTCTAATAATAACTAATTGCTATTAACAGCAGAGTATAAAAGCTAATCGTGACTATAAATACATTGCACACCTTTAAATAATGGTGAATAACTTGATCATTGCAGGTATTACTTTGTATTTGTAAAATTACAAAGATCCCAGCAAGTTTACTTTCGAGACTTTGTCTGGTGTATGTAAAATATGTAAATTGTCTACTTCAGAGAAGGAAAGATTATCATCGAAAAACTGCAAATGTGGAACCTGCTTTTAATATCTAAAGCGTCTTATATGTTCATTAAACCTAATAATAAATTAGCATCCCGTTTGGCCTATATATTGGTATTGATTGAGATGGTAGCGGGCTAAAGTTCAGTGCACCTATCCAAAGACCTTTGCTATGTTTTTCAGGGGGTATTAGGATATGCCGCTGCTCGACAAAATCCTAAGATACGTTTTACGCTTAGATCCTTTTTCATCGGCCGTGAAGATCCCCGGGACTAGTCAGGTAAAACTAGCTCGGATGAGCGCAGGACATACAAAAGTAAAACGGGTTGACGACTCCACTTTGTTTCTCTCGCATCTCATACAGAAGGGAGTGTCGCTTCTCCTCGCTGTATATTTAAATTTTATCAGATTTCCGTGACCTGTAAGATCTCGGAGATTATCCTGATGCTATGCCCACTCAGCAGCCCTTTGTCAATTCAGCAGCAGTCAATGCTTCTCCATGCTGAGGCATGTTGATCTCTCAGATGGTTCCGCAAGATCTGCATACCCGCGTAGAGGGTCTTGAGGACCTTCCAAACTGGGCTCCGCTCTGGCCAGTTTGTCCACTCACTCATTCCCTTTCCAACCTGAGTGACCCGGAATCCAGGTCAAGTTGAGTCTGTTTCCACCGGCTAGCCTGTTCTCCTTGGTATCCCTGACAAGCCTCGAGTCGAGCTTTTCAGTGCGTTGAGTGCCGCTTGACTATCCGAACAGATCCAGATGTTCTCATTTATCCTACCATACCGAGTAGCTTCTCCCCATATTTGTAGATGGCAAGCATCTCGGCCAGGAAAACTGTGTTTAGATCCCACATTCGCACGGAGTATCCATCAATATATCTAGGACCCCAGAAGCCTGCTCCGGCTCTTGTGTTTGTTATAGATCGATCCGTATACCAAATTGTGACGTGCTTTGGCGTACGGCCAATTTCCCATCCTTCCTCGACGGAATGACGACCCTGAAATGCTGCTCCACGAACCACAGGGCTTTGATTACGTCCTGCTGTTCTTGTCGCAGCCTTTCAGGCTGCCCCCTAAATGGACGAACTTGGTCTGCACTCCATTTCTTTAGGGATTTACGCCATTGCAGCTAAGCCTGTAGACCGCCATCATTAAGAGATTCCTCATCGTCATTGATAGGGGTGGCCTTCAATGCTGCTGTCGGTGTACTCTTCCTCGTGGATGTAATGCCTTCTGTCCATAAGTCCATGAGCTGTAACCAGTTCAGTTCTTTACCACCATACGAGAACTGCATGAACGAGTCTTCGTATAAAATAGCTGAGTAGATCCATGTCAGCTGCTTAGACTCCAAGCTTCACTTCATGCCAATTGCTCTCTAACAATTCCAAAAGATTATCATACCATTTTGGCACCTAGTCTAAATACCAATTAGAAGAGAGAGATTTATCGTCAGTGTAGCCATTCGACATCCTGAACAAAGCTACATCAGGGTTGGAAGAACAGGTATAGCAGCTAAGATATCCTTGTGTGAGATATCACCTCCAAGCAATTATATAGATCTAGCATAAATAAAATGAACTAACTATCTGTAAAAATATTGTGAGGATAAAAATAATCTTCGAATCTGTCGTTCGGGAAAAGTAGGGTATATCTTCTAGTAACATAATAAAGGTCCTAGTATCAACCCTTTCAAAACACATTATGTTGTCAATTCGAATAAACTGCCTATGTAATGATATAGAGTATAATTTGATGTCTTTCCAAGACATTATTTGATTACAATCGTTGCGATATATTTTCGGTTCCTACAAATGAAAGAAGTCAGTGATCCATGTATCATAGTTCATTGCAAATTTCTTGCAGTTTGGATATGTTTGGGTCATCGGGAACAGTTGTACAGGCATCGAGGCCAACAAGTGGATACAAATTTACGGCGGACGAACACAATAATGATAATAACATTTGGCGAGACATAATGAGCTGTGTTTAATCAAGTCCCAACATCGTTCTAGTTCAAAAATTGTAATTCCATCCAGCAAACAACCCGCTAACGTGGACGTACTTAGTGGCTAATTGAATAAAACGGAAAAATATAATTTGCTCCATTATAGCCACGGGCTACATTCTACATGCATGCTACAACGAGCACTTTGCTCTACTCGATTTAATGAAGTGATTTAATTTTTATAAGCCTTTATTGGTTGTTCGTACGTCGTGCCTACATCCAATTGGAAAGCTCTATAAAATGGGGTTGTGAAATTCTTCCAAATTGTATATTCGTTTCGTAGTTCGCCTAGCACGGTAATTGTTTTTAATTTAACAGGTCACGTGCGAGAACAAGCTTCTGAAAGGGATTCGTTTTTATTAGTTTATCCTCCATATGTACGTTTTCAAAAACCCCATTTAGTAAGCAAATAAAAGTTTAATTTAAACATGAAAGGAAGTTCGAAAAATGCTTATTACATTCTAAAATTAAACTTAATAAAAATGTAAAAATGCATAAATTCCTGAGAGCTATTTTATAACCCAAATCAAATTGTATTTCGTTTATGTTATCCTTTTACGGGATTCGGTAAGCCCTTTTATTAGTTAGTATGCGGTAATCCATCTTTCTAGACAATTAACGTTTACCTTCCGGCATATCCTTCAATGAGACCCGTCTTACAAAGTAACAATTTCAACAAATATCAAAAGCCCATTGGCATCAATCGAAATGATACATTCCAAAAAATGATAATAACTTTCACAAAGGTTTCGTATATTATTTTTAATGTTTAACATCATGATGCGGTTCAGTTAGAACCTTTGTAGTGTGCGGATCGAAGTCCTTATCAGAATATTTTTTTGGTTTATAAGAACGGTTTCTTATAAAAAGACAACTTGTTAGTTTCCTATTAACTGGTTAATTTACTAAAGTGGAATTATCCTAAAGATTGAAGTTCGTAAGAGATATATGTTAATTAAATAACATATATCTGCTAATTAAGAATATGGATAAAGATTCGGGCGTCTCACAGCCGCCCAGTCAGGTATCGGTAAGTGACAACATGAATGGTAGCAATATCGATTTCAATAATAAATATAGACCTTCAGATGTCGGTCCGTATAATGTTTTTGTAGAGCATAAGAATAAAAACATTGGCCGGTTACACCCAATTCGAGTTGGGCATTATTTATTGAATTGCGAAAATAAAAATATTAGAGAGTCAATCTTAGATATACCTATTGTTGGTGTAAACAGGGTAAAAGTAATTTTCAATAACTACGCAGCAGCTAATTCACTAATAAATACTAAAGTACTTGAAAGTAATGATCTAATCGCATACATTCCCAAGTTTTTTACCGAAAAAAAAGGTATTGCAAGAATGGTTGATACGCATTTTAATGAAGAGTATTTACTCAATGCAATAGAATCAGAAAGTAAAGTAACTAGTGTGAAACGAATGAACAAAAAAGTCTACGATGAAGAAGGTAACCCGAAATTTGTTCAACGACAAATGGTTATCTTATCATTTCTAGGATCTAAGATACCAAGTCATATCAAAATAAACAAAGTTATATTCCCTATCGAACCTTATGTTCACCCCGTTGTGCAATGCTTTAAATGCTTGCGGAATGGGCTTGGGCACACTTCTCAACAGTGTAAGGGCAAGCCGAAGTGCAGAAATTGTGGTGAAGAACACGAATCAGACGAACAAACAAAATGTCAAAAATAAAATTTGTATTAATTGTAAAACCGCAGAGCATAACAGTACTTCGAGGGACTGTCCCAGTTTCAAAAAACAAAAATCAATAAAAGAAACAATGGCAATGCACAATATATCTTTCAAAGAAGCAGAAACATTCGTAGAAAATCCAAGCTATGCAAAAGTGGTTACTAATAATCGGTTCGATTTGTTTAACAACCTAAAAAATTTTCCTTCTTTAGATAAAAATAGCGATTCAACGAATAAAAATTTCCTCAATAAACCCAAACACACACAACAGAATATACAAAAAAATAAAATTCATCGTCGAGAAAAAACTCCAGCCAGGAAAAGAAAGTACAGCGCATCTCCCGTAAAAATAATTCAGAAAAATCAAAGAAAACTAACGTAATGATTTCAAATCCCCATCGGGATGAGCTTATACAATATAAAGAAAAAATGGTAGAACAATTAACAAGTTTCTTCAACGGTATTATTAAAAACTTTGTGCCACAAGAACAAATAGAAGGTATATTACATTCATTAAATATCAAACAAACAATAGCTGAATTTGTGATAGGTAGAAACTTGGAACAAAATAATCACTCTCAAGATGATACAGATCTAACCATAGAATCAGATTTTGATGAGGAGTACTAACAATAATAACAATTATGCAAGCCGTATGGAATTCAATCAGTTGAATATCTTACAATGGAACATACGATCCATGAATGCTAATAAAGTCAATCTTATAAATTATATTGAACAAAATCCAACCGAAATTATAGTATTAAGTGAAACATGGTTAAAACCCACAAACCTTTTTAAATTTAATGGGTATATTATAGTTCGTTCAGACCGCCTCGATGGGAAAGGTGGAGTCGCTATATTAATAAATAAAAATATACAGTATAGCACAATCAAAATAAAAAAAAATTTTCAAAGTGATGTACAGATTTGTGCCGTGAACATTAATGAACTTAATCTAAATTTAATTTCTATTTACAAACCTCCAAACCTTTCAACAACAACATTACAATGGCAGAAAATTTTCTCTCAATTTCCGAATAACAATACCATTTACCTAGGAGATTTTAATGCACATCACCCCTTATGGGGCTCATTGAAACAAAATGCAGAAGGCACCCGCCTGGCTGACGCGTTGGAGGATGCACAATTAGTAGTTATTAATGATGGTACTGCTATACGGGTTAGCTCTCCCTTGCAACAAAAATCAGTCGTAGATCTTACAATAGGCACACCAAACGTAATACCCTATGTTATGTGGCATGTTTTTCAAGATTCCTTAGGATCAGACCATTTTCCCATACAAATTACATACAAAAACAAATTTCAGGTGAAAAAAATATGTCCAACAACTAGGTGGAAAGAGACCAAAGCAGATTGGGAAGTATTCGGGAAAAAGTTAGAAAGGCATATATTTCCCACGAATTTAGAGAATAATACAGCAAAATTTAAGCATGTAATGAAGGCTATCGACAATGCCTGTGACGACTCAATGCAAACAAAAAACCTTTCTCACCAAAAACAAGCTGGTGGGACGATCAATGTAAAGAAATTACCAAACTGAGTAAAGAAGCTCTACGTGAATATATCAAGCATTCAAATTTGGTTAATTTCTTAAAATACAAAAATATAGATGCCCAAACAAAACGACTATTCAAAACAAAAAGTAGACAGTCCTGGGAGAACTTCTTGAATAGTTTAAACAGGAATACCCCTTTATCCAAAATATGGAATTATGTTAAAAAAATCAGTAATAGGGATCACAACTATAATAAAAAACCTCTACTCACTGAGGAATTAATTCAAAACATATTAGATAAGCTTGCACCACCCGCTGTCGCCAATTTTTCCTTAGGAAAATCAATAAATGGGAGGATTAACGATATTGTGGATAGTAAGTTCTCATACAGTGAATTTATGGCAGCCCAGAAAACGTTTAGCTCTACAGCTCCTGGCAGGGATAATATCACATATAATATCTTAAGCAAGATACCTTTGAATTTTAAAATTAAAATCCTTGAAATGCTCAACGATTGGTGGACGCAGGGGGGTTACATTGACGATTTGAAAGAGATTATAATTTGTTTATTCTTGAAACCCAATAAAGATGAAAGTCTCGTGTCACCCTATAGGCCAATTTCACTTATGCTGTGTATTACAAAAACTTTCCGACCAACATTGTAAATATTTTAAATTACAACGACATCAAAATATATAACATAATTTTTCAGTACATAGTACAAAATAATATTTCAATTTAAAAATGTAACCAACATCTAATAAAAAAAACTTTTTGTGGCTAAAAGAGACAACTCTAAGGCCAACAACCCCCCCGCAACAACAACAACATCATGATGTATACAGTGGCGGCACGTGAGTTATGAAAGAAGGTGGGCATGAGAAAAATAACCTATTTATTTTACATAAAATCCATTCTATTTTTTATGATGGAAAGAACGTCTATGACTTTGTTATCAAAATCCGGGATAGACTGGACAAACTTGTTTTCTATTAATAGGACCGCCAATGCGTTCAGTCGATCTTCTGACATTATACTTCTCAGAAAAGTTTTAATGCGTTTGAGGTGAAAAACATCGTTCACATTCTGCTGTCGACATAGGCTTTGTACAAATAATATCCAACACTTTGTATGTTTCCGTCAAAACCTTTTTTAAGTTGTTGTCTGTTATGAACGTGTTAAAAGTGGCAAAATATCACCTACGTCACTCATGTCATCGCGGTCATAAATTGCTGAAAGTTTTAATTTTACACTCTACAACATAAGATAAGATTTCACAGTTCCATCAAAATGTTTTTGTGGAAATGCATGTCCATAAGTTTTAAAATTTTGAGAATCAGGTAATTAGAATTAGATCCCTAAAATCGAATCGGTCGCTAATTTGGCTTAAAATAGTGTCACATTAATACATTATTCTTTGCAATAACAGTTCCGTTATCTCCAGCTGTCGTTTTTTGTATTCTCTTAGCAGGTTCTTTATTATTGCGTTCTTGATTGTCATTGTCAGTAGAATTTCTGATTCGAATAATTTACTGTTGGAATTGTTCAATTGCCTTTTGCAGTTGAGCACACTCAATCCCGCGTATTTGAGTCTGATTAAATAATATTTCAAAATGTGGCATAATGAAATGAAATATTTTCAACCAGTATAGAAATTCCGGGCAATTCAAATGTTTCAATAAACCACTTTGCTTCACTAATAGAAACCGAATCCATACCATCTTCGTCAATAATTTCGGCTAAACATTCTTCTTGAAAGAATCCTGGTGTTCAAATAATGTGTTCACAGTTCGACTTTTGAAAATCCAGCGTGTAGGAACAGCGCGTGGTAATCTACATTTGACTATTTCATCAAGAATTTCCGTTCGTTTTGGCGATCGTGAAAAAAAGCTTGAAAATGACTGCTCGTTTAATAATTAAATTAAATTGATGCGAGTAACAGTGAATATAATGTGCATGTGTAAATGTTCCCTTGATAACGGCTTGGACTCCATTTGTCTTACCACTCATCACGGCGCCCCATCCAGCTTTGAGCGATTAGTTTATTGTTATCAGACCCAGAAGGAGAATGTAAAATAGTTTGCAAATCATTCGGCAATGTTTTTGCTAATTCATCAGCATTATGTTCATCCGGCTTTAAAAAAGATCAAAAGCGTTCAAAAATTTGTCCATTAAACACGTATCGAATAATAACAACCATTTACGTATGATTAGAGGTGTCTGTAGTTTCATCGGCCACCAAAGCACTGGAATTTGCAGATTTAATTTATTTTAATATTTCCTGCTTGTAAATTTGCAACATTGTATCTAGCAATTCTTTCTGAATAGTTTTTGAGACGCCTTTAACTTGTGAACCCGAACCTTTCATATGTATTGCAATCACAGCGTCTAATTCAGCTGCAAAGTTGATTAAGCCTATATACATACCTGGATTTTCCGACGTCAATGTCTCATCATGGCCTCGTAACGCCAATTCAAAGGCTCACTTCAGACTTTACGTCTTCGAATTGAATTCACACACTGTACACTATGAAGGCAAGGCGTTTACTGGATATACGATGATTTGTGCCCCAAACCGACGATATAAGCGTGTATGGCGAAGATAACTGTAGTCAGCCGAATCATACTTGAAATAGACACACTTCAGAACGTTCGCCGGAACAGTTTTTAGCGTTATCAATGCATCCGCGTGACGTATGGAATAAAATAATACACAGAATTACATGCAAATTTCTTTCTGTGTTTATCTTGGTGGTTGGATGGGCAAGTTGGTGGTGGTATGCACGTGCCCTTGTACCAGCCTCCACTGGATGTACAAATATCATTATCCATATAATTATTTTCACAACTTGTGTCAACGATTTAGTGAATTATTTTCTGCTCAACATTATATTTACCATCATATACAGAATGGCCCGTTTATCTTGGGACACCACCTCATTCCATAAAATATACAATGTATTTATATACAACAGTTTCTTAGTTTGATTTATATTTTAACAATTATATACTTCTGTGTATACAGGGTACTCTATTTTCCGTAAACACGGGTCAACTTTCTTAAGTTGAATGGGACACCCTATATATTATTGCATATTTTGATTCTACACAAAATTCTAGACACATTTCATGTATAATGTCCTATACCTAAGTCTAACCGTTTTTGACATATTTTAAATTACATGTCAAAAATGAAGTTTGCAAAGCCCTAAAATAATTATCAATTTTTCCCATAAGGAATCCTCTATTATTTAATTTGGATTGAATTTCTTGTTGAAGACCTACTAATAGATTTTCATAATATTTGGAAAACTGTTCAAAAAATAAGATTAAAAATGAAATTGAAAAAACTACCAAAAATCAATGTTTTCAAATGGAAACCCCCAAATTTTTTAATGTTATCTTATTCAGCATTAAAAAAGAAGGCGAGTTTGTGTAAACTTGTTTATTCCAAAATTTTTTAGTTTTCGAAATATTCGCAATATAACATATTTCTATTATAAAAATGATATAGTTTGCTATATGGCTCTTAAGTTGGCCATGACGGCATTTAAAAAACAATCCGTACTAGAGAATGTCTATATTTATTGCCTTTTGATAATCATGCTTGCTTAAATTATGGGCCGTTTATCTTGGGAGACATATCTCAGAAAATATAGGAGATGAAGCGAAAAGTTAATTGGGTTAATTCGACCTTTTAATTTATTTCATTTCAAAATATGCAATAATATATAGGGTGTTCAATTTAAATTAGGAAAATGAACGTGTGTCCATGGAAAATAGAGTATCCTGTATATACAGAAGTATTTAATTGTTAAAATATAAATAAAACTAAGAAACTTATACGGAAATTTTTTTTCTCTACCTTGTATACTTACAGAAAATGTTCATTCCGCACAAAAAAGAGCTTATGTTTGTAAAACATAACGATTTGGATTATACGAATAATGTATATCCAAATATTCCCCTGGGTGTTGAATGAGAAACATACATTGTAAAAAAAAATTATTTCCAATTAATTAATTAAATATAGAATAAACAAAAATTTCCCCAAACTACCAACAATTATTGGCCGAAAAGGGCTAAGCCACAAAAAGCAAATCAAAGACGTAGAAAAAACGTATTTTTGGAGCAATATTCTAAATCTGCGAAAGGTTGTCAATATATAATGTTGCTTCATCTTCGCAGAACTTCTTCAAATCTTGTAGACATTTAATTTTTTTGGATGTGCTTGGTATGAGACCTAAACAAATTTTTTTGATTAGATTTTGTATTATATGACGTATATATTCTCGAACGATCTGCAGAAGGTAGTCATAAACAGCCCAACACATGGTAAAAAGACCAAAATATCTCACGCCATTTATGAATAGATGTCCCATTATTTTAGTCTTTTTACCACGTGTTAGACTGGTTATGAGATAAATGAGTATATTAATAAATGCATTTGTTTCTAATTCTCTTACATTCAAATGAATTGAATTGTTAGCAGATGTTAGTGTAAGAAACTAGATGTCGGGAGTATTCGGGACATACTGGTCTCTGTCGGGAAGTAAGGGACAAAAGGGGTGCTCACATGGGCGTTATAAATCACGTATCACGCCCATTCTGTTCGAGGTAGGAGATAATACTATCCTCCTCTTCGTCGATTCTTTATCGCACTTATTAACTTTCAACACCCGTGTCGATTTGATTCAAGCTGTATACTACGTGTAGTGAGGTAAATAAGAACATGAATATATTGATATTGGATTAATGCAATATTATTACTAGAAAATGACAGCTCTAGAGAAGACCGATATATCGATGAACCGTTCAATACGATATTGCCTAAATGTTGAGTACAACCTGTTGAAATTATGTTTAGAAAACCGTGGACAAAACCAAAAAGAAATCTGAAATGATCCAGCTATTGTGTAACAAGCATGTTCTGTTCATATTCACTAACTTTAGTATTGATGTTGACTTTGGAGGACCCTCACGTGCGGTCACTTCAAACTGGTTGGAAGTTCGCCTAAAAACGGAATAGGCAATTTCCTCTACCGGAAACAATCAGTCAGGCATGTGATGACGTACAATTTTTGCAGACGAATATGAACTAGCGGTATTCGATTATCGACGTTATAGATTTCTATAGGATATGAACATTTATAATCTAAGACTATCTGGCGATATTTTTCTGCATTTACATTATATATGGAACTCTGCTTTAGTAGGAATCTATAAAATTGTCTGAGTAACTACAGGAACCAGTGTTGAATGTAGTTAATGATTATCAACATTTTAAACTACCGATTATAATTTACAATTCATGTTTCAATATCAATTTGAATATAATGAACTGAAAGGTATGACCTGTTTGTAAAAAATGGTTAGCAAAAGATTTTCTTTAAGTCTGAAGAACGAGAATGTTGCTATGTTATTATTAAAAGTGGTATAAAAACAAAGTAATTGTTCTTTCATTTAATCATAATGATAAATTACCATAGAGTAACGGATTCTACCATCGATTGATAAAATAGCACAGCACAATGAATTATGCGTTATATACTCGGATAAAGATATTTTAGGCCAGTATGACAGTCACGCCGATATGATAAAATATATGATAGACAATGATTTGCAACAAGTTTTACCTCAGTTTTATAAACTACTTTGTTTGACAGTCAAACGAATTAAAACTTACATGCCAAATACAATGGGCCAAAATCTATTGAAAAAGATTTAGTAAAACACTTAAAACAAAATGATACATTTTTTGATAATATTATTGATCATTTTTCGCAAACTAAAGACCGTAGAATTCCGTTAATATATAAAAAAAGTTAATAAAATTAATAAAAAAAAAAGAAAATATGAAAAATTCCAAAAAAAAGGAAAAATATTAAAAATCCAAAAAAAATAAAAGACAAAAAACGAACAAAAAATTTTTTTGGCAAGAGAAACTCTATACCTCCACGTTGGTTCTTGCTGGGTAACAATTAATGTTGTCACTGAAGTAGCTGGTACGGTCCGGGTCACAGTGCAAAGGTTAAAAGGCTGTGAATAGAGTATATTTTTACAAAAACGTTTTATGTCCAGCCTCCTCTCTCAAAAATTCACGAGCCGCCACTGTTGGAATCTCTCGTGGTGGAACAATAGACGAGATTGCTGTGGAACACCGACCATGAAAGTATCTATAGAAAATGAAGAGATATCCCACCTTTCTACGATGTTCTAGATACGTCAATCAAATCAAACGAATTCTCTTCTGATAGCATCCAAAAGCTTCAGCGTATGTTTGGGAGCCGAACTCTAAACATGTCATCAGTGCTCCAGGCTCCAGGACAGGTCGAATTTATGCTTTGTAGATTATGAGGAGCTGCTGAGATGTAAAGTAGCTCTTGGCACCGAATAGAAAACCAAGTTTTTGAGGAGCGGTTTTCGCAATGGACTCCACATGATCATCCCATGAAAGGGTGCTGTTGATGGTGATCACGAGCATGGATACGGAAGGCTTCATAGGAATAGTTGTACCTGACATCATCATATTAGGGATTGTGGGATCCGCCTTCCTGGAGAAGACGCAAGCTTGAGTATTGGTTGCATTCAACTCTACTAGATTATCAGATCCCTACGGGACAGGTGGTCACATTCAGCAGATCGTTTATATGGAGCAGAAATAAAGTGGGTGCCAAGACAGATCCCTGTGGAATACCAGCGTTGATAGCCATTGTATCGGAGGATATTCCGTCAACCACCCCATGGAGTGATGTATCTGGAGAAAAATTCGATAGTAAGCGACAAAGTTGAGGTGACAAATCATGTGATGGCAGTTCCCCAAGAAGACTTTTGTGTCAGTCTCTGCCAAATGCTTTAGAGATATCCCATAATGCAGTTAGAGATTCCCCATGTTTTTCAATAGATTTCTGCCATATATGTGTTACGTAGACAAGCAGGTATCATGTTGATCTCTGCTGACGAAAGCCATATTGCCAGTCATTGACGATTTTGGAACTCAGTAAGTACTGGATAAGCTCGATTTTGATCACTTTAGAAATCACAGATAATAGTTCAATGGGTCTATAGTTATTAGGAAGGGTCTTCTATCCTTTTGTGGAATTGGTTAGACCCTAGCTGTCTTCCAGCTGGAAGGAAATACACCAAGTTTGTATGAAAGGGTAAACAACCTTCAAAAAACTGGTGTTAATTCAGGCACACATTCCTTGAGAACGACATGTGGAATTCCGTCTGGCCCATAGACGTTTTGATATTGCGATCAAGCAGAATGTGCAAGTAATTAATTACTAATTGAATGATTGATTGATTTACTTTTGCGAATCGGACAAAAGTAACTTCCTATGAACTAGTGTTGAATTCAAAGAGTTCTATAGATATAGGAGACAAGTCCTATACCTATAATATAACATTGGTTCTATCTCGAGGGTTATCTGTCCTTGTCGCACATAACGCTACGGTAAAACCCACAGAGAACTTAAGTATTTCTTTAACTTGCTAAAGCTATGCTTAAATTGTGAACGGTGCAAATGATCATAATTCTCTTAAGGAATTACGTGGTGGAAATCGTGCGAGAGAGACAGAAAGCCCACGAGCTCGACTCGTACAATCCCACTTGTCTCCTCTATATATAGAACTCTTTGGTTGAACTATTCAAAGAATTACAACTTAATTGTATGCAGTTTATAACTCATTACACTGTTTGATGAAATAATTACATATTGATACTGAAGTAAATGTATGGTTCATTCATATATTTGTTCAATTGATTTACAAGAATTGTATCTATATTTAAATGTTTCCAAGACTATTACCCAGAATTCATTTGAGTTCCTTGTATAACTGCCTCAGAGGATATAAAAAAGCTATATGAAAATACCAAATTTGTTGTTGAAGAATCGATAATCGCAAATCTTCGATTATTTCATCAAAAATATTTTCCATCTTTCCTGCACTGATTACTCATAATCATTTCATCACATAACGGGGAACGGTGACCATCTCCTGAGAAGATACAACTGAGCATAATCCGAATCTATCCATGGCAGCGTTAACACATAATTATTTGACTGCTAGTTTCTATGCAGGAGTTCAAATTAATCCGGAATGCCTTGTGTATACCCTAATATTTTATGTAGTACAAGACATGCTTCTCCTAACCACAACGTCTCTCCAGCAAACACGTTCATCCTTCTATCTAAGGGATGCAGAACATGAAAAATGCAAGGACCTTACGCAATATCTCATGCTAACCGTAAATAAAAATAAGAGATGCTTTGAAAATGTATCGTTTTGATATTCTACTTTTAAAATATTGACACCAGAAAGAAACTTTTATACCTACAACAAAAAGCGAAAAAAGTTAAAATCGGACTACATAAATAATTAAACACATTTCTGTTGTACAAAGAGACTGAACAAACAGAGAAAATACTCAAAGGACGTACATTTTAAAGAGTGGAAAATCGAGATATTCAGATTTAAATGACGTAGATTTCCCAAGTCCATGAACAAGGAAATAACCGAATAAAAATCTTTGTTTGAAATGCAAATTGCTTAACAACATTACGAACCGGCGAAGTTGAACAAATTACGAATTCTTCCTGATGGACTTGTGATGTATTAAAAGGAGTCAAAACCATACCGAGCGACAAAAGTTTTGTGAAAATAAATATACCATTCATTTCGCAGTGTTGTCACTTTTAATTCCAAGGTAATCTTAATCTATTTGTCTAAAAAAGCATCTTCATTATTTCCGGATGCCAATAATTACACGAGGACAAGGTGAAAAGTCTCTGAAAAAAAAACAGATGGTGCCACAATCAACAATGCCATGTGACATTTGTGATGTACACAGTAAAAAATCGAAGCGAAATTTGACACCAAAATAACACCACGCGTGGTCCAGATTTATCCACACCAATTTGGTGTAAAATCAACACCATATAAGCAGTGTTCAATTGACATTCAGCGGTGAATATATTTACACCAGTAATTGTTCAAATTTGAAATTCTGAAGTGTTAATTTGACTCCGAGGAGGTGTAAAAACATAACTTTTGCGGTGTATGAAGAGCACCTTATGGTGCATTTTTTTCACCAGATATAATGCGAATTCAACGTTCACGGTGTCGATTTTTAACACCAAACAGAGTACACAACTATTAAAAATGGTAAATCTTACACTATCAATTATTTAAATTTTACACCATATGGAGTATGGAACTCATCTTAGATGGTCGATTCAACACTGATGAAAGTTCGAATTTTTGACACCAAATAGAGTGTGCAACTCATCTCTTGTGGTCATTTTAACACCAAAAATTGCTATAAATGTATACACCAAATGGAGTGGCGACATATTATAGTTGCTAAATTGGTACCAATAATATTTTCTTCATTTATTTACTAGTTCAATCATATCTGACAAGAATAAAAAACTTATTGTAAGCTGAAAATAAGTTCATATTTTTGTACCAAAATGATCATTTCAGTTGTGAAACAAATTGATATTGAATTTCACATAAGCAAATTTTTTGTAGCTCAAGTTACGTTATCAAAATAACAAATCAATTATGGTGTAATACAATAACATTTCTTGAGAAAAAAAATTATGAAAGGTTATTAGATTTTTGAGATTGGCGGGACATTTTCTATATTGGAGTAGAGAGGACTAAATATATAAAGAGACCACAAAAGTATTCAGAATCATATCATTGTCACTCTTGTGTTTCTTCAAAACCTACTTTAGGCTTTTCGCCATTAGATTGCGAAGAACTCATGATCTGATTATTTTTGTGGACTTCAAAAATTTGATCAGTTTAAAAATAGCAAAGAATAATGTAACTTATATATAAATATCTTTTATTTTTGAATAGTTACACAAAAAAATGTTAATATAATATTTTACCTATTTAGAAGCGAAATAATAAGATATCTTATTTAAATTTCAAAATACAGTATTGAAACGTAGGAATATTTTAAAACATGCTATTATTTACAAGAAAAACAGCCTGTTACATAGGTACAGGAGTTTTAGAAACATAATTTAGGCTTCCTAGGCTTTCGAAATACTTTCTTGCGTACTTTTCTATCTATTCTTTTATTTTTTAAGATTAGAATCCACAACATCTAGCATTGCTAGGAGTTTTGAAAATTCGTCCTCATCAATGAGACAGCCAGTCTCATCAGTCCCTTCATATTCGGATACAGCTGTTTCTTCTGATTTGGAGAGGTTCATGGCAAATTTTTCAAGACCTGAAAATGAAGATGACCAGTGCCCAATAATATGATAAATATCTCAATAAATGGTTTTGCAAGAAAATTTTTGTTTATAAAAACAAACATGAATGAAATAACTTGGACTGATTTCTCCCCAAGTGAACCGACTTAGGTTATCTTTCAGAAGGTCTCGCCAGTGTGCATGTGCTGCAATACCCAAGATTACCGTCCAGTTTCGAACTTCGCTACTGCAATTTGGAGTACCTTAGTCAGACGGCTTATTACCAACGCCAATCGGCATTGCCTCAACAAATGTCAATGTCGATTGGCGTTGGTAACAAGGCCACTTGGGTTCGATTTCTAGTGAGACCTCATTTTATATTTCTCAAACCTCCTTTCATTAAAAATGGTTGATTCAAGACAAGAAGTGAATCTAGGCCGAGTTAGGTTAAGTGTTTCAATAATTGAAAGTTAGGTTATGATACAGTGACTATAAAAAATATTGGCGACAAACAGTTCACACTGCAATGTTTCGGCAAATAATTCAGCTCAATTGTTCTGTGCAAAGACAAAACAACCTTAAAAGTTTTGCACCATATACCACTTTCACCACAGTATATTATACTGTGCTTTGACTGTTTACTTTGTTCAATTTATAGTTGTTCTGTATTTCATGTGCACATATTGTTCATGTGCATATTATTTATACGATTTATATTTTCTTCTGGAAAAGTAATGTATGGTGATTAACATTTGATTAATAAATGGAGGATTATTGATTTTGAGGTCTTTGTTTCCCTGTTAAGTATTTATTTACATTTTTTTTGTCAAAACTGTCAACACCCATAACCCCATTAGATACAAGAGGCTTTAGTACTGAACAACTGTATTGTCTATGTAGAAAAGACAAATGAGTTGCCTTATTTGCTGGAACATGGTGGAACCAATAAAATCGGACAGCTGTTGTCACCACTGTATTTTATAGTAGTTATATAGAATTAGGCAAAACGGTTTCGTACGTAAAAGCTCGTAGCCACAGTAACACTGAAGTGGACGTCTCGTTATCTTTCATTTTCTCAATCATCCTCTCTCAATTTCTAATTTCTTATTCTATTTAGCATCAGCAACCACAATTTTTTGGTACCATTTGTTTTAATAGAACAAGATCCTAACTGCGCATGATCACAAACCAAATTCCCAAGTTGTAACCCAATAGCGAATTCGTGTATGTCGTGTATATAATATGAAAATATACATGCCAAGGATTTCGTTATGACACAATTCAGATGTACATAGATGTGCATATACCTACCTAAGTATAAAAATTATGAATATGAAATTCTTACCTTTCAGAATGAAGTCTTTATATTCCTTATTTTTGTTCAAACACATCCACTTTTGGAGGTTATGGGATTCAACTTTGATAAAAAGCGACATTATTTCACTTCACTCTATCGACTAAGAGCAAGATACTGATAAAGGCACGTAAACAACTAGCCTGATCAATATTCAATGTGTCTACTGTGAAAAAGTCAGTACACATGCAATGAAAAATTTTTCAGCAGCAAAATGGCGGGTTTGACTATGTACGACACAAGGCCAATGCGGGAGGAACTGACTGAACTGAGCTCGTAAAGTAGTGAGCTGATCGGTCGATAGGTGCTGTTTTAACCATTTGCAAATTCAATACAAATCCATACAGTGTATTATCGAAGTTAAGTTAGGTAGGTGTTGAAACGGAGTTTTTCTGGTAGAGTAATTTTGACGGGTTCAGCACTTAACACCATATAGTGAAGAATGCTTACACCACAATAGGGTGTGAAAGTTTACACCGGTCAAATTTTTTACTGTGTACCATCTTTAACCAGAACCCATTAAAATTTTCAGACTGATATGTCATTCTGTTCTGTTTCAACATCCATCGAAATCAAGCAGCTTTGAAGATTTTTGTAAACATGGAAAAAGGTGAATTTGGCGTCTTGATTAAACATTATCTCTCTTATTTATTAACAAAATAGATGAATTCGACCTAAACTCTGACTTTAGGGTCATTTTCGGATAATTTTGGTATTCTGACTCCGATTTTATCGTGAATGTCGTGGAATGTATAACCACAAATTTGCTAATTTGTTATAAACAAATTATATTTATTATTAAATATACGAATTTGACCAAAATGTCAAGTTTATAGTGGTTGTCGGATAATTTTGGCCTCTTGAGTACGATTTTATTGCTGTTATGGTCTTCAAATGCATTATCGTAAAAATTTTCAAAAGCGAATTAGAAAAAAATTATGAAAATTTTGTTGATGTTTCAGTATGACAAACCTTCGATAATAAATATATATAGAATTAAACATATTAATTTTTTCAAGGAGGTATGGGAGTTATGGAAGGGAAAACAATTATTTAAAATTAGTGGCATGCCATTTTTTATTATATTAAGACTCAACACATTTCATCAATTTTGTCAAAAAGTTCTATGAGTGTGCATATAAAAATTAATAAAAATTTCACATTTCTTTTTTTTTATTTGTTACTAAATACTTTGTTTATAACAATTCAAACATATAGGTATGCATTTAAAGGCCATAATAACATTGAAATCGTACTCAGGAGGCCAAAATTATCCGAAAACAACTATAAACTAGATATTTTGGTCAAATTTGTATTTTTATTAACAAACCCAATTGTTTATAACAATTCAAAAAATTATATATGCATTTAAAGACAATAATAGTAATACAATAGTACTCAGGAGGCCAAAATTATCCGGCAACGACTATAAACTCGACATTTTGGTCAAATTCGTATATACATATATATATATATATATAAATATATATATATATATATATATATATATATATATATATATATATATATATATATATATATATATATATATATATATATATTATTAACTAAAGTCTTATGATTTATTTTGCCCCACGTTGTGGTGACAATTATTAACTAAACTCTTATGAGTTTATTATTTAATTATGAATTATTATTAATTATACCGGCTAGCTTTCTCATTGTATTTTGAATCTTATTAATGTTTGTTTGATTTGAATAATGAACTCTTTTATTCTATATCTATGGAATTATATATATGGAATTAAACACAATATTCTTTGAATTTTAAAACTTTTAATATTTAAATTTCTATGACACTAATTTATCTCTGGTATCAATTTTTAATGTTATGTTCATATATAGATCTATGATCTAACCTCAAAATTATTTACTATTTATCTTTGTTTACAAAGTTATAATCTACAATCTTTCTTTCAGATTTACAGACAGATAATAATACAATGGGGAAATAATAAATAAACTTACGTTTAGTTTATATCCAACAATATGTTTTAAAATGTAGGCATTGTTCAATTGGCGTGATCTTATTATTAATTTGATAATTCACTTTAACCGTACACAATTTCTTTGCTATAGACAATAAACACAGGTAAACTATTTTGGTTGGTTCTTTTGAAATCAGGAACTGTTGAAAATTGTTAACTTAGTTTTATTCTTTTTATTAAAGATACAAAACTCTTTAATGATGTTTGGAATTTTATCGAAGGCTGGCTATCGTTCGATGTTACTTATTAATTGTAGGTTATTGTAACCTTTAAACTTTGTTCGGAGACTTGGAACACTACTTGACTTGGAGAAATTATTTATTTGCTTCTGTTACTTTCAACCTTACGAAGCTACTGGAACACTTGAATTCACCGATGTTTATCCAATAAACTATGGTTATGGAAACTTTAAGAGTTGCTTGAGTACCTTGACTCTTCAGATGTTGATGGCTAACTAACTTGGCTTGTCTTCAGATGCCTTTTATAGGCCTTCAAAAAGGACGCCAAGTATTTTCAAAAATAACCAATGATGTGCTTAGTTTACCTATCAAGAATGCTTTGATGATTGTTGCAAACTGACAGAAGTATTACATTGTTACTAGTCTGACGTTTATAAAATCGCCTCGACCAATCTGAATTTAGTATTCTATAAATTTTGAATTATTGGAGATTTTCAACTTATTTTAAATGATGATGATTCCTTCTTTTTAAATTCATATTGCCTACATTTTTCCACTCACTTTGGTATAAGATAACCTATGATTAGGTTATTATTAATATGATTATTCCAATAATTATTATAAATTTGGCAGTTGTCATTCTTAAAAACTAATACATAATATAATATATCAATAACATTTCTTTAACATTATATAACTCAAATTTTCTAATCCTAACTTATATCTATAATAAAATTTTTCAATAGTTTGTGCTATCTCATGATAGTTTTTGTAATCATTTTAATTATGATTTCTGCCTTTGTAACACTGTACTCTTATTCACTTTCACTGAAGTTTTTGTTTTACACTTCTATTCTAATTACATTGTTGTTTATTATGTTTTACATTGTTTATGATATTATACTAACTATTATTTAACTTTTAATATTGTTTTTAATTCCATATAGTATCTTTTTATTAATCTTTTCTGATTTTCAATGTTCGGTAAGTTCTAATTTTTACCATTTTTATTGTTTAGGAAATGAAATCATAACAATATATATATATATATATATATATATATATATATATATATATATATATATATATATATATATATATATTTTTTTTTTTATAGCAAATTTGTGGGTATACATTCGACGATATTGACGATAAAATCGAACTCAGAATACCAAAATTATCCGAAATTGACCCTAAAGTCGGAGTTTTGATCGAATTCATCTATTTTGTTGAGAAATATATATATATCGAAAGATGTGCAAACTAGAGAAAAATTATGAAAGCTGATTCCATATTCCTACGTAATTTCAATTCTACTGATAAAATGATACGTAAATTGAGTTCCACTGATAAATTCACACTACGTAGATTCAGTCCCGGATTTCAATATAATTCCCAGAATATTCTTATAAATACAAGATTAGCGATTCCGATTACAATATTTGCATTCTATCGACAGAGTTAGGGAGGTAGGTTAGGTTAAGTTGGGTTAGGTTAAAAGCAAAGGGGGTACAATAAAAAATCATTATTAATTGTTATGAGTGTTAAAATTAGCGCAATTACTATATTTGCATTCTAAATCAATAAAGTTAGTAGGTTAGGTTCCTTCTCTTGCACCGAGCCTCAAACCGCATCCAGGCGCGTCCACAGGTGGCGGATAGGGGAATGCTCACGGCCCTGTTGCCAGCAGGGTCAGGAGAAGGAGTGCAACTAAAAATAGCTCCCGCGGACCAATAGGCACCCAGACGCTGGATAGATTAAGGCTCGAAATCACATGCTCCTGGGAAGAAGGTGATGGATATATGTGGTTGATACGGAAGAACCATATGTTCTGGTTAGATGTAGTAAGCTACCCCATCACAGATCATCTACTAAGGCACAGAGTTCATAAATGTGGGCATCAACGATCGCGAAATTCGTTTCAATGAAAGAGACAATTAGTGCTGTTATCCACGAGAATCCTTGAAAGATAGACCCTTCCTTTAGATCTGACGTAATGCTCACGCGGTTCCGCACCAAAAGGTTGAAGATAGGAGAGGTTTTAGCGGATATGCTCGTTTTTACAGTCCTGCACTATCAGGACTGATAGATCAAAAGCTCCTTGTATGCTTTAAGCATTTCCTCTCCACAGAAAAAAAAGTTAGGTTAGGTTAGTTTACAAACAAAGGGGGTACATTAAACATTAGTTTAGTGTTAAGATTAGGGCAATTACAATATTTGCATTGTATATAAACAAAGTTAGGTTAGTAGGTTTGGTTAAGTTAGGTTAGAAGCAAAGGGGGTACAATAAACAATCATTATTGGTTACTGTGTAAATACGTACAGAAGGGTGGTTGGCCTAGGCAGCAGGTACTACATCCTAATTATCTGACCTGAAAACCAATTACATATCTGGGACTCAGTTTACGTAGACCTTAAAAATATTTACCTACATAGAAAAGCAATTAATAGATGCCAGACTCAATTTACGTCGACCCATATCAGCAACTCCGACGGAACAATTCTTTCAATAAATGAAAAGTGAAATTTTAGTTTTTGGGATCATCTCATAAAATACGATTTCAATCGTAAAACTAGTCATCAATAATATTTTTTTAAATCTTGGCTTCCGGATGGATTCTGCGTCACAATAGCTCGACTTGATGCAGGCGTTTCGCCAACCATTGCAGGTGGCATCTTCAGGGCAGGCTTGAGGCTTGAACTGAACTTGGTTCTACTGGTTTCTGTAGCCGTATTGATTCTAGGAAAAATCCTTCACGCTACACAGTTCACCGCCTTTATTCCGGTGGTTAACTCCGTTCCGGCACCTGACCCTGCCGTTGTGTGATCATGTGCGAAGTGGAATTATCGATGCTGGGTTTTCAAATGTTGGGAAGGTAATATCCTGAGTAACGGTTTAGATTATTTGGATGTTTTAGGATTTCTATAGCTTCTTGGATTTTTCGCTGATAGAAGTTTGGGGTTCGGGCTAGGATTTCAGTATTTTCGAAAAGAATTTGATGATTAGTGTCAAACTTGTGTTCTGCAAGTGCAGATGTACTAGTGTCACGAAGTCTTGTACAGCGATCATGTTCTTTCACACGAGTAGCTACTGTACGACCTGTTTCACCAAGACTTTACCGCAAGAACAAGGAATGCTATACACCTTCTAAGTGAAGAAGAGGAAGGGAATCTTTGATAGGTTTGTAAAACTGAGATAATTTTAGAAGTGTGGAAAACGGAAAACCGAGTGGAAATATTATGTTTTTTAATGATTTTGGAACTTCGATCTTTTATATTTTCCATATATGGAAGACAGGCAGTGGATAAATCAAACGGGGGAGGGTGGTTGTTTGTGGCTCAGATTGATTTCAAATTTTAGACGAAGTGTATTTCTTTATGGCTTTTTGAATGTTGTAATGGGAAAAATGTTTGATAATAAGACAGATGAAAGATGTTTTAATTCTCATTTTAAGGATTGAGGTTGCAAAATAACAAAAGTGTCGTCGACATATCTAAACCAACGTTTCGGCTTGAGAACAGATGAGTCAATAGCCTCTTGTTCAGAAGTTTCCATGAAGATATTAGCTATGATCGGAGAAAGTAGGGTACCCATGGCGGCTCCCGAGGACTGCTCGTAAACAGAAAATATGTGGAGTATAGACAAAAATCAATTAACGGTAGCAAGTCCAATGAAAAAGTTTCAGTTCAAGTCTCAAGTCTGCCCTGAAGATGCCAACTGTAATGGTTGGCGAAACGTCGGCATCAAGTAGAGCTATTGTGAAGCGGAATCCATCCGGAAGTCATGGTTTTTCAAGATTTGCTATCCGCGGAAATCTACTATTCAAATTATATTTTATAATTGTTAATGTCACTTTTTGGAATATTTATTGAATACAAGATTGTATAAAATTGTAAATTACAGAGATGTTATATGTTTCAATGTTCAAGGCTGACTCCCTAGCCAGTATAAACAATTATTCTCACAGACACTCCGGATGCGAAAGTTCTTTGAATTTGTTTATATCAACGTTTCATAAACTACTATGTCAGCAGTCTTCAATAAAGGAACTGAACTACGCTGTGAGGTAATTCATCGCAAATATTGGTCGCTGTTAAGTTTTGAAGAAGAAAAACTTCACACTTTCATTTTTCTTATCTTCTTGGTCATATCATAACTGTCGTTTTGATATATTATATTGTTCATACTTCTTGGTATTTCATAGATATTGGGTAGTCGAGATTATATTAAACTTTCAAATGATTAGTTCATCAGTAATAATCTAGTCGATAATCATTATGTACTTAGCTAATATTGGAAAGAACTCAATGTTAATTCAGGGAGCTATTCGGAAACCCATGTATATATGGCTAAAGCCTAAGATTTATCTGAGAACTTATCTGCACATCTACATGTCAACACGTTTTCAACGTTTTATCTGGAAAATAAAGGAGGGAGGTAATAAAAATTCAAATTTCTGAATTTACATTTTAAATGGTTTTTCATACACAGTGGTCGCTCGTCGATGCGTAACTGAAAATTGACTGCTATCTTTTTATAATAAAGAGTGCTACATTACAAAATATTCATAAAATTCTGACGAAATCCATTTCGCCCGAACAGCCGCATTTGGTTTGTTCAGCTTCATGTATTTCACATTAATTCATCCCATAAGCACGCCATCGATTAAATAATTGAATAACAGACTACAACTCAATCATCGCTACGACCAATTATACCGAGAATAATACCATATTAACTACATTTCCGGGGTTAATTCATCAACAGGGTGTGCAGCAAATGAGATTAATTCGACTTGAAAAATGTATGCCACAAGTTCCTATAAGAAATTTTCAAAAACTCACAAATAACAAAGTTATATAGCTTCAAAGTTGTTATTTTTTTTTTGGTCAATTTTTCAAACCCTTGGATGTTGATGAATTATGAGAATTTTTAATCATCATAATCGTGTTCGGCACCCTTGAAAGTCCAGGAGTACCAATTTTGAGATAATTTGGTTTCAATAAAAGTTCTGTAAATTTCCTGATACCGACTTGGTACCCAGGGTTACTGACCTCCAGGTGAAATATGGAGATTCATGTCGAATTTGGACCAAGAATACGGGAGAACATCAGTGATGAGTGTAGTGATGCCAACGAGTCTCACATGGTCTAGTCTGGCTTTCGAGATGATCGAGACTCGACTAGACTCGAGACTATCTTCGGGCAAGATGAGACGAGACTTTTGTTGGTCTATTGGTAATTCACATCAACTAACACATGTGTTTGATGTGCCTACACGTTGTAATTTCAGTGATGATAAATATGTTGTAAATAGATTTGGTGAATTGTGTCAAAATGTTGGTTGATTTACAACCATATGCTCTTAGGGAGGAAGAATGGATACTGCTAGAAGTAATAAATAAATTACTAGTCAACTTTCAAACACATTCCAAAAAACTCGGAGGAGTTAGGTACGTCAGCTAGCTTGCCTGTAACGGTTGTATGTATAATCTACTTGTAGATAATCTCGACAGCAAAATATTTCCATTGGGATGGAAAGGCAGATCAGGGCCGGATTTAGAGGTCTGGAGGCGTCGGGGCAACAAAGGAGTGGAAGCCCCCTGGCCCCAAATTATTTTCCAAATAAAATGAACAATTTTTTCAGTCGAGTTTTTCAATAAATAATTTATTGTGTAACCTAGTAAATTCTTTTAGTATTTAACAAACATATATAAATATAATCGGAAACAAGAATTATCTGAAATTAAATTTTAGCGTTAACGAACGGAACCTTCCGTGCTTTTTTCGCCGGAAAATTGTTGATGATTTCACCGAAATCCAGTTCCCGAAGTAAGTCACTTTCAATGCTCAGGAAAGAAAGCTTTGATAGACGGTTTTGTCCCATCGTCGTTCGAAGCCTATTTTTTTTATAATTTTCATTTATGAAAATGAGCGCTCTCCAGTGCAATTTGTTACCATCAAAACCAAATACATTCTCAATGCAATTTCAAGGTTTGGGAATGTTGCTCTGAAATTTTCATCTTCGAGAATTTGGTAGTAAAATAGTTCTGGAGATTGGTCTTTTCAGAAGTCCTTTCTATATGAGTCGATCAAAGACACAAATTGAACCAACTCATTACCAAGACTAGGTTCTAAATCATCCTTATAAACTTTCACTAATGCCTCTGCGGCAGCGTGCAAATTTTCAGCATCCATCTTCTCGATGTGATTAAGAAAAGAAATCCAAATCTCGAACGTACAGCTTCATAGGCATGCAATCTTTCAGTAAGAGAAACACATAGCTGGTCGACCACTGAGATAAAGGATACTTTGTATTTCTCCTTCGGTGACAGATTTGCGTCTTGTGCTTTCCCGAATTTCTGTTAATATTTAAGAACAATGTAATCATGTTTGTACAAAGGCAAAGGTAAAGGTAAAACACTAAAATAGCGAAAAAAAAAATATTAATGGAAAAGTTGTTTATTAGTGTTTACTAGTCGGAATTTAAAAGATTTTTTTCCGAAGTCTATTGTCTATTGAGGAGGCCCCTCTTTTGTGGAGCTGTAGCCCTGGTTGCCCTCCCCTAAATCCGGCGTTGTGCAGTTTTAATTCTCGACCCGCGGCATAAGTTAGAAGCATTTGATATGACAAGACGGGGCCAAATGAAAAGAAATTCGATTCAGAAATTTTGTCAAAAATGTGAGGACGTATTACATGTTCATCAAACAGAGGGACAACGTTCGAAAGAAACGGAGATCGAAGGACGAGAATATCCTGGACTAGAAAAGTCGGATTTTGTAATCGAAGAAGAATGGATGCAGAAGCTTCAAAAATATTCTTTCATTCCTCGGTGTGATAAAAACCCGGATATATTACAATGTTGAAAAATTAATGCTCCTGAATTTACAATTCTATGTTGGATCTATAAGCATACCGGCGAACTTTAATAAAACATCGAAATCGATTTAATAATGAATCTGAACGATGTTTGTTATGTTTTCTTTTTCTTTTTATTCTCTGTCTACACGAAAGGGAAACCTATAATGTTCGAAGAACATCGTGGGAGCCAGCAGTGGGATAGGTATAGAGTTCCACAACTTCGCTGTCCGATAAAAAAATATATTCTTGTAGGAAGAAGTTCGGCAGGTTTCAAGCTTGACAGTGAAGGGGCGACTAGTTTGAGCTCGTCTAGTCCGCCTATTTGAATTTTCCGAAAAATTGACCGGAAAACACGAAAATGGCCATTTTGGCGCTTCTTTTTCCCCGAAATGCTGGAATACGAGGATTTGCACGTCTTGAATCGGCGATTTCGATGAGCAAAAATATTATTGGGAAAACTTCGAATACAATTTTCGAGAAAATTCAGACCGTAGATTCTTGAATTTGAGCTAATACGGCGGCAAGCCATGACTCATTAACCCTGTGTACATTCGATCCGAGGTTCAAAAATTGAATTCGAGAGAAATCGCCTATTTGCAATTTTCCGCGGTTTGTCACTTATTCCTTTGCGCGCGTGCAAGTTGTCATCGTCAGTCACTTAAAGTAAGGTATTAATACGTGATTTACCGTGAGTATGCAAAGTTTCTGACGTGCAACGCCCCTATTTTGAGTCTTGGCGAATTGCACGCGGCTATATTTAGCGTGCAAATCAAACGTGTCAGCAACTTTGACTTTGGCAACTAAATCATACCTTGCGAGTGTGTAACTGTTGTGCAACTCTCTCTTGACCGCTTGGGGAGTTGTACGGCCGGAAATTTAAAGTGCAACACACAAGGACCTCATCTCTTGGATCTAGGCGTTTCAAGGCATTGCCGAAGTACCATTTTAATCGCTGACTAGCAACTTTCCAAGCCGAAACTGAGTCATGCCGCCGCGCCGGACTATTACGCTCCGTAAATCGGAGAGTTCCGTTGGAAGTTTAATTTTAGGTAGTGGTAATACATAAGCATGCTTCCAAGCTCTGGGAAAGTAACACCTTTGCACACATTAATTCATGACATGAGTAATATGAACGATTATAAACGGACAACAGAGTATGAGGTTTATATTCAAATTATCCGAGCCAAATTATTTGGATTTTATGTTTTTAATTATAAAGGAGACGACAATACGACATCATCAGTAACTTGAGAGAAAGTGGAGGCGATGACAATACCCTCTTTCACTCTATTAGAATAATAAAAGTAAATAAAACAATTTTTCTGTCTAGTTTCCACAATTCATTTTTCAATAAACACGACCGGTTTCGATTTTTACATCATTATCAAGTGAATATAGAAACAACAGATTTATTTATACATAAAGTTCACAGATTCAGTAATGGGTCCCTCCCCAATACTGGGGAGGTCCAAATGGCTATTATGTGTACTGAATTCGAGATTTGTTAATCTCTAGGCTTTCCAACAGATGCATTGACTTCCCTTTATTGCAAGTAAGAAGGATTTTAAGATTATCTATTTAGTCGAGTCATATTAGCAAAAAAGCTGGGAAAATTTGTGGGCAACTCCGATCGACTCCAGGTTTTTTGCAAAATTTTCCTGAACGGATTTACAACATTCCCGAAAAAAACCTAATATGTGCTTTTCCATTTTTCAATTGTTATAGAGGAATATATAGGGAAATGGCCAATTTTCATGGCCAAAAAATTAGGAAATCTCTAAAATTTCGAAATCATGCCAACAATGGCTGGAAATGCCCACTCGTAATATTGTCCAAACGCAAATTGAAATCAATGAAAAAAAAATTAAGAAAACAAATTTTTTTCAAAATATCTGTGTTGATATGGAACAATAGAAAAGAACATAAATACTTACAATTCGTAATTAGTGGATGTAAAAGAAAATTTATTTGTGGATGAATAATTAATTATTCCAAAAAATAATAAGATTAAAAAATGTCGTTTACATAATAAACACAATTACACAATGAACACAATAAAATTCAACAGCCACGAGCTCAATCAACGGTTTTGAAAGTATGAGTCTCCCCGAGATGATCTTGATATGATTCCAATATAGAAACTGATCCCTCCTTACTCTCCTCCATTACCATGCGTCTTTCTTTCACATTAATTTGAAGGTTACTTCATAGATCGAATATAAATCTTCCAACAATCCAAAAAGATTTATTACCAGCCACCTCGAAAACCCCGGAGTACAGTTTTCTAGCCATTTTCATGAAAATTGGTCATTTTCCTCTATATTCCTCTATAACAATTGAAAAATGGAAAATCACATATTAGTTTTTTTTCGGGAATGTTGTAAATCCG
Source organism: Endomychus coccineus (assembly GCA_958510875.1). NCBI lineage: Eukaryota > Metazoa > Arthropoda > Insecta > Coleoptera > Endomychidae > Endomychus > Endomychus coccineus. The sequence goes on from OY294069.1 coordinate 147,983,410, forward strand.
TTCAGAAAAATTTTGCAAAAAACCCGGTGTCGGCTTTTATACTTTTTTCGTCTAATTTGACCCGACTAATTGTTATTTTACGATTTGTAATATCCATATGTTCGAAGATTGCTGATTTACTACCGGAGGAAACATGTTCTTTGAAACGTGATTCTAAATTGCGACCCGTCTGTATTCACTTGAAAATGATGTAAAAGTCGAAACCGGTCGTGTTTATTGAAAAATAAAACGTGGAAATTAGACAAAAAATTGTTTTGTTTCATTTTATTAAAATGGATTTCCATAAAATAAATAGTTCATCACTGTTTCTGAATAATCTACCACCACAGGGTTTGGTCGTTTCTTGAAGCATTTTGAGTAATTTTTCAAATCATTCAGATTTTTGAGGTTGTCCGGTAGTTCGTTGTATTTGCTCTTCAATATATCCAATTTACTAAGTAATGTCCACAGTTGTTCTTTATTCGCATGTTTTAGTACATATTCTAAATAGGCTTTCTTTTTCCAATTGATAGACGCCGAAGTGAAAATACGCAGCTGTTTGTAGTATTCGAAGTGGGCTGGCATTCGACTTTAATTTTTCTATATCGTCTCAATGATTTATCACGCATTTTCCGCATAAGCCTGATGTCAGTAATCCAAGGACTCTTGTTTATTAATAGAGTATCGCGATGTATGGGTAATGATATATGATTTTATTCTTTATTCTTGATATTTGGGGTGGCTCCATTAGTACCCAGAGATCTACGACCTGAAAGGCCTATTGTACATTTCCCCATGTGATTACTGGTTTCTAGTTATCATTCTGTCTTTGACTACAATCTCTGAGTTTCATTGGTGTCCTTTTAGTGACACTCATCGTCCTCACCGCATAGTCTGTATAATGTCCTTTGTACTACACCTATTATGAGCGAAATAGGTGTAGTTCCTGTGAGCAGTTCTACAGCCCACCGCACTTGATTTTTTGTTGGCACCAGTAAGTCATGAGTTTTCAGTTTGCATGATTTCCTTATGAATAATTCGGATTGTCTAAGACCTTATGGTTTGCCCAATATTTGACCATTGCCTTGTCGGTTGTTTGTTCGAATTGTTCCACTACGATGCTAAAAGCAATGTTTCTCGTAGGTTCCGATCCGAAATAATTATGATTGCTTGGTCCATTGTCTGGCCAATGAATCTACCATTTCTTTACCTTTAATGCCCTGGTGGCATGGCACAACCAATTCTACACGGCGTTGGTAGACAGGATCAGCTCTGTGTATTGAGGTGAACACAAGATGATAATGCATTTATAACTATCCGTTATAAAAAATATTTGTTCATCGTTTTATACTCACTCTCCAACATGCTTTAGACGCAGTTGGTTACGGCCAGTATTTAAACCTGGATTACCGTAGGATGAACTCCAATGTTTTAACAATACCTTGTCTCATCCTTGGAACTTCGAGGTAACGTAATGCGGATATGTTATGTTATTATTATGAAGCATTTTCGATACATATTTTTTTAAGTAACAAATCGGAATGTTAATTTACAGATACTTTTTGCTTAGATTGTTTTTCGCGGTTTGCATCTATTCTTGTGTTTTGCATTTCCAAAATAATACATATACTCAATCCGTTATAGAGTCAAAGACTTTTGGCCTGGACCTTCCAGTTGATGTGAGATTATAGTTTTCAACGATGATTGTTGATTTATATTTTGTAAATGTGTATCAAGGTTTATCTAAAAGACGCCTAACGAAATGTTAAAAGATAAAGGATTGGAAAAGGTAAAGGAAAAGTCTTGTAGAAATTTCCAAGTATGTATTTATTTCTCAAAATCATTCAAGTTTTTTGAAGGTGTCCTTAGTTAAAACAAGTCTTGAAGCTTTATACCTTTAATTGTCCTTGTTTTTCAAATTCCTGGAATTTGGAAGTCACCAACGTTTGAGAGGATACAGGATGCAGTCAAAGTTATTTAGATGAAGCTAAATAAAATATTGATAAGCAGCACGGTTCGAATATTTGAGTGCAAAGAAGTTAAACAAAACGACGACACAATGGTTCAAGATTCAAGCGATCCGTAACAAATTCCTATCATTCCAATTTTATAGTAACATATGTCTGAAGAGTAGATAATTATGTTCTCAAGTTTAATACAAATACTATTAGTCCTGTCAAATTAGGCAAATTTCAGAGACAAGTCGAGTCGCTGGGTTTTTTGTTCAAAAAAGTGTAGCTTCCCCAGAAAAAGGATGAAAATGTTGAACTTTTTCAAGTTTATTTTGAAGAAAAAACCCAGCGACTCAACTTGTCTTTATTATGTGCATTATTTATCTAATTTGACTGGACTGTATATTATACCTACTTAAATAGTACCTACTCTTATCAGACAGTTTTGAATTCGATTATTTAACTATCTATACCTACGTTCTAATTCCAATTAATTCAGACTACCTATCACAAATTGACAGTTTGAAATTTATCTAATCTTATTATTAGAAATCCCAAAATACCTGTGGTGGGGAAATGAGTGGAATTGGAGGAATAGATAGATAGCAGTTTATATTTTGATTGGCTGCGAGAAGCACGCTCAATAATAAACAATTCCCATAGGTTGCTAACCGGCAAGCCATATGATTGTGATTCATAATCTAACTACGCCTGATAAATAATATCAAACAAAAGCATCCAATAAGATTGTTCAATTTTGTTTATATTTTATCAAACAGAATGTAATATGGTGATAACGAAATTCACCACTTTGTAAGTACGTCAATCTCTTTTTAAGTACATAAATAGTAGGTTGTGTTGTCACAGAAAGGTCAACATTAATTTCCTCTGACAAGAGAACTTCCCTTAATTCAGGCCGATGTTGGTACAGTTCAGGAAGAACCGGCAATTCTTTCAAGGCATTAACAATCAGCTATGATTATTCAATAAAAAATATCAACAATCATCTTACTTACCCAATCATCATAGCCATTTAGTGCGTGACCTCAACCAGCTAAAACTGGATAAACAGGTAGGTTAAAAATAAGATCAAGACACACTAGTGTAGTTTGTTAAAGCCTGATTTAAATGTAAATTAATAATAAACACGCTGTGTTAACAAGTGGTTTGCAAAAATGGCGAGAACGTCAAATGAGAAAGATTGTTCACAATTAAAGAATAAATACTTTACCAACACGACACGACACGCACTTCTTATCTATATAAATGTATAAAAATACTTCCTGAATACTGTTAAATGATTTATTGGTCCGACATTTAGTTGTAATTACATTTGGTCCGCTTAAAATCCGTCTGTCATATTCGCGTGCTGAAGGGTGTGCGTGACAATCGGTAACGTAGATTACTGCTACTAATCTACTATCTAGCCGATCGATCGTGGGCGCAAACCAGATAGACTAGGAAGTCTGCAGCGGTATTTTGCATGTTTCAAATCAGGTTATTATTATATTAAGATATTCACATGGTTTCGAATAATTACTAACTTATCAATCTCAGTTATTGCAATTTGAAACTAGAAGAAACTTCATACAGATATTTCCAAAACCACCGCTTTTATGAATGAATACATTTAGTTGGATAATATTTTTTTAGTTCCTCCTGAATTTGAGTATGTACCCATTTCCCCTAAAATAATAGTACAATGTGAGCCCAGATATAGTATATGCTATATGCAAGAACACCACAATGTTAGTATGAATAATAAAAATCAGTTAAATCATTATCAGTTTTATTACTTTATTTTTGAGACAAATAAAGGGAAAAATTATCACGTCTGTATAACGTGAGTTATGCCAAAGAAAAGGCATAAATATTTTAGTTTTAAAAATTCAAAAATTCAATTGTGGAAGCCGTTACTTTGTGATAGTTTAACTTTTAACGAAATAATAAATAAAACTACCTTCGTTTTCGTCTGAAGATGACACGTTTAGTGTTGAAACCATAGTAATGACTGTATTAAATATCATTGATAGTATAACAAAGTAGTTTTATTTATTATTTCGTTAAAAAATTCCAATATTCATCTTGTCTATTCGAAACACGATTTGTTGTATCTAAATTAAAGTATGCAAGTTGTTTTAATAACTTTCAAATGTAAATATTATATCGTTTCGACCATCTTTTCATTGAAATTATGACAGGTATCTCCTACCTATAAGTAACTGAATTTCATACAAATAATATTATGATGACACCAATAAACACAAGTTTCCTCACTTGAATGGACATTAGGAAAGTATTATAATCCTATTTTTCATGCCCAATTGACGAAATTACATTGATATTTTGGACAAACTGACAGATTATTCGATATTCTGACTAGCCCTCATCATGATCAAATTCAGCAACTGAAAGAGAAGTCATCATTATCCGTTTCAAGTTTTTTGATGACTGAATTTATATTCACAATAAGCTATTTGTTATTATTTTAATGCTCGCCTCTTGAAAACCTGCAATCTTCACCTGATCACCAATGACCTCATATAGAATAATAAAATACCCAATAATCGCTACTGGGCCTCTTCTTTTCAATAGCATTTAACTCTCTGTGACAATAATCAAACGTCACACCGTCTTGTGAACTATGCTGATGACATGAATGGTGCTTGCGATTACATGGATTACATACTCCTCCACAATATTATTTACCGAACTGTTTTGAATAACGTCCCCAGATAGCCCATATCATTTCGTCTACTTTTGAATGATTCAAATTCCGCAGTCTCATTCAATGCATGTCATCACGTAGCATAATTACCATTATTCATATTGTCTTATTCATTTCAATAATCCGACAACTTTCATGAAGCTATTATATTTTGACTTCACACGACAGGGAAACCTATAATGTTCGTAGAACATCGTGTGAAAGCCATCGATGGAACGTTGGTGAAATTAGGCATTGAAATTTTCCCTAAAAGTTTAAGGCCTATAGGCATCAGAAAAGACCGCAACTTCGCCGTTCGATACAAAGAAGAAGTTCGACAGGTGTCGGGCCTGACCAGCCTGAGCTCGTCTAGTCTGCCTACTCGGAATTGCTCGTGGTGGAATAGCAAACGAAATATCCGATGATCACCGACCATGGACATATTTATATAATAAAAAAGGGAGAGAACGTGCACTTCTAAAGATGAATGAATTCGACAAAGTTTAGGCGGTAAAGCACCATGTGACGGAAGTTTCCCTAAAAAGGTCTTGCCAGTCAAAGATTAATTTTACGTACACTAGTTCCCTAGAAAATCAACGCAGTGGTTTTTAAAGCATGCTACTATCCATGATAACCCAAATAATTTGTGATATGTAGATTCTTAATAACTTTCAGGTGTTCTCTCGAGCAAATTTGATTTTAATCAAAGGTGGCAGTGACTAGGATGCAAGTATTTTGTTTCACTTTGTCCAGAACTAACTTCTCAAATAAATGAAATAGTTATGAAGGGATCCAAACAAAGGTTGAATTTATTCACTAGCTGTATCTGAAAACAGTTATTCAAATGAGAATTTTTGAAACTCTCCAATCCTCCATCAGACTAGAACTATCAAATAAGGACCTTGAGTTCAACCATAATGAAACTAGCTTTTGAGTTTTGCAAGTTAATCGACAAACTATTGATGAAAGTTGAGGTTATAAAAGCCACAAATGAGGACTTTTAGTTTATTGCTTTGTTCATAACTGGTACCCCACATAATATCAATATGATATATAAAAGCATTCTGAGTGATCAGAATGATTTCAAATACAGATAGGTGTAGGTATTGAAATGGAAATAAAAATTTATTTGAAACAAGTTTTATTCACAATTGAATATACTACATACATATTTGAGCAACATATAATATATAAATAAATAACAGTCAAATAATGCAGCTCATGTAAAATTTAAAGCAGTATAAAGTTGTGTATAAAATCAATAACTGTTATTTTTACTTTCCAGTTATTCATAAATTTGGAATCACTCCATTTGATTCTCAGCTACATTATAAAATTTTTTTAAAGAATTGAATATCAAAATTATCAATTTTATACACACTAAATATTGTTGTGCTAAGTTTCATCAATTTACTGAAGAAATGTTTTTCAGAAAATTCAAAACGAGATTACACTTAATAAGAAACTTTGATATATTCACTTAACAGGTTTCATTGCGCAGCAACATCATCAGTATTATCATAAACGTGACTATAGTTCCACTAACACAGTAACTTCTTCAAACTAATATTACAAAGTACTTTGTAATATTTGTCCAAGAAGCTACTGTAGTAACAACTATAGTCAGATGTATTTATTAAACTAGTGAAAATCCAAGTTTTAATAGGCATTTTATTTAAGTTTAGAATGGATTTTCATCACATAATGACCGATTCTATTCAATCATCAGTATTTCTAACACTGATAAGGAAACGTTCATAAACGTTACGCCTTTGGGGGGGGGGGGTGGAAGGGTGTACGAATTTATTACGCTGCGTTACTAAAGGGGGATTGGAGGGTCAAGGTCCACGTAACGTAACATGAGCTTTAAAAAATTTCATAAAAGAATTGGATTTAACACAATTTTTTCCAAAGATTGAATATTAAAATTGGCATCTTTTTCATTCAAATTCTGAGATATCGAAATGCATCGTCAACAAAGATGATCAAGAACAAGAAGTTGAGTGGGTAGATATAGAATCACTGGATATTGATATTAATAAAGAAAGAATAAAGGAAGATAATGAAAATGAAGGTTTTCCGGTCATTGATGATATTTCTGAATGGGTCACTAGCCCATGGGAAGAAATCAAATAGAACTTAAATTTATATTATCTACTTTTAATACTCTTAGCCATAATTATATTATGAACTATGTATTTAGTTTATTTATATATATTATGGATGGATATTTTATAGAAAACACAATAAATATGTTAAAAAATCGTTAATAATTTAAATATTGCTAAAAATTTTTATTATTAACTATTGTATTGTTGTCAATTAAAAATAATTCAATTATTCTAATCATTTTTTCTATACTACATAAAAAATGTATAGACAAAGGGGGGGGGGGGGGTGCGAGGTGGTTGCGTTACGTAACATGAAGGGGGGTGTCCAGAGTTTGTTACGCGGCGTTACAAAGGGGGGGGAGGGGGGTTGAAAAGTCAAAAAAGGCGTAACGTAATTTATGAACGTTTCCTAAGTAAGTATATCAGTTTTGATTTTTTTTTAATCCTTAAAATATCAGTTTTAATTTTTTTTTAATCCTACAGTAATATTATAAATTTACAAAAAATCAAAGCCACTTCATCAAATATTGATAAACTTTTATATTTGATAATTACTAACTTCATACACAATATATATTGTTATAAATAAAAGTTCCAATTAATTCAACATTAATATTGAATATTGAATACTTACTCATAGTAGTTTCATTCGATATCTGGCATATTATATTTAATTACCAAACTCCTATAGTACAATAGATTCTGTACATAGAAATTTTGGGCATAATTTGTTAGTTATTTACTTCTCGGATCAATTTCAAAAATAGTCATACCTTTTGCAATAAATTCCGGAGTAAAACTTCAATGTAGATAAATTTATTGACTATCACAATATTAACAAATAATCTTGTATTTTATTTTTCAAATTTGCTAACGACATGAATCAGAAACTGTTGCTCATGCAACACATACAACAAGTAAACACTATTTCTTAACAGTAAAGTAAAACATAATAACAACTTAGTGTGAAGGTTTATTGAAATATCCTCCATCTACTGTAATTCATAGTAAGGAAAATAAGATTTCAATTTTCTTTCTCGCTATACACCCATCTCCACCAGGCTACCTTCATTCGATCCCAAACATTATCAAAACTGGAAACATAAAAATACTGATAACTAACATTAAAACATATTGACAATATTTGTATTTAATTGTAGGAAATAAGAAAAAATTATATGGAGAAATTTTAATAAAACTTATAAAATCGTATGAAGTTTACTGATCTTTTTTTTCTATTGCAGATAAGCTAATAAAAATTTAGTTGGCCAGATAACAATAATAATAATAATAATAAATGTCTTCATTATTCTTAACGGTAATACAATCGGATACAAGTTGATGATATAAAATATTAATTATAATTATAATAGGGTTTTTAGCGGGTTATTTGTTACTATATTATAATTATTAATATTATTTAATGATTTATTGAATTTAAGCAATGTTTATTAATTTATAATTTATTATCATGTATTTTATTTTTGGATGCTTTCGAGCTGTGACAGTGTGCCATATTTTTGTCAGTCAGATTGTTTTGCAAAATTGTTTATTATAGAATCTGGTTTCACCATTTTTATATTTCAGATTTTTGTAATATCCTTGGCCTTGGCTGCATAAGTTTCAACTTTTTTCACAAGCGTTATCTGACTGATTGTAGGTTATGTTTTATATATTTTTTAAAATAATTCAAATTTTTCTGCTATAACAATTTAATTTGGGCTGTTTCAAAAAGAAAATTACAAATTAGCCAACCTTCAGAAATTAGACATAAATATTCATTAATGACCATAAGTGACCAAAAATGACCGCAGGCTCGGTCACGGTTTTGCGATGATAAGCCCTCAGAAATTTGACAAAAACACTCATTAATGACCACAGGCTTCGGTCACTGACTTTTGATGATAAATTACTTTACCCAACCTTCTCAAAAATGATCTTACCTGGCCGCGGTCATTTCTGGCTTCGCCATCTCTAGCTTTGAGGTAACTAATAGAGATGTTCGAAAGTTTTAGCTATATCGTTATAAATTTCGCTGGTTTGAAGATAACAGATTGTTTGAAAATTTCTTTACGATAGCGACGAGGAGTAAGTAAGTAAGTGAGTAACCACTTTGAACGGACATTTATATTATGAACATCTGTTCTGAATTTAATTTTATTGTTGGGATAAATCTGAATCTGATCTGCAATTACTCTGTGAAAGAAACAATAAGTATGAAATAAACTACCGGTTTCCTTATTTAACTATCGAGCATCAACTAATTTGAGTGATATTCATTTATACTTCCGAATATGGCATATAGTGTGATAGAATCAGCTTTTTGGAGTTTTTAATTCTGAGTTTGGAGAAAAATATTGCTTTAAGTAGATAATTATGATGCAAATTGAAGGAACTAGAATCGAACACTTTTTGATAGTCGCAAATGGTAAAAAAAAAAATGGGAAAAATGGCCATAACCGGTTTTTCGCATCGGACATCGTCGGATTGAGTTGAAAAGAAAAAGCTTCTAGTAATGTCGGAAGTACTCTAAAAAAATACATTGCGCTATTCGATCTATTCATTATTACTATTTATTATTTAGAGTACTTCCGAAATTAGAAGTTTGAAAATGCTGCGCGCATCTTAATATTATTGAATGGTGGTACGGATTTTGAAAAAAACATCGATTTTCGAGCAAGGGTTCCCGAGATATTGTTGTTTTTGACGAGCCTAGCGCACGAAATACCATTATTTAAAATAATTGTTTTAGTAACTTTTACGAAAGATAAGAGGTTGGAAATTTGGCAAGTTGTTCATTACCTATTGAAGATGATCCCGTAAATATAATAGCGCGTTCCCGCACCACAACTTTTTTAGGGCCATTTTACAAAAGTGCTTTTTTGCATCAAGCTGGGGTGTGCAAAAAGTGTATATTCGATCGATTCTGTGTGGTACTTGGTGGGCACAAAAGCTACAACCTATCAAAATGTCAGCTCTTAATCTTTGAAAGAAAAAGAGTTATGAATTTTATAAATTTCGAGCAAAATCGATGGTTTTTTTGCAATTTGCGAGATCACCCCTGGACCAATCGGGTTCATCCGCAGCTCATTTTTCCGTCTTTTCAGGCGCATAAGCTTATCAAAAGCTTTTTTCTTTTTAACTCAATTCGACGATGTCCTATGCATAAAACCAGTTTTGGCCATTTTTACCATTTTTTTGGACCATTTGCGACGATCAAAAAGTTCGATTCTAATTCCTTCAATTTGTATCATAATTATCTACGTAAGGCAATTTTTTTCTTCGAACTCAGAATTATGCAAAAATTACCGACATTTATTGCTAATTCTATCACACTAATAATATAAGTGGAAGGCATGTGTTTTGAACCTCATGAATTTTAAATTTGTGAATTGAGTCTAAATATGCCAGCCCGTTTACTGAATCTGAGTTAAATAATGATAATACCAGATTTTGACACGCCATAGTTTTAATGTGAACAGACTGTCCGGCTATGATATATTCATTTTAATAAATTATTTAAATGTGTTCTAAATCTGAAACTGTTATCCACTATAACCAACAACTTTTTTGCTTCGTTTATATATGAGTACACTAGAATATTATCAAAGACAATATTTACTTGACTGTTTGCACAAGAATGATGTTTCTTAGTTCCAAATAAAAATATATTTGTCTTCGGAGGGTTGAGAATCAACCAGTGACCTTGAGCTACTTTGATCAATTTGAGTTGAGGATTTTTGAACATGTTTTGCTAAAAAGGATTTATAAACTTGAGTCATCTGCATATTGAAGATATTTGCAATGTTTTAGGCACTTCATTATCTGACTAATATGAATAGTATACTATAATGGACCGAGAATTGGTCCTTGATGCACTCTAAACTTCAGAAGATAAAATCATATTTTCTTTATTCAAAATCACTTGTTGTTTTCTAACAATTAAAAAATCACACTTGACTATTCAATAAAGTGACAAAACAATGCCTTGAAAAATGATTTGATTAATGAGCAATCTGTGAGTCACGTGATTCGCTTATATACGTACAGAAAGTACAAATATTGTTTAAGCAAATATGCGTATCAGTACCGCCATCTATCGGATAATATAAAAACTAAGTCAGTCGGTTTGGAGAAAACTAATAAGTTGGAACAGTATTCTTCTTCTTTTAGAACATCTTACAGCTAGATCTGTGAATCACTTGATTTGAGAATATACATACATGTTTTTCAATAGTATATAGATACATACAGTTCGTGTGAGTATGATAAAAGTTACACTCACCTATCCATTGCTGGTCGTACATCTAACAGTGCAAATTTATATTTTTCATCCACACTTCCACCATCATAATAATCTATTACGTATCGAACGTCTTTTCCACCCCTGTCCACAATCCAATCATGCCTGTCGAATGGTAACTCATAACCTAGCATCCACCGAATCCTAGCTCTTGGACTGTAATTGGATGCTTTGCCTCCAAAACTTTTCAATCTGCACAAATAATAATATTTTGAATGAAATCAGTATTATCGATTCTAAATCTTTGAATATAAATATAAATATAGGTAAACTACTGAGAGGAATAAACTGACATAAATGTGTTTTTTTTTTCGGTTGCGGTTATACTTATCGAACATTGTTATACATGATGGCCGATTTTTCATTATTCAATATCTACTCAAACATTGAAGATATGGAAAAAATTTGAATAAGAAAATTGTCAAACGAAATCTGCTCTAACAAATTACGTGAGAATTTTTTCCAATGCCTAATTTACCGGAACATTTCTTAATTTAAGAAATCCAACCTGCTGTTTGTTTCTACTGAATCAGATTCTAAATCTATTTTTATTTACAATAGTGTTGCTCAAGTACCTTCATTACAACAAACTAACATTGTCAGAAATCACAATCATAGTGAGCAACCTGACAGTGCTTAAGGCACTGGAGTCATACACAATCACCTCAACCTGTGTACTTGATTGTGTTAAAGAACTAACGGCACTAGTAATGAACCCCAATCGAGTAACACTCGTGTGCGAGTCTGAAGAAACCAAACGAGAAGGGACAGAAACTGCCGTCGCACTCGCTAAAGCGGGGGAGGAAAAACCACTGACTGAACCAGAGCCAACCTGTGGCATTTCTCATGCCACAGCGAAATGTGTAATCCAAAAATGGCTCGAGATAGAGCACCGTGCCTACTGGAGAGAACTCCCCCGTATTTCGCACTCCAAGCGACTGATGGGAGATCTCCAGCAGCAACGAGTGAAAAATCTGCTGACGTTCAGCAGACAAGAAATACGGAATCTTGTTGCATTCCTGACAGGACAAGCCCCATGCAACAAACACCTCTACACGAAGGGACTGGTAGATCAGCCCACTTGCAGGGGTTGCGGCGTGGAAGATGAGACACCTATGCATGTGCTGTCAGTGCACGGCATACAAGGTTGGTCGTCGGATATATCTCGGAGACGATAAAACTACACCCGAGGATATCAGAAGTATTCCCTATATCAGGCTACTGAAATTCATAGAATACACCGGACTGATAAGGAGGTAGAAACAAGTGAGGGCACAATAGGACTATAATGACCGCAGTGCTGTGGGGCTCCCCTTAGGATGGAGAACCAACCTCACGGAGGAGGGGTTTTAGTCGGTAGGAATCCGGCACACCCGGGGGCATGGGCATTATAATTTTACTCTTCTACCTAATGGAAGATTACCTAGATAATCTTGGAATTCGTTTTGCAAAAATAATAAATATCAGTTCTAAGTCAAGGATCCATAGTAAAAATGTGGTCCCAGCATGTTGTTCATTACTCCAATTCACAGATTAACTGAAAATCTAACTTCCTAAGGGTTACAACTTGCGCGAGGGTCAAAAAGATTAATAATGGGTATTATGTTTATTGAAAATTCCATTTCTATGGAAATTGGATTCTCCAAATCATTTTACCGAGATAATATTGACTTGCCACATTCAGTAACTATTCCCAAAATACTACCCTGTTATTACGGTCGTTAGTTAGGATGTAATGCCGAATGTAACTTATGTGGGTTCAGTTTGCAAAATTTATTTTTTTATTTGGAATTTTTGTGGCATGTCATGGAGAAGTTTGTAAATTGAGCTCTGAAATAATCTAAAATAACATCATCATTATCGTTTCTTCTTAGGTTTTGGACGGTGTTATTTACAGGATTTGAGATAGAATTTTGAAAAAATGTTGACACAATAAAGCAGCTTCATGTTTATTATCGTCCGATTTATGAAAATAACACAGCATTTTCGTTATTTGTGTACTCATTATTCATTTGTCTAATTAAGTTGTGACCAGTTTGGTTGGCAGTTTCTTCGATATTTCAGCAGATATTTATAGTTTCTTGCAACTCTCTTCCATTTGGCCCTCTGAGCTTATTATAAATAAGGTAAGTAAGAGTAGTAACAGTGTAGACTTCAAATATTGGATAAGGCAATATGCCTAGGTAATGTTTTATCGCGTATTTCATGAGAGACGTTGAGAATATTTCACATTTTATACAAATTTTAACAATTAGGCACAAGGAATGCCTCTTCAAGCTTACCATGCAATCAATCTATCTAAGTGTAAATATTTGCAAACCGATTGGTGCAGCATGCAAATAACATATCAATAATAATTGCAAATTCACTAAACATATACAGACTATCTGATTATTCCATTTTCTAGTTTGGAACAAATTTCAACATGAATAAAGAATAATCAAAACCACTTACTTTGGATTTGAACATTCTCTCGCGTGAAGGGCTTCCCATTTCAACACTTCAAGCCAGGCTTGCTCATTATTTGCATTGTGTATCTTAATAATATCTGCCATATCTTTTTGCTGAATCACTCCTTCTGTCCATTTCCATCCTTTTCTTAACATAGCATTCCAAAACATCTAAGACATTAATGAAAGTTTGCCAAGTCATCCAAAGAAAAATACGATTTTAGGAAATAATGCCCTAATGCTATTACTATTGTACCGGGATATCAAAAATTATCTTGGTCAAGGGTGGTTATGGAATCTAAAACGCGTGTCTTACTTTACGTTTGAAATAATTACACTGACATCATCAATAACCTACAAATTTCATACCTATTTATTTCAGTTGTAAAACAATAATGAACTACGAATTAAAAATTATCCTGGTCAAGGGTGGTTGTGGAATGTAAAACGTGTGTTACTTTAAATTTTTGAATGTTTTGTTGTGTCAGAATCTGTTAAGTTATTGTGCTGAAATTTTCTAATCCAGTTTTTGAATCATGCCTCTTACCACACAGCACAAAATTTTCATGATTGAAGCCTATTTTCGAACGGTTGCGCTAGTTAATGGAAATTGGCAATACAGGCAACGTTTGTGTTTGGACAATTTTCGAGAGCACTTCCCAAACGTGGCAATATTACCGGACAATTTTTATGCGTGCCTTACAAATTGTGTTGAAATGTTTCGCGAAACTGGTTGAGTGACTCATAAAAAAGGTGCTGGTAGACCAAGAGATCATACAGAAGTTGTCAATGACGTTCGTCAACGTATAGTAGAGGAACCTGCAAAACCTTTGAAACGTCTTTCTCAGGAAATTGGACTTTCTTATGGAACATGTCAGAAGATTTTAAAGAAAGACTTGTGCATCGAACAAAACGGGGGACATTTCCAACAATTACTGTAATTTAGTTTTTCATGTTACTAAATCCGTTATTTCATAATTTGTAGTTCATTATTGTTTTACAACTGAAATAAATAGGTATGAAATTTATAGGTTATTGATGATGTCAAGTGTGACAATGACATAATTATTTCAAACGTAAAGTAAGACACACGTTTTAGATTCCACAACCACCCTTGACCAAGATAATTTCTGATATCCCGGTATCATGACATACAAGGAGCTTCAATTCAATTGAACACAAATTTTGTAGATTAACTAAGACTTTTGAGATGACTTTTATTTTGTATTTCGGCCCAAAATTACCAATCCCCACACCTTATTGACTGGTTTATTTCAAATTTGTAACAAATTAATGCAATCCCATAATTTCCGGACTACATTCACAAAATGCGTTTTAAATTTGGAGCTGAAGATGAACATGGTTTTTGAACAATCTCAACACATCAGCAACTACACAGAATACTCGATCGCGTTAGTATTAATCCATAGGCTACTCTAATATTAGGTCAACACTAAGAACACATGACCCTCAGTGGAGTATTGCATGATGTGTCAGTCTAAGCCAGTAAATATTTTCGAGCTTATTAGTGATTATAAATAGCCAATTGAATTTATTTGGGATGAAAACCATAACAAAGTATTGTTTAAGATATTGAGTGAAGTTTTATAGTGGGACAATTCAAATTGTGCTTTTCAGTTGTAAGGTAGTGATAGACGTCCATGTTGATTTTATGAGATAGTGGTTTGTTTTATTAAACTTTAGTACATCGAGAAACTAATTTGGAAAGAGCCAATGATTGTTAATGTATTTTTTGACAATATTTCCGCTGAGGAAATTTTCTTATTTCATTTTTCATCGTTTTAAACGTTTTGTACCTAAATGCAATAGCAATTATGCCAGTGATTCATACATAAAATTTTATCTGAAGGCAATAGAGAAGACAAGATAACAAATGTGATGGACCTGGACTTGTTTTCCAGAAACATCAAAAAATTTGGCCAGGATTGTGTACCTACTATTTTTTCAAATCAACCTTTCTATTTGTCTATAGAAGTTTCAATCAAATGTAAACATCCTGAAAAAGACGATGACGATGACTTTGATTCCCAAACCTGGCTCAAAGATGATTTGCAACATTAAAATCACTTCATTTCAAAATTCGAGAACCAAAATATAAGTGAATCTTTCCATAAACTTTTTAAAATTACTTTTAATAAAAATAGGAATGATCATCAGGTTTTAACATCGACAACAATTTAAAGATTTCATTTTTAACAGAAGTTTTGCTTTGGAACTCCTCAAGATCCAGAAAATCCTTGAATCAATTTTTGTTTGTAAGCAAGTACTATATTTGAAGAGCATCAAAGTATTCATTGTTTCCTTGGTTTCTCCAATGCACAATTGAACAATGCTCAATTGATCATGAATCTTGTAAGTTGCTCAGTTTATGAAAATTGTATACAATTTCTTAAGATATAGAGCAGTTTAGCAGACAAAATTCCTAGATGCATATAAGCTGTACAAACTAGAGATTAAACTTTACCTGTTGACTTGGGTAAACCCAGAATTGACTTTCTCCTTCTTTGATGATTGCTTTTGGAATATTCGATATTTGTCTATCAGTTGGTAGGGGGAACGGTTGACCTGGTGATGGATTTTGATTGGCAGGTTCCATCTGGAACATGAATAATTTTTTTATTTAAATTATTTAGCAAACTGTTTACCTATACACTAGCTTCACCAGCAATAAAATGATAATTTGCTATTGATTTGGTGATGAATTTCGAAGTTATGAAAAGTATATTGAATTTATTTGTCATCATAGAATATAGGTAAGTTATCAAATTGGTATGGTTAGTTTCCAAATTTTCTTTAGAAATCAATTTAGGTGTTGAAAATCAAGAAAATTGCTATCCACACTCAAATAGAAAATATTGGGCCTTGATTTTTAATTAATTTCTCATGATGCCTTCATATAATATTGTATAAAAAATGAAAGAACTCAAAGTTATACATGTTTTTGGCAGAATCAGCAGTTATACAACAACCAGCGGTTTTATGGATATATTAGAGACCACATTCTTAAATAGTCAAGTAGATGAAGTTTTAACAATTTGACCTTATTCAACTAAACTACTAGACTATTTACAACTACTGTTGTTTCAGATTCGTTGGATATTTTAATTTCAACATCTCTATTACCACACACCAACTGATTAATTAATAAAAAATTTAAATACAAAACATTCTTATGATGACAAAACAAAATTGGGGCTATCAAAGACAACTAGATATAAATGATCAATTCAAATTGCATCACTTGTAGTATATTTTTAATTTGTGTACACTCACTCTATTTAATGGATTGATTTCATTCATATCTTGCTTTACAGGACAAGTTTCAATTGCTTCAACAGTATTTTTATTATGCATAGGACACTCTGCTGGTATTTCTATATTGGAACGATGCAATGGTATATGTTCATGTTTAGTTTCCGATTTCTTCAATTCAGTTGCTGCCAGAAGAGATTTATACTTTGGTAGTCCGCTGGTCGACTCGGGAAAGATGATTTCAGTCACAGCATTTTCGGCAGCCGATACGGTATTGCCCATGGTTGTTCAATTTGTACTAGAAATAATGAAAATTTGGGGTTAAAAGGATTTTAATTTTGAGGTTATATAAGATAATTCTTACGTAAGGCCCTTAATGTTTGGAATTAGAAACATTCTTTCAAGTTTCTTAAAGCATAATAAGTTATACTGTACCTGCAATTTTATTCTTGGGATCAAAACGACAAGGCAACCAGGAGACGAAATTTTAAATTATTGATGTTAATAGAAAAAATGAAAAGTAGGTTAACGTTGATTGATTTTACATTGTTCAATGATTAATGTTGAGCTTCTATACGCACTAAGCAGAGATAAATTATTTCCTTTATTTCTCTGGTATAAGCTCAATACCAGCATAGAATATGTAATGTATTCATTTTATAGTCTTCTTCTTCTACTATCTTGAAGTTTGAACTTTGAGGACCGGCACCGTATGCTTCAGTTCCCAATCTGACCTCAGCAACCCAAGCTATACTAACAATGAATAAATAATATTATTTTCTTTTGTATTCATTACAATTGTGTGAACAAAGCACGTGTCTAGTGTTTCGCGAATCGGATCATGCTACAAAATGAACGGGAATTCAAAGTTATAGTTATTTCAACAAACTTTTTTGTGTATTAAGTTAGTTTTGGTTATATCCAAAGCCTTCTTAATATTTTTCATATCATGATATTGTCTGTTGGGGAGGAATTTGAGAAGGTTCTTCCTGCATAGATAATCTAATTTTTTTTCAAATATCAAGAATATTCACTTCATATTACAAGTTTTTTTGATTTATCTTCATAAACAGGATAAGAGAATGCAATAGAAAAATACGATTATTAGAAATTAACGGCAACACGCCGGAGAAGCCCGATTGATTAATAACGCCAAGATTCCAATCTTCACCTTTTGGCAATATATTCGATAGGCATAAACCAGAATCAGAGCATAATGTACATTTGAGCCGGTGAGAGCTTACACATGCGTCATGAATAGTTAAGCTACCTCATGCAACTAACAGAGACAGACGGTTGGTGACGGTTGTGTAATCATTCGCCGGCACAACTGTACTTATGTGATTTCATAGTAAGTACAAAATTAGAAAATGGGTAGTTACAACATCAATGTTCTAAGCTATCATCTAAAATCAGTTTTCAATAAACTCCAACTTTTTTTTACAAAAAAATGTCAATAGTACCATTTTTCACCTGAAGAAACCACTTTATGGCGAAACATGTTGTGTTTTCTTATATTCTTACAATTGAAGTTTATTTTGTAATATTTATATAGTTTATTATTCAGTGTAGTCTTCATTTGTAATATAATAAATTTCCAACCAGTAAAGATCAGTTCAATCTCAAAAAAGTAGTATTCCCATTCAATTGATTAGAGGGTCTTATCTTACAAAAGGTTCGGTAGTTCTGGATTTTTGATATGTTGTATAGGTCGATAGATTAATGGAAAACCCAAGTTTTGGTCACCCCCACCATCTTGGCACTTTTTTCAACTTTTCGGCTGCAACTACTTTTGAGTGCATCTAGCGCAAAACATGTTATAGAAGACAACATTTTCTACAAATTTGAGGTTAGAAGTTTTTCTTGCGATCACTAGAAACGGAGTTATGGGACACCCAAGAGGGCGGAGAGAGGACAATTTCTATTTCTGGGTTTGATTAAACTTTAAATTCATTCTGAAAAGCAGAGGGTAGGTTGACGTCGTTTTCTTGGCTTAAGCTTTTGCTTTCTCTTTTACAAACCTCTTTCATGTGAATTTTTTTCTTCCAACCACGACATCACCTGGTGTTATGTTCTGAAGGCATGGCATTTGGCACCATCACGTGTTGACGGAAATTTTAACCAATTAGGTTTGGTACTGCCAGAGTTACTTTTATTGTGTCTCAGAGAGGTGAGGAATTGGACCAAATCGCCGTACGAGGCTCTCCTGCCTCCGAAGTTTGTGTAGCTGTGGCATCAGGATGGCGAAACTTCTCAGCTTCGACAAGCAGCAGTGGATTTTTTTGGAACAAGCAATGTTTTCCTAAAATCAAAAATGTTAGAGGTAGTGAAAAGCCACTTATTTCACACATAACGTTCTCCTGTTAATTGTATTTGAACGATGATGAGCTGTACATAACTTACGGTGAATTAGCTCCCTGATTTTCTGAGGTGGGCATTCTGAAACGTAGCTGCAGTTCCGGTTAGTTAAACGAGTAAGTCAACAAATCCCCTCTGCCTCATACTTTGAAGGCATATATATTCCTGTGGTGACTATTAATACGTCAGCATCTTCGTCTGCTGAGTTTCTCAAAGGCATTTCATTATTTTCTTCTCAAATTTGGTTTGTACTACTATTTTCTTCGCTTCCCCTAAGTTTTCGTTATTGACTGCTTCTGAACTGAATTCGTCGTTAGACTCCCTAATTTCAACGGAAACTATATATTTTTCCCATATATTTTTTTATACAAGACGTATACATACATAATTATAAAGTTTGCAAAAAGTATTTAAGATATATATTGCTACCAGTCATTATTTATCAATGTCATCTGTTTCACCATTGCCGAAATTTTCCATTCTGTGCCTGACATGTCTCTTTAGTTCTATCACGTTATAAAATATCGAAATATTATAAATCAGCTAACCTTTCTATTTATGCCTTTATGATCAGTTTCTAGAAGTGATCAAGAGAGCATAAGCAATTTGAGTTTGAATTCACTTTCAAACTAATTACTCTGTAAAATTTGAATTGACTTACGTAACATTTAGCAGCAAAGCAGTATGCATTTTATTTATTTATTTGAATAGTTTTACCCTGTACTAAAGATATGTAATATAAAGTACATTCAATATAACATACAATTCCAACATTCATTTAAATCATTTATTTACATTTGACATAAGAAACATTCAATCCAAAGCAGATTTGTTCTGATTTTTATTACATTCAGTTATAAACACATTACAATAATTCTCATTGCAAATGAAATAAAACTTTCATTTAGAAAAAAATCTCACATCACCGATCAATTTAGGTACATTAATCAATGCTTACATACATTAAGTTTAAACATGTATTAAATTAACATGATATTAAGTTCAAAATACTTCATAATCGCTCAACAACAATCCTGTTAACATTGTGTTTAATATGTTGAAATCGACATCCTTCATACTGTTGAATAGTACATTCAAACACATTTTTTAGGTGTATCAAAGGGTAGGATCTTATTTGAGAACAAAGTCTTGAATTCGTTATGGGTGAACATGTTTGAAACGATTAGAAATCTGAAATATAAAAATCGAAGAGTCAGATCTTTTCCAGTTCTGTTCTTGTTCATTACTTCTCGTCTAAATTGTATACATTACCATTAAAAGCTATGGCTAATGGTAATTGATGATGACGAAACAAATCAATACCGATTTTAGTGAGAACCATCAAACAGAATAGTTGTATAACTTCTTCATACCATAGAGAGAATCTTCACGAGTATCTCAAACAAATTATCTTACATAATCTGTTACATTACATCTCATATCTGTATTGTAATGTAGGAATATGTAAGAGATTGCTTTAGAGTAATACTACTAGGAATGTAGGTAACTTCATTCCATCTAATTACTAAATATCGGTTACAAAGATGCATACTTTGTTGTGAAATAGTGAACTTCCTTCTATATTTCCTTTACGAACATATATCATTGTTAAACGACACTGAAAATGATGTAGGATATTCACTCCATAGACGCTGAAATGTGCAATGGTTGTTTGACAAGAACCCTCGGATAGTTCAAGGCGAGCCCAATTACTTCTTGTTTCAAGCAGAATGGTGTATCTAGATATGACGGAAAACAAAGTGAGGTGTAATGAACAAATAACTAAAAAGTTGTAGCATCCGTAGGTGGTGAATAATTCGAAATTTGAATTCATTTAGATTGCTATTGTTTAACAAACTCATGGTCGTCCAATTTGAACTTGGCACATCGCATGTACTGGTTAAACGTTGTTTTTCTGTAGTAAAAGATTTTTTCTCACTTGCCATATTGCTATTCGGCCTCCAGTTTCGATGTTAGTGACTGTCTGCAGGGCGAAATTACAAAAAAATACCACGGGTATCTCAACCAACTAAGTAAGACTAAGCGATATTTTCGCTATTATAAGTAAAGGTTTCGACTTACATGGTTTGTTGAACACGCTTAATAACCAATTTGATTCACTCAAATTCACTGTGGAAACAGATATTCAACTTCCTTTCCTTGTAATTAAGATTATCATGAAGATGGTCACCACTTGGTATTCAACATAATATACAGAAAACCTACTCAAATAGGTATATTCCAGCGGATTGATTACACCAATTAATTATAAAATACCTCCATTTAATAATATTGTTCATAGATTATTAAACGTCCCTTTGAGGCCGCGAAATTATAACAGCAAATAGTGATGGACAATGGTCACGACAAATCATTGTTTAATTTCTGAGCAAAAGAATAAAATGGAACTCAACCAAATTAGAGTCTTTATCTCGAAATAGTTGGAGGTCACTCCCCCATTCCCATGGCAACGGGATGTATTACCTTCCTGGGAGGAGTTTTCGACCAGCACGGGCCAGAGATTTCGACATAGTCGATTAATAATTGAGGTGCTTAGCCTCGATCTTCCGGTTTGGTAGTACCGGGATATCAAAAATTATCTTGGTCAAGGGTGGTTGTGGAATCTAAAACGTGTGTCTTACTTTACGTTTGAAATAATTATGTCATAATTAATTTGAAATTTCGCAATTTTATACGAATATTGTAACACTCAGAAGTCTTTAGCGCATTGGACTCCGGGATTTTCACGTGGCCTATAGAAATTAGAAGGTTCGAATTATCTAAAAACATAATTGCATGAACGCCAGACGTCCTATGTAATCAGCTACGAACGAAATCATTTTGACATGTGCCTCGAGGAGCTCGATGCGCGTAAGTTAGAGGTTATACATTTTACCTCGGTCTTGTTAATTTGGGGCCGTTTCTTGCCCCGTGCGACCGGCGCCAGTTGTAATAAAGCTATGGCTATGGCCGCTAGCTTTTACCCGCTTCGTGTATATTTTAGTCGCAAGAAAGTTCCCTTTGGTACGTCGCACGTTAGACGCGCGTAGCTGAGATCTGAGAATAGCTCAAACTGTTTTAATTAAATTTTCCTATTTAATGGACATTTATCGAGAAAAGAAGGGCCGTCAGGCACGGTCCGATACTAAATCCAACTACATGGAGCAAAAACGGCACGTGAAAAGTCGTCGTAAAGCCGTATTAGGTATAACCAGTTTGCACTTTTCTAACTCGCGTGCTACGGGCTTCTCACGTGAACGTCATTCGATTTACGGAAAATTAACTATTTCAAAACAGTTTTTGACCCGGATTGTAGCTATCACGACCTCTGAAAAGGTTCAAAGTTCACATAATTATTTCATAATTTGTAGTTCATTATTGTTTTACAACTGAAATAAATAGGTATGAAATTTGTAGGTTATTCATGATGTCAGTGTGACAGTGACATAATTATTTCAAACGTAAAGTAGGACACACGTTTTAGATTCCACAACCACCCTTGACCAAGATGATTTTTGATATCCCGGTATCACTAGAAACATCAAGCCACATTTCAACGGTCGCCTCAGTGACCAAATTCCCTCCTAGTCCCCTTACGGCTTTCCATGCATGTTGAAAATTAATTTCTGTTCCCGCTCAACTCAATGACTTACTTTAAAAATTAAACAAATCTAAGCAGCTACAACAATCAAGCAGGTAGTTCTGATTGCCGAATGGGTTTTTACCCAATATTTTAAAGTGAAGTGGAATGGATAGGACAGGTTCTACTCATAGTGGTAGTGAATGAATTATTTATTTCATAAAATGGCCCTCAAATCCGATAAATTCTTTTCCATTATTGGATTCGTCAGATTCTGAAGATAAGTTTTCCTAGCGTTACCTGATTATTTTATTGTTCCATTGCATTAAATTTTCAGCTGTAAATTGTCGATTCTCTCATCTATGATTCCTCCTCCAGGACCTTCTTCTTTCCGGTAGAATAATATAATTCACTTTTATTTTAGAGTAACCCTTCATTCAAAGGTTTGCAATACTAGTCGAGGAAATGAAGCAGAAAAAGTCGAAAAAAATCGGCAGAACTGATCTCGACGATTTTTTCAATCGATTCTAGAACACTCAATAGTAGTAATCTAGTGTCTCTCGTTTTTTTTTTCGGGGCGCTGATCACGATTCTGGAGTCGGAATCAATCGACGATGCATCTTATAAGCAGATCTGTTATGTTGGCACCAAAGAATTAAAAAAACACCTTTTGCACGGTATTCAAACTTGTTTGAGTTTTTCAAGTGCGAAAAAAATAATAGTGAAATAGTTTTGATTGTTAATGTTGAAAATTGTAATAATTGGGTTTATTTTTTTAAGAATCAATCTACAACAGATAAGTTTACAAGAAAAAACAACAAAAACACGAACTTTAACTTCAACTGTTTGAATTATTTATCAGAAATATTATATAAGTAAAAATCACGTAGTTTTTATTATTGTAAGTATTTTTATTATTTTGATATTGCTCCAGAATCGTGTTCAGCGGCCCCAAAAATCCCCGAGATACGAATTTGGTTGCAATTCAGAGCATATTAAAAAACAATCCATGCAGATGACCTAGGTTATCAGGGTATCCTTACCACCAGGTTACTAAGTGTCAAGGTCATGACCGGCAACCTCCCTAAAAGTTTCACTCCATGCAAAAGATATTTTCCCGAATTCCCTGGAGTCGACGATAGTACCTGGATGTCTTGAGCCCCAGGTACGCCGTAGTCCGAATCTGGCACCGGAATCGTGATCAACAAGCCCAAAAAACCCCGAGTAAGAAATTCTGACCTAGTATGGCTATATTTGGTCATCTTTTCAACATTTTTAATATTATCTCCTGAAAATGCATTCAAAAAGGTGCATTTTCCTCTGTAGAAATGCTAAAATGCAGATCATGGAAAAATAAACTGGCAACATTTTTTTCTAAGTGACTTATAAAATCGATTTGAAAAAATCGGTTCTGCTCATTTTTCTTTTACCTCGGCCGTTTTTCTGCTTTATTTCCTCGACTATACCACCCATCTATAAAAGTAAGAACAAGCTAAGAAACTGATGTTTAGCGAACACCTTTGATAAAGCTTCCGACTTCGACAAATCCGAGGTTCAAAAATTGAAGGAACATTCTAACTCGGTATAAAGAACATTTTGCCAATATAAAGAAGAATAATGATGAAAAATCAACGATAGCCGAACATATTTTAAATGCATCAGGTCACACCTGTTCTGAAGGAAGCTTACCACAACTTGAAACAGAGTAATGACAAATATTTTAGAAGGAATGACAATTTATAAGCAAAAAAGCCATTTTAAGAATTCAGATGTATCTCCCGCTGAGGGTAATTCCTACTTATAACGGTAATTATGAATAGTATGCACATTTTGATTCATGACTTAGTTTATTCTAATGATTGCTACTTGGTAGCAGAAAAATCCTCAGTAGTTCAACATTATTTTCAGTGGATAAGGGTGATACTTTCTTGTTCATAGTGTAGTGATATAGAATAGAGTACGAGGACAAGGTGAAAAGTCCCTAAAAAATGAACAGATGGCGCCATAATCGAAAATCCCATGTGACATTTGTGATGTACCATCTTTAACTATAACGCATTTAAATTTCAAGACCAATATGTCATTCAGTTCTGTTTTGACACCCATCGAAGGCTAGCAACCTTGAAGATTTTTGTAAACATGGAAAAAAGTGAATTTCGCGTCTTGATTAAACATTATTTCTTGCGTGGAAAAAACATTACGCAAACCAAAGCATCGCTTGTTAAACATTATGGGGACTCTCCACCATCGATTTTAACGATTAAGTGATTTACTGATTTTCGTTGTAGTAGAACCACGAAGGACGCCGAATCTTCTGCCGTTCAATTGAGGTTACTACTCCAGAAATCGTCGATAAAATCCATGGTATAATATTGGACGATTGGCGAGTTAAAGTGCATGAGATTGATGAGGCTATGGGCATCTCAACCGAACGGAGGCGGAACATTTTGCATACATTTTTGAATATGAGAAAGCTATCGGTGCCGCATTTGCTCTCTGTTGACAACAAGCGCGAC
This sequence comes from Endomychus coccineus, assembly GCA_958510875.1. Taxonomy (NCBI): domain Eukaryota; kingdom Metazoa; phylum Arthropoda; class Insecta; order Coleoptera; family Endomychidae; genus Endomychus; species Endomychus coccineus. Next base: position 148,008,639 of record OY294069.1, read on the forward strand.
TGTGTGACAGCTTCAAAGAAGTGTTTGGCGATAAGAAGGACTTTTTGCGTCGTTTCGTAATCGTGGATGAAATATGGATCCATCACAACACACTAGAGACCAAAGAACAGTCGAAACACTGGAGGTGTCCTGGTGAATCGAAGCCGAAAAAGGCCAAAGTGGGCTTATCGGACAACAAAGTCATGGCGTTTTTTGGGATGCACAGGGTATCGTCCATATCAATTACCTTGAAAAGAGTGAATATTACGCAGAGCTGTTGGATCGATTCGACCCCGATTTGAAGTGAAAACGGCCGCATTTGGTGGAGAAAAAAGTGTTCTTCCGCCAGGGCATCGCACCTGCGCACAGGTCCGCAGTCGCAATAGCAAAATTATCATCAAAATTGCATGAATTGCGCTAAGAATTGGTTCGTCATCCACCATGTTCTCCATATTTGCCCTTCTGCGATTTTTATCTATTTCTAAACTAAGAAATGGCTGAGCGGAAAGAGATTTGGTTCCAACTATGAGGTCATCGCTTGAACAAACGCCTATTTTGCCGAAATCATATTATTTGGAAGAGATAGAAAAATTAGAAAAACGTTGGACGAAGAATATCGCGTTACAAGGAGAATATGTTGAGAAATAAGATAAGTTTTGACCAATTAAATCATTTCTTCTTTAATTTTTCAGGGTCTTTTCACCTTGCCTGACGAGGCGATGCGCATGGCATACTTCTCCCTTATTCAGTCGCATATGTCATATGCCCTGACAGGCTGGGGTAATTCACCTCATTCGAATAGGATTTTTCTCCTTCAAAGAAAAATGCTGAGAATCTCAACAAAGAAACGTTTTAGAGATGACGTTAGAAACAGTTTTATGACTTTTCCGTCACTATATATTTATAATTACATACTAATGGGTATGTCGTCTGATACACATGTTTTTAATAATAATCTGCATAATTAAAACACTAGATGTTGCCATAATATTCATATTGACTACTTAAGATTAAATTCGAGTCGCTGTTCGACTAACAATTATAGTAAAATATTTATCAACAAGCTACCCAAGAAGCTAAAAGAGTGCTCACTCAATGTTTCTAAGCCCACATTAAAAAAATTCTTTCTTAATCATGCATTCTACTTGATAAAAGAATTTGTGTTGCCTCATTGGCCAATTGATTGTTTTCAAATAGTTTGGAATGGGTTTATATAAATTTTGTATGGCATGTCATACATGTCCACTCAAATTTGCTTAGTCCATTCTGTGTTCTATATAAATTATTAACTACATTTACTTGCAAACATTTTAAATCTTTTTTTATATCTTAGTATATAATTTAATATTTGACAAATGTAAACTATAGTTTATACATGCAATAAATACTCTTACTCTCTTACTCTTGCCCTCGTTATCGTTGGATTTTATTTGATTATATTCCACCTTTTACTAATACTAAAAATTTTTGGCAATAGGTCTTGCGTGGTACTAATGACGGAATGCCAATTACAATTTGTTTTGGTTGCTTGAATTGATAGTTCATTTAAGGTAACCGAAGGCAAAAGACGCATGTAAGAGTTAACCTCGATATTTAGTTCCGAGTAACTTCAAGGTTCAACTCAATTCGCACAAAGAGGATGAACTTAACAACAATTTAACACATCTTCTTTCAGTTTAAAATCTTCTTGTTACAAATGAAATCACGATCATACATTGAAATTATTCGGTGCTTATTGATTCGAATATCAATCATTTGGTAAAAGTATTAAATGATTATAAGTACATATTATATAGGAAACTAATAAATAATAATTATAGCTAACAATGATTCAATGGTAGGTACCATTTAGTTGTCACAGAAAAAACAAATGCAAGTAATTGTTGCTACACTCTGAATAATTATATTGGAAAATAACTATTAAAATATATCATCCATCTAAATGTCTTCGAGCAATAAGTTCATCTTGCTATTGCGTTTGTTGTTATTCCAAGTACAAATTGTCGTGAGCGTGACTCCTTCATGAATTAGGTATCTTATTGGAATGCAAATTTTATTCAATTCGAGAGGATTGGCAAGAAGATCTGCAACTACAAGCTTAGCATTTTCATCATCTTACTAAATTGTATGCTTAGATATTATTTCATTAATATGACATTTATTTTATTTTCGTATTACTTCTGAATATCAATGAGAATTAGAGACCTTCACACTTCGATCAAAATAAAGAATGCGATTTCCGTCATTGACATATACAACTCTTTTTGCTAACATGACCTAATTATCATTATCGTACGTACAGTCGTTCATGTAAATTATTTTATAATGAAAACGTACAATTGAGTTTGGAGTCTTTTCTGAACAGGAACAACACCTCGCGAGAATTTGAAACTTTTGAAGTAGGTAGCGGAAAAGTCCCATGCAAATCCTACGATTACCTCTATAACTTTTTCAAATGAATATGAACCATTAAAGAAAACTAGAAAACACATCAATATTACCCCTCGCCTTTTGCAATCAAGTTTGCTGACAAGGAGAAAATCGTACACTCGTTTAAGATGAGAAATTGGGTTATGAATATTGTACTAATGAATTCCTTACGTTTTGTGTAATATATTCGGGTATAAGTAGTAGCTAAATGAGATATTCATGAGATTACACGATAGGAAACCTATAATTTCCGAAGAACAACGTGTGAGACAGCGGGGGAATGTTGGAAGAGGAGATCGGTATTGGAATTTTCCTTGGAAGTTTGGAGGTTATAGGTATATGGAAAGACTTCACTGCGCAGAGTTCTACCACTTCGCCGTTCGATAGAAAAATTTAATCTTGTGGGAAGTTTGTTATAGATGCTGAAGTATGGAGTGTGGATTGAATTTGAATTTTAACTATTTTAGATGGTCCACACAGTATTTTTCCATAGCTGTATGCGGTATATGTGTTACATAGGCCAACAAGTCTTGTGTTGATTTCTACTGACGAAAGCCATTTTTTTTTGGGTGGTGGAGGGAAAATCTTGCGTAGACGCATCGGGTGCTCGTGTGCCCGGATGTGCCAGATTATTTCCGACTAAAATCTCTCCCCCGTAAGGTTGGTTCTCCTGCTCTCAGAGGAGCCCCACTGCACTGCGGTCACTAGTGTCTTATTGTGCCATCAGTCAGTTCAGTGTATTCGATGAATTTCAGTAGCCTGATGAAGGGGATACTTCTGATTCTCTTGGGTGTAGTTGGATCGTCCCCAAGGTATGTCCATCGACCAACCGCGTATGCCATGCACTGACACAGCACAAGCGATAAAAAAGCCATATTGTTGTTCACGATTTTGGGCTCTCTATGTATTGGATAAGCTCGATGTTTAATTCTCCATTACTTTAGAGATCACAGATAGTAGTGCAATGGGTCTATAATTATTAGGAAGGGTCTTCTTCCTTTTTTTTTACAATTGGTTGAACTCTAGCTATCTTCCAGCTGGAATGAGGTACACCAAGTTTGTAGGAAACAATTTTACGGCACAATCCTTGAGAACAACAAGCTGAATTCCGTCCGGTATTGAGATCAAGCAGAATGCGCCTAATTGTGCGCTGACTGAAGACATTTCAGCAAACAGGATGACTTTTTCTTGTTGCTTAGAACCAGTGTGCCATCATCTTTGGTTAGGGGAGGCATTGAGCTGGAAGTGAAATTTCTGCCGAACAAAAGTCCGAAAAGAACTCGAGCCATTTGGACATCTGATAAGCTTTGATCTGATTTTTGCGTCTAGTGTGTGATTTCAGATATTCATCTAATTTATTTTTTGACAGATATTGATATCAAAACCGTATCCAATTGAGTACATTGAAGAAATTCTAACTTTGTACCAATATAATATCAACCTTTGATATTCAATTGAAACATTGAAGTCCCTGACAGTATTGCAATGAAAACAGCAATGCAAATAGTTGTTTGCATCGTAGACGCTGCATATCCATAGCTCACCAGACTTGTGTGTACCATCTTCACTTTCTCGTGCGACCTTTTCACCTAGGACGGGAAAGTTCTCGTACCCGCCTCCGAGAATGTCACATTAGAACTTCCCGAATGCCTAAGACATTCGATCAGATCCCCTTTACTATTAAGCCATCATGCTCCTATAACATTGATTCACGTTCACTCTGGTTTAACGTAATTTTTCAGATTGTAGGATTATAAAACATTTCTATTTTAAGATTTCTTTGCTTTATTGGCCACAATTCCGTGTAAGTACATAAGAGATATTGAATTAAATTTCTTGTATTATAAAGATGATACATATTTTTAAGCTATTGCATATAGCTTCTATCGCGGGCTTTGAGCGCGGCGATCGAATCAAGAAATTCCGTAACGAAAAATAATGTAAGACCTAAACACCTAAAATGTGTCAAATTAATTAATTAATTTGAAGTTTCTAAAAGTGAGAAATTTCGCTATTTTATACGAATGTTATAACACTCTAGCGCTTTAGACTCCGGGATTTTCACGTGGCCTATCGAAATTAGAAGGTTCGAATTATCTAAAAACATAATTGCATGAACTCCAGACGTCCTATGTAATTAGCTACGAACGAAATCATTTTGACATATGCCTCTAGGAGCTCGCTACGCGTCAGTTAGAGTTTATACGTTAGACGCGCGTAGCAGAGACCTGAGAGTACCTGTTTCTATTAAGCTATTTCATATATTGCATATAGCTTTTATCGCGGGCTTTGAGCGCGGCGACCGAATCAAGAAATTCCGTAACGAAAAATAACAGGAATTCGTTTATGTTGCGCTCTCTCGGGTGACTAATATTGAAAAATTGTATATCACGACAAAAAACGTTCAAGTTTTATAATAATCGAAGGCAAGCTGCATCGACTGCATCTTTGTTGCAAGAATTCAAAAGACTGCCTTTAAATAGTGTTCAGACGACAGCTCAAAATGTCTTAGATTTCCTTAGTAATAGAAATGGCATTTCAATAATGACTTTCAATTGCCAAAGTCTAAATAGTCACAAATACGATTTACAAGATTCAGTTACGAGACAAACAAATGTGTTACTTCTTACCGAATCTTGCATGGCGCATGATAATTGATTGAAATACCTAATTTCAATTGTATTGTTCAATTCAAACGAGATACTGTTCCAAAAGGTGGGGTAGCTATTTACCAAAGTAATAATAATGTAACTAATATTATGACTCCGAATATTGAAATAAATATTGCACACGATGTTAATGAGGTAGAGCATTTTATTCATTGCACTTTACTGAAGTACACTGAAGAAGGGTTGAAAATACTTGGTACAAATGGTAATAAATTTCCACTTATCTTGGCTGGCGATTTCAACATCAACTTCGCTGAAAAAAAATCAGAGCGGTTGACATCTTTTCTTTCGGAAAAATTGAATTTGAAAATGAATAATGATCCACAAAAATCCACAACAAAATATGGGGCCACCATTGACCCGGTATTTTCCAGATATTTATAGGATATCAAGTCTCAAACTCATGTCTCTTATTTCAGTTACCATAAACCTATAGTTTCAATGATAACAAATTCCTGAATAACATACATGTATTGTAAGATAATTAAAATATTTTAAACGATATTAACTTCTCATTTATTCAATAAAAGAAAAAACTTGTTTCCTTATCGGTCACCACGCTCAAAGTGTAACTTGAATTAATATCAAAGAAAAAAAAATACTTCATAAATTAAAAATAAATAAATAATTATAATTGCATAAGTTGAGAAAAAATGATATGCAATAGCTTCACCGCGGCAGTCCCTGAGTGCCACACGTTTTTTTTTTCTTAATAAAAATAAGCAATGATTCATAATTATAATTATCTGCACCAGTGCACGTGATACTTCAATTATTACCTTTATTATAATTGTATGAAACCATATCAGGTATACAATACACTATATCATGTATTCAGAATAGAAAAGGAAAATAAAAAATAGAATAAAATACTATTCAGGATGAAAGGATTTGAAACAATCTAGTGTTTCTTTAGATATAACGCTGTGTCAAATTTTTATTTTCATACACTACTTACGACTGTGCTTTGTATCCAGGTAGTTCACACAAAACTGAAACGGTGTTGAAGCAGTTTGGAAGATACCAAAGATGGATAGTTTCTTCTACATTTTTTTGCAACAATTCGTCCTCACAAAAATAGAAATATTGGAGTTTGCAAATCTTTGACACTATTTGGTATTGTCATGTTAACAGTAAAACCAACAGGAATATTTCCAATTTTCTTTTTTCTCCACAATAATTCTGTTATGTTCAGAAATTTGTTCTTGTTGGTAATCAGGAGGTCAGCATTTTTCTTCTCTTCCCATTCTAATTAATCCAAAGTCTGTTCTTCATCGTCATCTTCTTTTGAGGGCACCGTAATGGTTAGTTCATCTATGTGTTGCTGATGAAAATAAGTATCCAGCACATCTTCATAACAGGAACTGGATTTCGGATGACTCTACCTCCTCTCCATCTTCTGATTCCAACTCATATTCACTTCCACTCGGTATATTGTGTACCAGTTCCAGTAATTCGTTGTCTTTCAAAGCTTCCAAATCGATTCTTTTTAGGATCTCTCTAGTCCAGATCGATTAGTAACACTACAAAATAGTAGCTCTGAATAGCTGTTACGTTCTCTTATAGAGCTCATCAGCAGAACGTGAAATTTTGCAGTTTTACTGAACGATCATTCTTAGAAGGTATAAATAACATAATCCTAGAGAGAACACTGTTTTAGTCGGTTATTTATAGCTTTTCCAATTTCGCTATTGATCTGATGAAGAGGAATACTCTACATCAAATGTATAGCGAAACTTGTATCCACTCAATTCATGACCCGGACTCAGAACTCTCCAATGCAATTTCAATTGAGATGTGACTAAGTAAATCTATTGTATTTATATGGTTACTATAAATGTAATATTTCTAAATATGCTGAAGGAAATTTTATCTTAATTATGAATCTAGGTATGGCATTTGCCTAATCTACTAAAAATGAATCACCTTGCGAATACTAACTTTCTGTTGTTTATTTTAATATTACGCCCACATTTTTTTTTCGGTAATACACTGTTTCATTATTCATTCTTCTTGAATACATTTAATAAACTGTGTTGCACCATTGATTGATCATAATGATGTATAACATTATCAGTTAACTTGAAGGTTGTTAAAGGATATTTTTCAAATTGTCCATAGCAAATTTTGTATCCAAATAAAGTAAAGTTTCTACGAAATGTCAAACGTCAGTTAGATGCATCTCTCCTTCACAATCCTGGAAGTACTTCGGAAATTGAAAGCAACGTGGTGTGAAATAATCGTGTCGATTAGTCGGTCTGTAAATTTGATGATGTATTGGTTTTCGTTGAGATGGTAGGGGGCTTAAGTAATAATTCGGTGGACCCAGCCAAACACCCTTGTATACTATCCCCTGCTTCGTTTTTCAGGAGGTATTTGGATACCTCGCTGCTCAGCAGAATCCCAAGATCTGCTTTAACTTGTTATTTTTCTTAATACTTTGAATACACCATTGGAAAATCTATAATATCAGAAGAAAATCACGTTGGCTAGCAGTGGAATGTAGGAAGAGGAGATAGGTTCTCGTATTTTTCTTGAAGGTTCAGAGGCTATAGGCATAGGGAAAGACCTCACTAGGTGGAGAGTTCCATAACTTCACTGTTCGATAAAAAAATGAAGTCTGGTAGGAAGAAGTTCAGCAGTTCTCGAGCTTGACAGTGAAGGGGTGACTAGTTTGAGCTCGTCTAGTCCGCCTATCTGGGATTTCTCGTGGTGGAACAACAGATGAAATTTCTGATGAACACCTTCCATGGAAATATCTATAGAAAAGGAAGAGATCTCCCACTTTTCTACGATGTTTTAGAGATGTCAATGAACTCGCAAGTGTGACATCATCAATCAAATGAATAACTCTCTTTTGGATCGAATCTAAGAGCTAAGGCAGATTAAATCTGTACTTTGTAGATTATGAGGAGCTGCTGGGATTTTCGCAATGGACCTCACATGATCGTCCCATGAGAGAGTGCTGTCGGTGGTGATCCCGAACATTGTTGTGGAAAACTCCTTAGGAATTTGCGTAAACCTGCCCCAGTCTCGCTCCTTCCTGTTAGGTTATTTGTCGCATTTCATACAGAAGCGAGTGTCTCTTCTACTGTATATCTGAATTTCATCAGATTACCGTAACCGTGATTTCGGAGATTATCCTGATGCCTTGCCTACTGAGCGAGAGTATCCACCTAGCCCTTGGGCCTACTTCATTGCCAAGCAGCACTTTGGTTTAGGTGTAACTGATCATTTAGGGTATTGTTGTAGGAGTTTTTGTCACTTTTATATTGCTCTATTGATTCTAAGATATGATATTTAAAACTTTTGGTTTGATTTTGTTTTCCTAAATTAGGGGAAGTATAATAATAATAATAATAATAATAATAATGTTTATTTCTCATTGAAATTTCAAATTTACTGTAAACAAAATGTACAGAGTGGTCTAAATTGGACACTTTTGATAGGAAACACCAATTTCTAGAGAAGGTAGAGAAAAACTAGCCTACATGTTACGAGGTCGATTTTTGAGAGAAAATGAATGCCGAAAACCGCACTTTGATATCTTGACTTGTTCAAAAGATACAAGACACTTTTTTGAAAGGAATCTAATGGTGTTTCTTGTTTTTTATTGAAAAATATGGTTTTGAAGTTATGACATAAACTTGTGTTTTTTCTTATGGACCACTCTGTATATTTTTACATATTCGTGTTTGAAATAAAATTCTCTTTTCAAATATATATAATAGTTGCTACTTCTCTTCCAAAACATTTATTTTGTGGCTGTTTTCGACTTATTTTAGATGAATAATCAAAATCTGGGTTGCCATGCCTGAATACGAAACAAAATAGTTCTACATAACTGCTGTTGAAAACAATAATTAGTGCCTATTTTATAATAACTCATTAATTTAATCAAAAAACAGAATAACAAGAACAAAAATATTACATTTTTAAACTACATATTTACAACATGTGTTCAAATATACATATCGATACAATTTTCGATTATTCGTGGTTCTGTTCGCTTCGAAGGCGTGAGCTTTTTGATTGAAGATTGTGCGATATGGACGCTTGTGCTAATTAGTTTTAGTTAACCCCTTTTTAACAAAATAAGTCTTCTGATGATGGTCGTGAGACCGAAACGTACGTAAAGACGAACATTTATAACAGAGTGTTAATGTGACCTAATTCCCGAGAATTGTTTATATAATTCATATTGGGTCAAGAATCTTATTATATTGTTGTGATTAACATAAAGTTTTTTTTCAGAAAACTGAGTTATCGACATTGTTAGAAAGAATAATTGTCGAATATCAAGTATTTGAGAGTCTCTAAAAACATCTTCACTTGGATAAGTTATTCGTTTACCAAGCATTATTTTTAAAATTCGTTTTGGAATAGTTTGTAAACTGAATAAATGGCTATTTGTAACGCCACTCCAACCGATAATGCCGTAAGTTAGGTGCGACTCAATTAACGCGTAATATATTGTTTTTAGTTGTTTAAAGTCTAGAATCTGTCTCAAGTATTTAAACATATATATAAGGCGTCTCAACTTTTTGGTCACATAGTCCATATGAGCATCCCATTTTAGGTGAAAATCCATATATATTCCTAAATATTTGGTACTTTGTGCAGATTTTATGACATTGTTGTTGCAGGAGTCAGTTTTAATTTCTAAAGTATTGTATTGCGGTAAAAATGGTTTGTAACTTGTAAAAGGAAAAAATTAGCCTTATCGAAATTTATTGTTAGAAGTTTATGATCAAACCATTCTTTTATTCTCACTAAATCAACTTCAACATTTTTCTTCAATTCTTTTCACGTTTTTCGTCCATAAAATATGGCAGTATCGTCTGCAAAAGCCAGTATAAATCCATTGCTGTAGAGAGACAAAATATTGTTCAGGTATATTATGAAAATCAATGGACCCAGAACTGTGCCTTGCGGCACGCCGTATTCTATGGTTGTTGTTTCACTATTCACATTTTCTACTTGGACAGATTGTTTCCTTTCAGTTAGATAACTTTTTACTAGCTTTAGACTTAAACCTCTTATCCCTATATCTTCTAGACTTTCTAATAGAAGAGAATGGCTCACTGTGTCGAATACCTTCGTTAAGTCGATGAATACACATAATGAAGGCACTCCTCTATCTATAGCACTATATATTTTATTTGTAAGACATGTAATTGCGTTGTTAGTAGATTTGCCTTCTTGAAAACCAATTCAATTTTATCACCATTTTTAAAGATAGGCTTTACAATAGATGTTTTAAAAGCAGTTGGACATTCTCCTGTTTCAAAAGTTTTCTTTATTATATGAGATAGTGGTTCTTTTATGTAATCTACCATATGTTTTAATGTTTCAGATTTTATTCCATCTTCACCGGGTGACTTTTTCTTTTTTAATGTTTTTATTACTTCTCTCACTTCAGCTGGATCTGTGGGTTGAAGAAATAACGAACGTAAATTTCTTTTTCTACTCGTTATATAATTTCTTTTTAATTTTATTTGATTAGCTAGTTTTTTACCTATGTTTGTAAAGTATGACCTGTTTGTAAAAAATTTTGCAAAGGTTGAGTCTGTTTTGTTATTCTAAAATTCCTGATATTCGATCGAGGAACGAAGAAGGAAGATAGCTGCCTCAATGGAGCTCTTTCAGTCCCCAAGCATCGCACAAGAAAAATTCAAGACCTGAACTGGAAAGGGTGCACCATCGCGACTGACAATTAGTAGGATCTACGAGAAGTTTGTCCGGATGGGGTCCATTCAAGACGATTGCAAGCGGAACAACAGTAGAACGAGAATATCATCCTCGTCTAGGGAGCGATGGTAACCAGCACAACCATATCCACGCGCAGACTTTCTCAAGGAACTAACATTTCGCAAAGGTCACTGACTGGAATCTTACATCGTGATTTAGGAATGAAGCCATACCTTGCACATTACAGTCTGATGTTTCGAGATTATCTGAACGACACGTTCGGTAATCGCAGTATTGGTGGTCCTTTCCCATAGCCAGCACGTTCATCCGATCTGACGCCATGCGATTTTTGGCTATGGGGCATGGTCAAGAATCGGGTCTTCGCCAGCAAACCTCGAAACTTGGACGACCTGAAATACCGCATCACTTACATCATCGCTGGAATTCCTGCTCAAATGACCCAGAGGGCCTTACATACAACAATGGACAGACTCCATAAGTATATTGAGAGGAATGGGTGCCAAATTGAAACCCTGTAACCAAATAATGGTTTGTAATTCAAGGTGATTAAACACCCATTTAATGTTAACATCTTTTTGTCTCACAGTATGGGCAAATTAGCTTATAAACTCCAGGTTCACTACATTCATTGGTTTTGTCTTTAGCACAATAAATAACATGGCAAAGTTTATTTCGTAAAATTTATTTTAAAATTATGGCGTGATAAACTGTTAGCTATAGTTTCGCTTGCTGAACGTAAATACGCCAGAGGGAAGATGCATTTTGTTTATATACAGGTGAATTTTGCAATGAGTTAATTGTTGTTGTTTGTGTTTAATCATGTCATTAGGTGACATGCTGCTAATTTATGGTGACCCATAAGATATTTGAATCAATGCCTTACATTCTGAATTATTCTTTCAGTGGGACCTCTATCTTGGTGTTTTAGTATTTCCGGATGGCGCTTCTATACCTCTGGCGAGATGGTTGAATAGTGACCTCATCCTCATACTCGTTCTACCGATGAGCTCATGAGGGAGCGAAACAGCTGGCTGGGACTGATAGACATGTTGTCACTGTTCGACATAGAGAAATCGTAACTCCATAATGTTTGATCAGATAATTAGATTGTCAAATTGGGCCCGTAAATGTTCTTCAGATGATGAATTTGTTATTGAAACATGTTGAAATGAACTTTCCATTTCTAGTGAGATGAAAAATTCAAAGTAATTTAGATCGAAATTTAATTTCACCTTCTATTTTATGAAGATGCTTTGAAGACATCTTCGATAATTTATTTCAATATAGTTAGAATGTGTTAAACGTTTAAAGGTTTACATGACTACTCAGAACATGTAATTAATATTTTCTAAAATTTACAATTATGTAACCATGTAATCGTAAAATTTGCCGCTCCGGTATTTTAGAATCATTTGCATGGTAATGTATGAGTGAAATATTGAAAGTAATGTACTTACCCGTAATGTTTTGATTACATCACAGAAGTTTTATGAAAATATTGTTATTCTGTCAATGCAAATCTAATCATTCTATCGAACTCTACACTGCATATGACTTTCAATAATTGCGTTTCTTGGATAATATGATAAACGTGTGAAGTGTTTTTTTTTGTTCAGTGCAATGAATTATAAACTGTTTCGAGAAACGAAGAATTGTTCGGAAGGTTCAGATCAGCTCATGTTAAAACGAACTCAACTGCCTTTTTTCTTGTCAAACTGGCTGAATTGTTTCTAAGAGTGTGGTTCATTGATCGACATGAAAAAGTGATATTCGAATGTAATTTTCAGAAAATTTCCATTAGAAATTGGTGACTTATGATCTGAATCGCATTCGAGGAAGTGAATAATTGAACAAGTGTGAATAAATAAAAGTAGATAAAATGTATATAACTGGTCGTTTAACTATACAGGGTGACTGATTTTTCAGTGTACAGCTCATATCTGGTGATAGATCGAAGAAAGCAAAAAGTTAAATAGGATAAGTATCAAGCAAAATCTGATCATCTGGTATGCTATTGCTATTTTTAATAAGTTTCTGAATGTGTATAGATTATTATTGGATAGCTTATGGGCTTTTGTAAGAATATCTAAAATAGACAATTTGTCACTACCCTACATACACAGACATATAACAAGTAACCATACTTTTTTCATCTACAATGGCATATATTGGAAGTGAATTAAAATGATAACAATTATGGACTGAAACCGCTCCCCCTTGAGGTTGGTTCTCCTTCCCAGAGAGAGTCGTTAGTGTACTATTGTGCCCTCACATATTGCTATCTCCTCATAAGTTCGGCGTATTCTATGGAATTCAGTAATCTGATGTAGGGGATACTTCTGTTTTCCTCGGATGTAGTTTTATCGTCTCCGAGGTATATCGTGTATGCCGTGCACTGACACAGCACATGCATGGGTGTCTCTTCTTCCACGCCGTAACTCCTGCATGTAGGCTGATCTACCAGACCCATCGTGCAGAGATGCTTGTTGCATGGGGCGTGTAACAAGATTCCGTATTTCTTGTCTGCTAAACGGCAGTAGATTTTTAACTTGTTGCTGCTGGAGATCTCCTATTAGTCGCTTGGAGTGCGACATACGGGGCAGTTCCGTCCAGTAGGCCCGGTGCTCTGTCTCGAGCCATTATGGTTAATAGTTTTCCGATTTAGAAAAAAAAACAATAGTTTTTGAAAGACGTTAAGTGAAAGGCAATCAAATATGAATAATATGACATTCGTTGGAAAGCTTTCCTAAATCATAGTTAAATTTCTAGACAAACAAGAAATTATTTATAGCATAAAACATTATATTCTTTCGAAATTATTGAAAATCGTACTGAGATTTATTTAACTTTTTAAACACTATTGACAGTTATCCTATAATTCTCTCGATATTGTAATAGTGGAACAAAATTTCATTATGACAATATTCAATGGAATTACTTATTTTATTATCCGGCAACGTTTAACAGTATTAAAAACAATACATAAATTTGAATGAAGCTGTTACTTTGTGATATTCCATTTTTACAGATAAAAACAAGAAATTTTACTACAACATTGCATATGCTGCGGTTTTTATTGTATAGGTGGTTTCCGACTTGATTATGACACTTCGTTTTGATTTGTAAATGTCAAGCATTTGTTGGGAAAAGACAAAAATGAGTTATTCACTTAAAATAAAAAATGCGAACATTTTAATTATGACATAGCAACTTTATTAGAACACCTAATACAAGAGAGAAGATAGATACGTTGAATTATTATTGATTTATTGTTTCCTATTAATTAAGTTTTTTCATGTACCTGCCTAACTGAGTGGAATATTTTAACTTTCCCATCGCTGGACATTCTAAAATGTTTGTTGCTTGGCAAATTAAATAATAATAATTGAAAAAAACCAGTTACGTACATATAATACTTGACATACGACTTATGTAATTGTATGTATGATATCTGTCTTAATTGTTTAATTTCATCGATTTTGATTTCCATTTTTTTACCTGTAATTTTGCTCATAAATGTAATCTTTGTAAAGCATGATGATAAAATGACTTACTAACTTACTTATTTACTTACAAAGAAAACATTTATCACATTCATCAATGTACAAAATAAAAAATACAAACGAGTAGAACTCAACGAACAGAATTCCACTATGAATAAAAAATAATCACACTTATACACTAGAAATACTGTTAGAGTACCTACTGAGAACCTTTCGGCTACCAACTAGTCATCATCAGAGTAAAGTAGTAGATCAGGGCGTGTCCCAGATGGTGCTTCTAACTTCCTGTACTTTTGTGGGCAAAACGTGCCCAACGCAAAAAATGTTCGAAACATGTTCGTAATTTTTGAGTCAGAATGCACTTGTTTTTACCCTGTCATTTTTTTCCATGCACACATCCTTTTCGAGTTACGGGGATTTGAAAAAAAGGCCCTCAAAATCCAAATCGGCCAATAATGAAATAATTACAAATTTTATATTCGGTAGTTGATGTAAAAAAATTAACGTTTTTTGGTATCACAACTTTTCTTCTCCCCAACAGATATTTCCCGAGATATTCCAAAAATGAACGCCTTTTCAAGGGGTGAGAAAGTAGGAAAAGATATTTTCAAAATTTATAAAAAATTTGAGCTATGCGCAAAATGATTTCCTCAAAAACGCACAGTTTTCGAGATAGTAACGATTTTTTTGCGGAAATTTGAAATTGGGCAGCATTCAGGACTATTTAAATTCGAAAAATGACGATAAAACGCTTTCTATCCGTCCGATCTCCATTAAATTTAACATTTCATAATAACCATTTTATAAGAAAACTATCGATGAAATGGGAACAATCCATTCAAATATGCCATCGGCCGAGTATAAGTTGTATCTTGAATTCTCGCGCGTATTAACAACTACAAAACAATTTTCAAATGCATATAATTTCGAAGATATGCATTTTTTCGAAAAGTTCCATGAATGAAAAAAATTTTAATTTGAGCCCAAATATTTTATGACGTGTACCTTGCGACTTTTCGGTAAAGTGCTGATTTCAAATCCTCGGGCGCCAGATTTTCTAAAGGTTAACTCCTTTTGAGGACTTCTGCTAGGGTACTCTCCACAAGGCTTGTCACTATGCTATCTAAAGATAGCCTTGTCCCTAGGGTAGCTACAGTGAAGTATAACCAGAGTCCAATGGGCAGAAAACAGTATCGAAATTGTAGGCTTTAATTACAATTGATACCTGGTTATAACTTAGCTCGTTTGAAGATGGAGCAGAAATAATTCAATAAAACGGGGAATTCCAAATAATAAAATATATAATAAATATAACAAGTACACTTTCAGAATAATCAATATAAATGCAATTGAACGGTATTATTTCCCAAAATCACACCCAGACGGAAAATGTAATGAAGCTGAAACGGTAAATGAAAACTCTTTCAAGATATCTACTCTACGATAAGTTCGGTAACTAAATTCAATTCAGCGGTACGGGATCGGTTGATAAATGATTCAGAATGATCAATTTGCGGAAAAGTACGAATCAAACAGGTCCTAGCTTAATGAACGGTATTCGGTAAATTTTAGATAGCAGCACTAATAAATGGAATGTTCTAATCACACTACGATATATTCGGTTATAAATTCGGTTGGTTTGGAAAATATTGTTTTCACTAGTTTTCCGATTGTACGATATCAGATTTTACTATTTTTCGGTTAATTACTCTAATTGAGTTTATTCTGTCACCTCACCCACCCTTGTACTAACTTTCACGGAGTACCCGGTAATTGTGTGACAGTGTTAGATTTTATACACCTTATAGATTCAGAATCTAGACAATTAGGGTTTATACTTCCG
This sequence comes from Endomychus coccineus, assembly GCA_958510875.1. Taxonomy (NCBI): domain Eukaryota; kingdom Metazoa; phylum Arthropoda; class Insecta; order Coleoptera; family Endomychidae; genus Endomychus; species Endomychus coccineus. The sequence continues at coordinate 148,024,775 of OY294069.1, forward strand.
GGGTGACACAGTGTGTACAAACCCTAACTATCACATCTGCAATAACCCCTATATCCACGGCCGAGGACTTCTCATAGTATTAAGGGAATTATTACGATTCTCAATCACACAACCACCCCCAGGTTATATTTCTGGAGTGACACAGTGTGCACAAGCCGTTGGTGGTTTGGTCGTCTTAGGATATACTTATACTTCTGAAGTGACACAGTGTGCACAAATATACCAAAGACGCCCCTGTCGTTCAAACATACACACTCTGTACGCACCACACAACTACTTGAATATTTCAATTCACGCGCGAATTCAAATCGTGCGCGATTCGCCCTATAACGGGATAAACTCAAATTCACCAATCCAAATTACTGAATACTACGGAACTCAGGTATCGTACAAACGCTTACCAATTACAATAACAATCATAAATTACGGAAATCAATATATCGTAATGGTCAAAAATATAAACTATTTGCTATCATTTACCTTTTTGTAAAATTCACAAACACAAACAGAACACTATTGTTGCTTCACAGCTTTTAAATCTGACTCAAACTCGAATAAATTCAAAAACACAAGAGAGCTACTACACTCATTGAAAATCAAAACACAAGAGATATTGTACGGCTTGAAAAATCACAATAACCAAAAAGAGCACAAAAGAGTAACTGTACTTATTGAAATGCAAAATCACAAAGGAGAGCGATCTTTTGTCTGTCACAGCTTTTATATGTTTTCCGAGGTTCTGGACAGGTCTGCTCCACTAATTCCGTATTTTATGCCGAGGGTTTTTTACTTATGCCCCGAACAGTACTTAAAAGTGACGCTACTTTTTAGATCTAAAATTCGCGCACATGACGCTCCGGTAGTTTCTCTCGGCGGCCTAAACAAGTGTTATCGGAGTTTTTTGGTTGTTCGCCTTTTTTATACATAAGGCTGTTCAAAGTTTGGTGTTTTAACTGGCCAGACCCCTGTTTTTGCAACATATTTTATCGGAATGAAATGCAATTTTGAACGGGCATGAATTAGATTCATATATTTGAATAATTATACTTATTTGAAATTACGGAGATTTAGAAAAGTGACAATCACGGAATACACATTCGGAATTCATTCATATCTATTGAAATAATGAACTGTTCAAACTGAAATTACATGTAACATCCGTATTTATTGCCTGATCTAAATTAAATAATCTTTCGAAATTTAAGCTTCGTTACAATTGAAAAATTATTCATTTTCGTACACAATTACTGAAGTACAATAGGGTTGAAGAGATTACAATTACGAGTAAGGGATCATCGGAAATACCGAAACGGGAAACAGAGTGCTTTGAAAGACAGAGGAAAATATCACTTTCGTATAGTCAGGAGTTTATAAGATAATTTGCCCAGATTGTGATAACTTTTATGTAGGTAGAGCTTGCCGTAATTTTAATCTTAAGAACATTTTCGTTCTTTCAGGCTCGACAAAACAGACTCAACCTTTGCTAACCATTTTTTACAGACAGCTCATACCTTTCCTAATTTGGGTAGCCTAAGCATTTCACATAACCAAAGGTTCCAAATTGTATACATTAGAATCAATAGAGATTTATAAAAGTGTCAAAAAGTCCTATTTGTCTTTCAAAGCACTCTAAGAATAATTCTTAGAATATCGAATGATAATTATCCTAGTGCACAATTCCATCTGTTTTCCGGGATCTACATGTTTCGGAATTTCCGATGATCCCCCTTACTCGTAATTGTAATCTAATTTCGAAGAGCACTTTTTTCTTTGCCAAATGCGGCTGGTTTTGCTTCAAATCGTCGACGAATCGATCCAACATCTCTGCATAATATACGCTAGTGATCGTTTTGCCCTTTCCAAGGTAATCGATATGGACGATAACGTGTGCATCCCAAAAAACTGTCGCCATGACTTTGTTGGCCCATAAGCTTTGGCCTTTTTCTTTCACGAGAACCAGTCCACTCTTTAGACTGTTTTTTGTTCTCTGGTGTGTTGTGATGGATCCATGTTTTGTCCACTGTTACCAAACGACGCAAAACGTTTTTCTTGTCACGCTTAAACTTCGCCAAACACTACTTTGAAGTTGTCACACGGTCGCACTTGTTGTCAACAGAGAGCAAATGTGGCACTCATCCGGCCGATAGCTTTCTCATATTCAAAAATTCAGTACCCGTTTGGTTGAGATGCCCATCATCTCAACAATCTTGTGCACCTAACTCGCCGATCGTCCAATATCATACCATGGATTTTATCGACGATTTCTGGAAATGTAACATTAATTGGACGACCCTAACGTTCGGCGTCCTGTGTGGTCCATAGACCTATTATCCTAAGGATAATAGGTCATACTACCACAACGAAAATCAGTAAGCAACTTGTGAACCGTTTCAATCGATGGTGAATAGTCCCCATAATGTGTAACCAGCAATGCTTTGGTTTGTGCGATGTTTTTTCCAAGCAAGGAATAATGTTTAATCAAGACGGGAAATCCACTTTTTCCCATATTTACAAAAAACTTCAAGGTTGCTTGCTTTCGATGAGTGTCAAAACAGAACTGAATGGCATATCAGTCTGAAAATTTTAAGGCGTTCTAGTTAAAAATGGTACATCACAAATGTCACATGGGAATCTCGATTGTTGCGCCATTTGTTTTGTTTTTCAGGGACCTCCCACATTGCCTTCGTATGCGTATGAATATCTTGTAAACCTGTTTTTTCTTCAACTATTCGAAAATGTACTGCATTCGGCAATTAATGGTGATAGGGATGACAAGACACATTTTGAAAACGTCATAGCCCGTTGAGTTGGCCTACGTTTTTTTTCTTTCAAACTGATACGAATCTATTGACCTTTATCCATATTTCTCTCATTGTCTGAATAACATTTCCAAACGAAATGAATCTAACTTAGTGATGAAAGCTCAACTAATTTAGTTCGCAACTGACATTTATTTCCCACGATAAGTGTTTAATAAGCAATGACACCATAATAATTTCGTTAGGCATACTTAAATTTGTCAGCAAGTAATCTGGATCAATGCTGTATCGCTATTAGTTACCTTAGAGGTGTAATCATCCTGAAGAACAAATAAAGTGGACTGGTCCTAATTCATCTCGTTGCAATTAGTACTTCAAACACATTCCAATTCTGACGTTAATTATATAACTTTTTATCCTTGTATTAGTTGGACGAATGATTGATGATTATATATTAATAGCGCAATCTCATTCACAACCTTTCATCATTGTACTTTTTTACTCACTGCATATTATGAGTTCGTTAATATATACATTATGTATCTAATATTAATAGGAATATCCGTTTCATTTACACAGAAAGAAAATAGTACAACATGAAATATGTATCTTATGACATTATACTTTAATAGATAGCCAACGAGAACAGACTAAAGCAGAGGTTCTTAACCTGTGGTCCGCGGAGCACAAGGGATTCGCGACTCTCTAGTTTTCCCAGTAGATTAATAGTATATACGAGGACAAAGTGAAAAATAAAACAGATGACATCATAATCTTTACCATCTTTAACTAGAACGCATTAACATTTTCAAACTGATATGTCATTCTGTTCTGTTTTGACACCCATCAAAAGCAAGCAACCTTGAAGATTTTTGTGAGCATGGGAAAAAGTGAATTTCGCATCTTGATTAAACATCATTTTTTGCATGGAAAAGAAATTACGCATACCAAAGCATCGCTTCTTAAACATTATGGAACTATTCTTAAAGCTCGTTTTTGCAGCTTAAATATATCTATTAGTCTTGAAGAGCCTCCCCAGATCACAATAGCATATTTAAGGCTGGAATAAAAATTAGCAAAATAAACACTCCTTAGGAAAGTAGGGCCCACCGTTCTGGATAAAACCCTCAATGCAAAACATACTTCATTAAGTTTTTTCGATAGTAGTCCATATGTTCGTATTATTTTAGACGTTCGTCAATTGTGACGGCTACGAATTTTTCACTTTCGAAAATAGAAAGGCATATTTCTCCATAATCGAAGAGCTCTGGAACCTGACATTTGTCTGTTCTAACCAAAAAGCAATTTGTTTCCGATTCATTAAGAAGTAGTTGATTTATATAAAACCAGTCCTTGAACTGCTTCCATAAGGGCGTACCTGTCTGTTTGATATCATCCAGAGATGAACCTTTTACAAGCATATTTGTGTCATCTGCATAATTTCCTAACTCAGTATTTGTGCCAAGTGACACATTATGAATGTCATTGATGAATATTATAAATATATGGGGCTCAAGGACGCTACCTTGTGAACCTCCAACGTTTGTTAGAAGCACGTCAGACTCATATGTTTGACCCTTGTCTTTAATTACAACTTTTTTTTGTGTTTGATAGGTAGGTTTTAAATCAGTTCAGGGCATTACCTCTATAACCCAATTTTTGATAACTTAGCAAATAGAGAAACAATATCAAGTGAATCGAATGCCTTAGACAAGTCAAGGAAAACATCACACACAATTTCCTTATTATCTAATGCATGAATTACATAGTTCACAAAATTAAACAAATCGGTGTCCGTAGACCTACCTCTTATAAACCTATGTTGAGAACGACTAAAAGAAATTACGCAAGCCAAAGCATCGCTTCTTAAACATTATGGTAACTTTCCACAATCGATTGGCAAGATTCACAAGTGGTTTACTGTTTTTGTTGTGGTATTATGACCATAAAGGACGCCGAACGTTCTGGTCGTCCGATTGAGGTTACTCCAGAAATCGTCGATAACGTCCATGGTATGATATTGGACGATCGGCGAGTTAAAGTACAGGATATTGCTGAGGCATGTGCATCTCAACGGAACGGATACGGAACATTTTGCATAAATTTTTGAATATGAGAAAGCTATTAGTGCTGCAGTTGCTCTCTGTTGACAATAAGCGCGACTGTGTGACAGCTTCGAAGGAGTGACTTGTCCTGCCGAATCGGAGCCGAAAAAGGCAAAAGTGGATTTATCGGCCAACAAAGTCATGGCGACAGTTTGTTGGAATGCACACGGTATCGTCAATATTGATTACCTTGAAAAGGGCAAAACGATTGCCGGCATATATTATGCAGAGCTTTTGGATCGATTCGACGTCGATTTGAAGCGAAAGCTGCATTTGGCAAAGAAAAAAGTGACCCCCCACCAGGTCAATGCACCGGTGCAGAAGCCCGCAGTCGCAGTTCATTATTCACCATATTCTCCAGATTTGCCTCCTGCGATTTCTTTCTATTTCCAAAGAAGAAGAAAACCTCCGCGGAAAGAGATTTGGCTTCATCGATAAGGTCATTGCCAAAACGAACGCCTATTATGAAGGATTGCATAAATTGTATTATTTGAAAGGGATCGAAAAATTAGAAAAATGTCGGACGAAGTGCATCGTGCTACAAGCAGATTATGTTGGAACATAAAATAAGTTTTGACCAAATAAATCATTTTGGTTTAATTTTTCAGGTACTTTTCACCTTGCCGTATCAACATAAGCCGAGCGATTTTTGTTTGCGGAAGGTGGAGATAGTGAATGAGGACAATTAAATAACATATTCATGATAATTTAAATGAAAGTTTCAATAAAATAAGTTTTGACGAAATAAATCATTTTAGTTTAATTTTTCAGGGACTTTTCCCTGGTGATAGTGAATCAGGACAATTAACTAATCCATATATGATAATTCAAATGAAAGTTTCAATAAAATAAGTTTTGACCAAATAAATCATTTTAGTTTAATTTTTCAGGTTCTTTTCCCCTCGCCCTCCTATTAACATAAATCGAGCGGGTTTTTGTTTGCGGAATGTGGAAATTTATTTGTGCTAGTGAATCAGGACAATTAACTAACCCATTTATAATAACTTGAATAAAAGTTTCAAATCGTCGTGATTTCTACAAACCAATAATTTTTTAAAATTCAGAATAGATTTAATGAAATCATAATTAAATTCACGAAATCTAATATTCATTTTAAAGGCAGAAAATCTGAAGAATTTATGTTGAACCCTTTCAATTTTTAAGCGATAACCATTATAAGAAGGACACCATAAAGAGCAATACTCATGGTGAGGACGCACCATTGCTAGGTACTTAGAGATATCTTATGGAAACAACATTACGAAAATCGCTAGAAACTCTTTTCATAAAACCTGATTTGAGATTTTATCAACTATATAATTTGCATTAAAATTAAGCTTTCTGTCCATAATAACACCAAGATCGCTATTTCTGTTCAAAATATTGTTATTAATATGCTAATCAAAACTATTAGTTATATTAATAAATGCTTAGTAATAAGATTGAGGGAACCAACAGTTTTGATTATTATATTAATAACAATATCTCAGCTAGTAAAAGAGAAATACGGATCTTGGATCCTTGCACAGCGGTTCTTAACGCTCCAGAATACAGCTGAGCCAATATTTGTTCGGGCTACTTCATCAGCTTTTTCGATGTTCTTGATGCGACAGTGTCTTGAGATCCCATGATCTCAAAGTACAGTCCAGCACCAGTTCCCTGGTTTTAGACCCGTCTGTGTACCAGGCTCACTCGTCTGGTTTGGGCTTAATGTTATTTGTCCACTCCCTTCGATCTTATATGATTACTTTATAGTACATCGCGAAGTTGTATCTATTATGCCTAATATATTTCTGAACCTAGCTCCCACGTTATTATTTCCGTGTGTGCGTCTGGCTGACATGTTGCCACGGCATTATCCTTGCCTTTTATCAGCTGTTGGTTAGAAGGAATAAACCGAAATATTTGACTATTTCCTTGGAGGGATAGAGGACCTATTACCATATAATGAAGATTCTTGACCCAGGTATGAATTAAATTTAAATTCTCGGGAAATAGGTCACATTGTGACCTATTTCCTGAGAATTTATATATAATAGGACGTATTACCTCTAGTCTAGTTCTTCGGATAAAAGCTGCGCTAAATTAAAAGAAACTGATAAATACCCCCTCTAAGCAATTAGATCGTTTGTATTCTTACCCTAATTGTGGGATTTTGTTCGCCTTGGAATGTAATGACTATGTCATCAGCATACCCAAATGTCTTAAGATAATTCCTCCCTAATTTGATTATCAGGGCTTCCAGCACCAGGTTCCTGGGGATAATACTTCTCCTTCGGATAGCCCATAGTGACCTTAACCTACAGTGTTTCTCCCATAAGAGAGGAATGGCTTATACTTTCTTTCAGCATGCAGTTTATCCATCTACAGCAAGTCTCATCGATGCCTTTTCTTCTCGATGCTCTTGAGATGGATGTGATCTTGAATGCTCCCTCAATGCCTAGGGATTCAGCAAAATCACATTACTTACCAATGCGTTTGTCATCTCCTCTATGACTGGATGTAGTGCTGTTGTTTTGGATTTACCTGCTGTATAGGCATATAGGTATAAAGGTTGATGAGTCGCCAGTATTCCTGTCCAGCAGTTATTCTTGCGCTTTAAGCATGAATGGAATAATTCTTATAGATCTGTGCCTTCGCCCTTTCCTGACCGGTTCTTCAATCTTCAATACACTAGGCTACTTAGTTCACTTCATTACTTAACTAAAATATCATGTTGTATTCACTTCTCTAGTATTTTTGCCGTATTTTGATGGAAAGTCTTTACTTCCTATCTATCAATTTATTAGAGTGATTTTATGTTCGTCCTTCTAATGATTTATCACCTTTGATTATTAATACATAGTTACATTCTACATTGATCTATATCAGCTATTTCTGATGGCTTAGGGAAAGGCATCTGCCTGACATTGTATTTCTACTAAGCTGCTGTACTTTATACTGAAATCAATCAGCCAGAAGTAGCTAATTTTGAATTGTTTGGTCAATGTAAAATTCATTTTATGAACTAAATTGGTAATTAACTATAGGTATTGATAATCCAACGACACAATCGCCGCGGATACGTTTCAAACTTTAGATGCTCTCATGGAAACAAGAAAACACATAATAAAGTCCTCCTTCAATTGATATATTTTGATCAAAATTTCGCTAAAAAGCATGTCTTGTGCCATTTTCAATATTGAAATTAAATATAGCCATGGAACATGCTACTTGTATCGTGAAGGAATTCCATTAAAACTAATGACTGTTACATGTTCATCCATCCTGAGATGGAGTTTAAAATTTATAATTATTGTTATTTAAATGTTAAGAATAGAACAGCTCCTATTTACGTTTGAGATTGAATCCTACGGTAAAGGCTAGTGCATGCGGATATTGTATATAGTTAACCTTCATATTTTTACTCTCGTTACATGCATGAGTATTTCATAGGTTGAACATTTTCTTTGTGTATTGACTAAGCCTGCATTTGCTGAAATAATTGAAACGTGGAAATAACAAAGGGGTTAAATGAAATTTTTTTCGCAATTTGAGATTTTGGTTTACAATGATTCTATGTCCATGCTTTAGGAAAATATCTAATGCGAGCTCTAATATTATAGTAGTAATATGATATAATACATGGCTCCGTCGGCATGCATCAAGTCTATGTCCAAAGAAAGGGGGCAAGTGTCATTGAGTCAATATTATTTAGATGCTAGTCTGTTTTACAGTAGTATTGTGGTATTAAGAGTATGGTTGTGTTTTCTGTCTAGTGCACATACGGAACGTTTTTTTGTTATTGATATGACAAAAATGGAGTTTTCTGAAATACAAGCTTCTGCTGATTTGATTTGAACTTGAAAAACATCAACATCAAAACATCAATATCAGCAAAACAGTTCGCATCATCATGATAAAGAACACCCAGGTGTATTATTCGCGAAGGAAAACAAGAGAACAATTCTCGGTTATCCAATTCAAACAGGATAGGAGATCAAAAAAAAGCACCTAGAAAGCATGTTACCTTTTCTACGAAACACCGATCATAAGCCTTTCCAGAAAACATTGTTGAATCTTGAGTAGGGCACTCAGGTCCTTTCTTAATTCTGTCCAGAAAGATATTGGTATGTTATGTGATCTTATGGTTGTAACTACAGGAGTACCGCACGGAACTATTCTAGGCCCCCTATTATTTGTTATTCACATAAGCGACATGATAGATCCTTCTTGAGAAATGTAAAATTGTTACATACGCAGATGACACAAAACTTATTGCATCAGCCGATACTTGGGAAGACCTGTAGAAGCTATAGAAAAAACGGCTTGAATACTTGAAATATTGGTTAGATCATAATAAAGCAGCACTTAATATCATTAAAACTGTATGTCTTACTGTAACAAACTATAATGATGCACAACCACAACTTTTTGATCTGGAATTGAATGAAGAGGTAACTAGACGAGTCAATTGATAAAAGTCTATCAAAATTTAATGAAAAGAGTGAGATATTTCATTCATGTGATATACAGGATGTTTCAGAAAGACCTTCCGTAAATGCAGGGGACGATATTACAAAAATAATTAGATTTTTCAAATAAACTGTGGTCCTATCTTCTTTCGTTTCGGAGATACGGGGGGCGTTGAATTTTTTTTAAACGAAATTTTGCTGTAGCTCCTGTACAATTACAGATATTCCGTTGAAATCTAGTACTCGGGGGTTTCAGAGGGCGGCGAATAAGATGATTTAGTTATTTTCAGATTATGCGATAGAGTGCGCTGGGGGCGCGACTTTTCGGCGTTTCTTTTAGCCTTACCTTTTTTGAGAATGATTTCTTTGTTTTCTTTTTACATTTGTCTGGTTAACAATTGTATTTCAAACAAATAATGTACTCCTGTTGAGGTTCTCAAAATCTCACCATTTCCGAGAAAAACGCGCTTAAATGAACATAACACAAACTCATTAACAAAACTTACTACCGAAATCGCGTATGTTCATTTAAACGCGTTTTTCTCATACCCAATATGATGATGTCAGGTACAACTATTCCATAATCATGTTCGGGATCACCACCAACAACACCCTCTCATGAGACGATCATGTGAGGGTGGTTTTCTATTCCGTGTCTAGAGATACTTTACACCCCAGCAGATCCTCATACTCTACAAGGCACAGATTCGACCTGTCCTGGAGTACTGCTCAAGTGCTCACATGTTTGGAGCTTGGATCCCAAAAAAACGCTGAAGCTCTTGGATTCTATACAGAAAAGAGTATTCATTTGATTGATAATGTCACATTTACGAGTTCATTGACCTCTCTAAAACATCATAGAAAGGGGGGAGATATTTCCATGGTCGGTGTTCATCAGAAATCGCGTCTGTTCCACCACAAGTGATTCCAGATAGGCAGACTAGACGAGTTAAAACTAGTAACCCCTTCATTGTCAAGTTCGAGACCTGTCGACTTCTTTTTTTTATCGAACAGCTAAGTTGTGGAACTATTTATCTAGTGAGGTTTTCCTATTCCTATAACCTTCAACCAAAGAAAAATTTGTATGACTTCCAAAATTTCACCGCTGGTTCACATGATGTTCTTCGAACATTATAGGTTTCCCTCTTGTGTGGTCAAATAGTCAAAGTATCTTTTAAAGTAAATCAAGCTTCTGGCTCACTCTCGTATACTATTCGTAAAATTCAACGTGTATTTGTACATTTCGAACCAATTCACGTAATCCTTCCTGTGTGGCAAAAGGAGGCTTAGGAGACTGCATAAAATAGTCAGCTCTCTAGAAAAGGAAAGAATGAAATACGTCACACGTCTTTCTCTACAAAGTATCTTGATCAACGAATGTATGAACCAATTTTCAAAAATGCCGTACCTATTTCATTGGAATAAAGTTTATTCCTACATCATTATTAATATGAACTATCTGTTCTGTTGTAAAATATTACGTTTCCGTATGTTCACGTCATTATAAATAAGATTAAACTTGTCAGTGTCAATAAAGTAAATGATTAACTTTGATCATACTCTAAAATCGCGTAATTTCAATTTTCAAGTATATCTTAATGTCAGAAGTAATTTTCTATAGTTAGATATGAGATAAAAGTTGAGTTGCTTATGCATACTGTGAAAAGAAATTGAACATCATCTGGAGAGAATGTAGAAATTCATAGCGAGACTGTAACATAATTGTCGGAAGATCTAAAGTTCACATTACTTGTACAAAAGTAAGGAAATGTTATAATTTTCGTAACGAGTAATTGTCTACCATTTCACTAGCTACACAACATTGATTAGGCAATAACTAGTTGCCATTTAAAAAAATCTAAGAATGCTTCTTAATCCATCGAAAGATCACAAAATGAATTGAGAGCAATTAGATGGAGGAATACCATAAAGACGAGTTGTCGCTGACCCAGTTCAACTCTTCAGGTATTCATAAGTTACAATTGCATTGTAATCACGTTTATCTCAGAGAAGTTATTCACTGAAAATTCAACCTTGCACTATATAAGTGGATACATAAATTTTACAGTCGAATCATTGCGAAAATTCTAGCATTTTAGCTTCTATTGTGCAGATATTTCTTGAAGCGTGAATTTTATTGGAAGATTAAATTGAACTATAAAATTTTTATGTGTGTTATTTCGTAATCGTAGTATTTTGGTATTGACATAGTGTATAAAACGTATAATTAGTCCAGTCAAAAGTGTCAAAAAAATAGGGGTCATTACTAAAATTTTATAGACTTCACGGAATAGCAAAATTTTTTTTGCATCGTGTTCAGTATGGCTTAAACATCGTTAATCAGAAAAAAAGGGGGCTCGTGATTATTATCATTAATAAACAATGAAAAACCATTTTCAATTTACAAATGAAATGTCTTTTATAATAAATGAAATATCTGGAAGCTTCTGAAATTTGAAATCAGGAGTTTTTTAGGTCCGATGAACCAAAATCTGAAGTCGGAAAATCTGAAATCAAGCCCGTTTGCTGGAAAACCCTGAAAATTTCACCAAATCTTAGCAACAAACAAAATTTTTTCAAGGAATTGAGTGGTATTGAAATGAAACGATGTCTAATATTGGATGAGGAAAAAACCAAAATTGTGAACTTCTCTTTCTGTTCAAACAATGAGAATTGTAATTTTCTTATAAATAATGTTATCTTGACGCCACAAAAGTCTTCGAAATTTTAGGCTTATATTTAGATAATACACTCTCATGGTGTGAACATGTTGAGCAAGTTTGCAAAAAAATTAATAAAAGCTTCTATGCCATATCTCAATTAAAATCAATATTAGACCAAAAATGTCTCATAAATGTTTATTATGCAATGGTATATTGTCATCTCTCTAACAATGTCATTTTGTGGGGGAACTCAATAAACCACCAGCGAGTTTTCCTCAAAAGCGAGTGATTAGACTAATGTTCAGCATGGGAAGAAGGTATACCTGTCGACCTACTTTTGTATTCAACAAATTGATGACATTCCCCAGCATCTATATCTATAAATGCCTATTAACAATAAAAAATAATTTGGACAACTACAAAACAAATGCCAACTATCATTCTTACGAAACTAGGCAGAAGTCAGTATTAGCCATCAAAATACATAATACTTGTGAATATGAAAAAGCCACTTCCTATATAGGCATCAAACTATTTAATTATTTGCCCGAAAATATAAGAACTCTGGAATTGCGGAATTTCAAGTCATCAGTTGAAACCATGCTTCTCAAGCATGCGTTTTATACTGTAGATGAATATATGAACCAAAAAAAATTAAATTTTTAATGTGTCTAAATTGTCCTAAAAATTTAAGTGTGTCTTAATTGTAGTATCATTGTTATAATTTCTATATTTTATCAATTCTAGTTTTGTACCTCATTTTAACTTTATAATCTAATTTTATGATTGTGAATGCCAGTTTTTATTATTCAATATGACGTGTCCTATCCATTTATGTAAATTGGCTTCTGGATAAATAAAATATTCTATTCTATAAAATCAAGAGCAACTACAGTTTTCTGGAAAACTCCGGAAAATGAAAATTTGCTATATTTACACGACAATCTTTAATTGTTATTCTGTTTTTCGAAAAAATTTTTACAATTATTCTGATAAAGAATTTCGAAGTATCTTTTATTATAATATGTACAGTACCTCTTTCAAGGCAGATAAAAGAAGAGCAGAAGTTTTTGAAGCATCAATGATGATGCGGCGTACGTGTACCATAGAGATTCTATACACTACATCTCTATGACGTGGACATGTTAACGCACGTACGAAGAACACAACAGTTGTCTTTGAATGTGGAGGGAAAGGAACTGGCATGCTGGCAATAGATAATGTCGTTTTTTCTATTTTAATTTATAAAGCACTATATGAAATATCGATTTGTATTGAAACTTAGTAACCGAAAATAAAATTATATAAATTGAATTAACGTATACGTGCATCCGAAAAAAAATTGTCAGCTGAGTAACTTAAAAGCCTAATCACAACAAAACGAAAAGCTCGCGGGTTTGTTGATTTTGATAATATGGAAGGACTATTTTATACATAACTGAGTAATATCATCATCATAATATAGATTTTTCACTACAATTTAAAAAAAAAACTAATATCAAAGTTTAATCAAAAATTTTCTAACGTGTTCACATCTTGTATATAACATATTGATACACGTACGCCGCATCATCAAGGGTGAAACAGGTCGTATAGTAGCACCATTAAGTTGCACTTGCGGAACATAAATCTGAAACGTTGAGTCCCAAACTTCTATCAGCGAAAAATTGTTGAAGCGATAGATAACGTAACGGCAGAGTCAGTTGTTAGAATAAAGGCAATGAGCTATGTGGCATGAAGGTATTTCCCAGGATAAATAACGCTACAGAAAACAGAGGAATCAGTTTCAGTTCACACCTGCTCTGAACATGCCACCTGTAATGGTTGGCGAAACGTCGGCATCAAGTCATGCTATTGTGGAGCGGAATCTATCTGGGAGCCAATAATTGTCACTGTTCGACCTAGAGTAACCTTAACGTCTTTCTATTTATATTTTGACTACATGAGAGGGAAATCTATAATGCTCCAAGAATAATATCATGGGTAGGAAGCATAAAATTTAAAAAAGGCACAAAAGGCGGAATTTACGAAAAATGGCAAAATGTGCAAAACAACACCTAGAATAGGCAAAATAGGCAAAAAAAGGCAAATTGCCTATAATCCGAGCTTTACTAATGAGACCTTTTGTCACGTCACTTTCGCGAACACTTAATTTAGAACAATTTTTTTCCAATAACATATTATTGTCCTCTATTAATTAGAAAAATCAGTAAATAGTAAGGTTTTGAGTTGAAAAGTTCCCTTTATAATTGAATATCTTAAAATGGAGCATAATTTCTCTTCTGTAATAACCTCAGTTATGCGCCTGTAATGTTTCTCACATTATCTTCACTTTAAAACTATGCAATACATTTTTCCGCAATATTAATCAGCTAATTGCGTACAATTGTATTCATGTACATTCTTTTTGCTTGCATAATACATGACCATTAATTAAATTTGAAACTGGTTTTTAATACAATCAAATGTTGAACTGTGAATAGGAATTTCTCCGATTGTATTAATAATTAGTTATAACTAACAAGATATGTTAGATTCTAAAGAACTGAAAAATCTAAATATAATACCGGTAAAGTTTGATTACTTTCTACTTCATTAATAGTTATTCATAATTCACATCACTTTGATCCTAAATAATATACAAGCATCAAGCATAATCATTATGTAAGTTGTTAACAATAGCGGGTTCGAGTTATCGACAATTTTCCGTTACCGTTACCGGCGTTTTCTTAAACGTGTGGTTACGTTAATCATTTTTTTTGTCGAAAACGGTTTGGAGTGAAAATTTGAGATATGGCACGTTTTTAGGCATTACTACAAAAACTAATATTTGGCGATCCGAGTTTTCTTTTCCGACTTATTACGTCAAATGTGCGATTATCAAAATTTTGCTTTGATACACGATAACTGTCGAAAAAAACTACCAATTTGATAAAATTTTCTAGGCACCTTGACGGTACTTATTACAGTAAGAAATGATGTTCTTAGAAAATAATTCAAGAATTACAATTTTAAAACGTTCATACACACATGGCTAAGTGATATCTAAGAATGAAGAAAATCTAACATCTAGTATAATAATTATTTAAAACGCTGACAAGCTTGGAACGTCCGTACTTCGTATTCTCGGATCACGTTCTTCCTGATTCCATGAGAATAGGTCTATGTAACACTCTTCGAAACTATTGGAATTGCGTAAATCGGAAAATTGCGAGTATTTTTTTGGCGTGTATATTTTTGAAGAAGGTTCCTTTTGGGTCTTTCCAGGATAGAAAAATCTGAGGCGACAGTTCGAAAAGAAATTCAGGGGAAATGCTTGTCTGTATCGAAAATGTCGAGAAAATAAACTTTTGGGGGAATACGTAAGAACATGAATTTCTAGCTCGATAAAATAAGGGCTTTTATTTTTTCTCAGACAATAATTTTTCTATATGAAACTTGATTATTTGAGGAGAGGCTTCGCCCAAAAACTGTATAAGAGGGCAATTTACAAATGATGATGCCTTTCATACAGGGTGAGCAAGTTGAATGGCTTTCGCCATTTCGAGTTTTGACACGACATGTCACCACATAATATGTTTTTACTGGAAAACCGATTAATCTGGAGCAATCAAACTTTCGTACATTGAAGAAGAGGGTATATTGAAAACGCCGAATTGGTGTACATGCACCCGCGTTTGTTAATCAAATCAAAGCCGGAAGGGCTTCGATGAATATTTTTACAACCCAAAAAATTTAAACAACCCAACTAGGTTCGAGGATTTCACAAAACTTAAGCCAGACTGAGGGCAGACCACTGAATCTGACACGACGCTTGCTTAATCAGTTCTTGAGTGTGGGGATGTTTCACAAATCTTGGAAGAGGGTTTTATCATCCCTCTCTTCAAAAGTGGTGCAAATAATGATATCGTCCTACATCACGTTTATCAGCACTGGCGGTCTTTCAGTGCCATACCATCAATGCTTTGTCATTCTCGGACAGTCATTTTCAAGTTTTGAAGATAATTGCACGTTTAATTATTTACAAAATTATTGGAGTAGGCTACGAAACATAAGACTATTTGTTATATGAAATACTATCTAACAATAAAAACAACAAGTAAAGAGTAACTGAGCAATCACCTCAATTATTGCAATAATTGCTCAATATGTCCTACTAGCTTATCAACACAATTTGATTACCTTTTTATTGAATTTTGTAAACAACTTTCTATCAAATAGTATTGATTGATATGATGTGTTACTCCAACATTTTTTCTTTCATATTTGATATTTGTTCACTGCGCCTAACATAAACTTTGTTCTTAAGAAATCCCATAGAACAGTGTCCAATGGGGTAAGATTAGGACTATTAGTAGGCCAGATAATGGTCCTTTCTCAACGAATCCTCCCTGGAGCAATTCATATAATTAAAGCCTAGCTATATGTGTTCCTATCAAATGTTGCAGATACGGACCTTAATGGCATTTTACATAGCTCAAATAAAAAACATGTGAAAAGAGGCGTGCCTCAAGGCTCAATACTGGGACCCCTCCTTTACATCATACATACAAATGACTTACCTTTTGCTATTGAGAATAATATCGTCCAGTTCGCTGATGATACCTTGGACATTGTTGAAAGCGAGGTTAATAAAGAAACTAAGAACAAAAAATCAACTTTGTTAAATTGAAAGCTTGGTGTCAATCCAATAACTTATTACTAAATGTCAATAAAGCTCAGTTAATACAATTTTCTTATTATAATAAAGACGAAAAAATTATACTTACTCACGACAATACGAGCATACAGTCAAACGAAACAATCAAATATCTTGGCGTTTCTCGACTGGACTGGACTTATCACATAGTCTGCCTTGCACCTAAAATTTCAAAATATAGCTACGCCCTCAACATAATTGCTCAACGCATTAATAATCAAACATCACTTACCGCATATTATGTCTATATTTATATTTAGTCGAGACTACGATACGAAGTCATATTTTGGGGTAATTCTACAGATTCAATCAGAATATTCAGATTACAAAAAAGATGTATTCGAAACATATTTGGTTCAACATCAAAGAAAAGTGTAAACAATATTTTATTAAACATAAAATACTTACTATTTACGGTATTTATATATATGAATGTATAATTTTTATTGAAAATAATCTTACATTCTTCAAAGCGCTAGATCATTCTCACAACACCAGATTCAAGGAAAATCTAACCTGCTATAACTACAATTTCTCCTACCTACAGAAAAATTTAAAATACATGCTAACAAAAATTTATAATAAAATTCCAATTCCTATAAAAAATAAGCCATTAAAAATTTAAAAAAAGGAATTAATCAATATTTTAAAAGAGAAGGCCTTTCACTCGGTAAAATAATTTTTAACCGATGATGGTTTCAATAGTATGGTCTAATTTGTTCTCGTTTGCTTATGTTTGGAATGCTAGAAAATAACTTTTTAACTTTTAACTCTTGTTCATTCTACATATTATGTTTGAAGTCTAATACCTGTTAGAAAATAAGTTTTATGGTGTGATTTTAATTAATACCTTAACTTTTTCTATCTTAGTTTTAATATGATTTTGCATACACATTATCTATTATTTGAATTATATGTATTGACAAGCTCTGCACCTAACAGTATTTTGTATTTTATACAGGTGGAACAAATGAATGGAATCTATCTATCTATTTTGTTCTAGAAATCACAGAAACATTACCTTTAGAGAATTATGGTAATTAAATTGAATGAAACCTAATTCCAATAACCACAGTGGTTGAAAATACACCCAGCGTTTTGGAGCAAGAAAAATTGTATAACAATGACCGCAGAATTTAGAAATTATACGGTCTATGTGAGGCATCTCCATCTCCGTACATCATTAAATGTTTACGCAACTACTTGTATAGTTCTTGCTAGACTTGAATAAGGTTAAAATTGGCTTATTTGTACAATGGAGCTGTTAACAAGACCGACGATTACATACACTCTCATTAAGAATTAAAGACCATAACGAGTTGGTAGATTCATAGGCGTGCCAAACGAAAACATCCTGTATAAAATGTGAAATAGAAAATTTGATACGCATGGAAATGATTTTATCATATTTGCTATTGTTATTCTTATTCTCCTAACTTTGAAAAATGATTTTCATTCACACGAAGGAGCTTCTCCGATAAGGAAGTGGTAATATATTAGCTGTTGTCTGCGGGTTGTCCCGTAGAAATAGCCAGTACCCGTAGAACAAGGCATCGGCTCAGTTTTACAAACCTATCAATGATTCCCTTCCTCCTCTTCATTTAGAAGGTGTTTACAGCATTCCGTGTTCTTGCGGTAGCATCTACGTTGGTGAAACAGGTCGTACAGTAACTATTCGTGTGAAGGAACATGAGTGCTCTACAAGGCTTCGTGACGATCTGCACTTGTGGAGCACAAGTTTGATACTTGTGCTCCATCAAATCCTTTTAGAAACTTCTACAAGCGAGAAATTCTTGAAGCGATAGAAATCCTAAAAGATCCAAATAATCTAACTCAGGACATTACCTTCTCAACATTTCGAAACCCTCCCTCGAAAATTCCCCTTCACTTGGCACAAGATCACACAACGGCAGGGTCAGGTGCCAGAACAGAGTTAACCACCGGAATAAAGGCAGTGAACTATGTAGCGTGAAGCTCTTGCCACAACAAATACCGCCACCGAAAACGGAACAATCTGTTTCAGTTCAAGTCTCAAGCCTGTAATAGTTGGCGGAAAGTCAGCATCAAGTCGTGCAATCCGCGGAAGTCTACCATTCAAGAACACATCTATCAGTCTCAGGAAGCTGTTTAGCTTTTCTCATAAGCTCATCAATGGAACAATGGACCAGTCCAACACTATTCACTTCGAACTTTGAATCAATGCCTCGCATTCTGTATAATTATTTCAGTGGAACATCTATCTTCTGGTAGATGGCGTTTGGATCAATTGATGCTTCAGAATTTCCAAATTAGTTTTTCTATGCCCCTGGCAGAAATAGCCGAATAGTGACATTCTTGAAGCGCTAGAAATCCTAAAACATCCAAATAATCTAAACCGTGACTCAAGATATTACCTTCCCAACATTTGGAGACGCAATTCCTCTTCGCACATGATCACACAACTGCAGCATCAGGTACCAGAACGCAACGCTACAGAAACCAGAAGAATCAGTTTCAATTCAAGCCTCAAGCCTGTCCTGAAGATGCCACCTGTAATAGTTGGCGAAACGTCGGCATCAAGTCGTGCTATTGTGACGCGGAGTCCATCCGGAAGCCCAACATTTTCAAGACTGTTAATGTATTCAGATGTCATGTAAACATTACCTTGTCTTGTTTAGGGGTTACGGATTGTCTGTCAAAGACAGTCTGAGCAATTAGTCTATGGCACTATGTCTGTCAAATAAATTGTACGTGATTTTATTAACTGTCAAAACGTTAAAATACATCGCATCCATTTTACTCCGTTTGGAATCGAGGGCTGTCATGTAAACATTACCTTATCTTGTTGAGGGGTTATGTCTTGTCTGTCATAGACAGTGTGAGAAACTAATCTATGGAACTCTGTCTTTCAAATAAACTGGATTGAGTTTCGCTTTGTAGTTTAGGACTATTCATGATGACTGGATGAGTCAATGAGTGAGTGGTACTTGCCTTTCAAATATATAGATATGTATTGAATACTGTGAATATATCTTCAGCTTATTGGCCTACTGATTTTGAGACGCCTAGCCAGGCAAACAACCCAGAGTAAATCCTGTATATAGGTTAAACTTGTAGTATACATAGTGAGCTAAATAAAAATAGATGAAAATTAACTCCCTGGAGGTAAAATGGTTTTGAAATCACACTAAAGCTCAGAGGACTTTTTTGCTGATGGCATATATTTTCAAACGTAAAGGAGGGATAAATAATAAGACATTCAAAATCATACTTTCATGATATTTCTATTCAAATCAAAACTACAATTATTCCGAGGGTGACGACTTAATAAAATGTTTTTGTCTCTGGAAAACAATCTATTGTGCATTTTCAATACGATTGTAATCATACATGTAATGGATTTCAAATTAAAATCGTGAGGTACCACTTAACATGCTTGAGAATTGAATATCAGCGAGATGTTTACATCTCTCTGGGGGTTTAACATATTCGTTTTGTTCCGAACATCAAAACAAATGAACTGTGTAATACACTTTTTCTATCTTGTATGAACAAAGGAAGCTAATCCTCATACGGTCAATATTGATTACTTTTAATCACCAAAAATTATCTATTCTAGAAAATCTTTTCAAGAATTAATATTCTATAAATAAGAAATGATCCCCATTATCCACTGAAAATACTATTAAAGTACTGAGGCCATCTCTGGTACCAAGTAACCATCATCAGAGTTTACTCTCGTTATGGCTACTTGGTATTCTAAAGGTCCTCAGTAGTTTAACATTATTTTTAGTTGATATGGGTGATTATTTCTCATTTATAATGTTAGTGCACACCCCTATGATGTCTCTTTTCATGGAATTCTTAAATTCCAGAAATCCTATTTCAGTAGCATCATTTTATGACTGAACAAGTGTAGCTGTGGGAAATATAATCTTAAAACCTATTGTATCGGACGTTGCTTGGCGTGGTAGCTTTTGTACATGCTAAGAGATGTTCATTACGCGACTCATCCACTTTTCCAATTTGCCGTTAAAAATATCAATTAAATCCACTCTGGACATACAAGGGAAAGGTAAAAAATCTCTGACAAATAAAACAGATGACGCCACAATCGAAAATTTTATGTGACATTTGTGATGTACCATTTTTAACAAGAACGCATTAAAATTTTCAGACTGATCATTCAGTTCTGTCTTGACACCCATCGAAAGCAAGTAACCTTGAAGATTTTTGTAAACACGGAAAGAAATTAATTTCGAGTCTTAGTCCAGTCATTATAGGAGATTTTTGAGCAAATAATCGAAATTTTTGGGTACAGCTCAATTTTTGTACCAAAGTGTAGGTTTTGGTATCTGAAAACATGTGTCACTGACGCGCCTGCGCGCGCATGTTAGCATTCGTCAGAATAGATATATATATACGTTTTTTTGCCATTTTTTGCACAAAATGGAGAATATATCCAAATGTATGCATTTTATCGAAAAAATGAAGAGGAGTAAAGTTGTTCAGAATTAAATTTCCTATAAAAATGCATTATTTGATTTTCCGATTTTCTTCGCAGTTTTCCCGGGCGCGTGAAAATAAAATGCATATATATATATTTTTCAGTAAAATCGAATTTTCTCGAAACAGAAGCGTTCTATCAAAAAAAGTTTCAAACAAAAGTTGTTCAGAATGTCATTTTGCATAGGAAAGCACTATTCTGATTCCAAAATTTTTCGCGAATTTCCCATTTCAAAGCCTTAAACAAAAAAATACCCGTATAAGTCGTATTTTATATATAACAAAAAATTTAAAAAACAGTTATGCATACATATATACACACACATTTGTATATGTATACATGTATGCATATATGAACTTTTTTTTAATAATTATAATTTCTGCATAATAAAAATACGATTTTTAATAATTATAATTTTTTATCAATTCGTGGAAAATTGTATCAACACAATAGTGCTTTTCTATGCAAAATCCTATTTAGAACAACTTTTGTTTGGATCATTTTTTCATATAACGCTCCGATTTTGAGAAAAATTGACTTTGTCGATACGTCTGTTTTTCATTTTGAAAATGACTGGAAAATCGGGAAATCGAATAGTGTGTACTTATAGGAAATTTAATTCTAAGCAACTTTTTCTCTATTGATTTTTTCGCTAAAATGCACTATATAAGCTCCAGAACTGTTTTTTAAATTTTTTGTTATATATAAAATACGACTTATACGTGTATTTTTTTGTTTAAGGCTTTGAAATGGGAAATTCGCGGAAAATTTTGGAATCAGAATAGTGCTTTCCTATGCAAAATGACATTCTGAACAACTTTTGTTTGAAACTTTTTTTGATAGAACGCTTCTGTTTCGAGAAAATTCGATTTTACTGAAAAATATATATATATGCATTTTATTTTCACGCGCCCGGGAAAACTGCGAAGAAAATCGGAAAATCAAATAATGCATTTTTATAGGAAATTTAATTCTGAACAACTTTACTCCTCTTCATTTTTTCGATAAAATGCATACATTTGGATATATTCTCCATTTTGTGCAAAAAATGGCAAAAAAACGTATATATATATCTATTCTGACGAATGCTAATATGCGCGCGCAGGCGCGTCAGTGACACATGTTTTCAGATACCAAAACCTACACTTTGGTACAAAAATTGAGCTGTACCCAAAAATTTCGATGAAAATCTCCTATAATGACTGGACTATCTTGATTAAGCATTATTTATTGCGTGAAAAAAACATTACGCAAACAAAACCGTCGCTTGTTAAACATTATGGGATTGATTGGAACGGCTCAAAAGTGGTGTATGGATTTTCGTTATGTTAGTATGACTATAAAGAAAGACGAACATTCTGGTCGTCCAAATGAGGTTACAACGCCAGAAATCGTCGATAAAATCCATGGTATGATATTGAACGATCGGCTAGTTGAAGTACACTAGATTGCTGAGGCTATAGGCATCTTAACCGAATGGGTACGGAGCATTTTGCATATATTTTCGAATACGAGAAAGCTATCTGTCAGATGCCATATTTGCTCTCTGTGTCGAGGTTCAAGAGCGATAAAAAGGACTTTTGCCCCGTTTCGTAACCGTGGACGAAAGATCATCACAACACACCAGAGACCAAAGAGCTGTCGAAACAGTGGACTTGTCCTAGCAAATTGAAGCCGGAAAAGGCCAAAGTGAGTTTATCGTCCATGACCATGGCGACAGTTTTCTCGGGATGCACACGGTATCGTTCTTAGCGATTACTTTGAAAAGAACAAAACGAACACCGGCTAATATTATGCAGACCTGTTGGATCGATTCGACGCCGATTTGAAACGAAAGCGGCTCCATTTGGCAAAGAAAAAAGTGCTAAACAAAAAGGTGCTTTTCCACCAGGAGACTTCACCAGCGCACAGGTCCGCAGTCGCAATGGCAAAATTGCATGGATTGCGTTACAAATTGGTTCTTCATCCACCATATTTTCCAGATTGTCTGCTGCGAATTTGATCTATTTCCATATTTGAAGAGAAATGGCTCGGCGGAAAGAGAGTTGGTTCCAACGACGAGGTCATCGCTGAAACTAACGCCTATTTTGAAGGATTGCCGGAATCGTATTATTTGGAAGGGATCAAAAAATTAGAAAGACGTTGGACGAAGTGTATCGGGCTACAAGGATATAATGGTGAGAAAAAAATATGTTTTGAACAAATAAATCATTTCTTGTTCCATTCTTCAGGGATTTTCATCTTGCCCTCATAGTTGCCAGTCATCATTCAATCTGTCATCATGTCATGAAGAAAATGGAAGAGAGAAAATATAACACTAGTGTCAGAACATGTTATATTTCGATCATCTGCAATCACAGAATTAGCTTTATCAGATATATTCCACTTTATAATAATTGCCCTCCATCCAAATGAGTTCATTCTGGTTCTTGAAAAAATTTCGTATTACTCTCGTAAACTTCTTTTAACGGTTGATTGAATTTTACTTCCTTGACTATACGCAGTATATAGTGTAAGGAAAGTATTGTAATTGGAGCAAAAAAAAAATTATTTTTGCTGATATTATCCGTTTTGAACATTTTTGAAACGATCTAGACTATGTTTGACATGTGTGGTGTGTGGGTACGTGTATCCCACTGTGGAGGCGATTGCGCTGTTTCTATTGATCGTATGGATTGGACATTTTGCAGACTGCTTTAAAGTAACAAAATTAGGAACTGTATTGTTTTTAGGAGCGACAGCCCCATTTCGAGTGGTATTTTTGCCATCCATCTTGAGTTCTCAAATGGAATTATAGTATTTTATTTAATCGTAATAATAACTGGTCTTACTTGTTATAAATATGTATTACGAGTATATATTTAAGCTGCACAAGTGTCCGAAATTCCAATTTCAAGATTCAAGTGACGTCATCGATGTAACGTTACAGTCTATGTTATGAGGTCACTCTGT
This sequence comes from Endomychus coccineus, assembly GCA_958510875.1. Lineage (NCBI taxonomy): Eukaryota > Metazoa > Arthropoda > Insecta > Coleoptera > Endomychidae > Endomychus > Endomychus coccineus. The sequence goes on from OY294069.1 coordinate 148,048,893, forward strand.
TGCAAATTGATAGTTGGTGTGACTGCAGGTGTCAATATGAAATAAGGTTAGTTTGAATAATTCGAAAGTCAACCTGGCAACACCTGTCAGTATAAAACATAGAGTAGTAAAATACATTATGTAGACTATTTGAATGAAATTTAATTGTAACATAGAGTGTACCTTAAAGTCTTCCTTTATCTGGCGAAAAGAATAATCTCGTGTTTCGGAAATATCTTGAAACTACAAACACTGTGTTTTTCCAAGCTCGAAGCTTTCCAAGGTCTTGGAATTATGCCCAGTTGGATTTGACTAAGCATTTATTCTGCTGTTAGTACAAGTACAAACATAATACTTCATTCCAGTTCGAAATATTGGCAGATAATAATGTAAGTAGGTTGGATTTGTGTTAATAAGGAAAGATACGAAATGCTAATCTGAGATCAAAGTCTGTGTAATGCGATCATTAAATAATAAAAATCGTATAATTCGATAGAAAAGTGGCTGAGATTCTATCTAAAAAATAACGAGAGGTTGATGGTGTTAATTAATAAATATTTCAAGGCAAGAGGAAGTGTTACAGAATCTGATAAAGAAACGGTTCAACCGTAAAAATGTTTTGCAATTCTACTCCTGAATACCTAATAAACTTTTATAGTTTTGAAACATTGTTGCAAGCCAATGTGTTATCATTTGATGAATTGGATAGCTCCACGATTCGGAGAAACATTTATCACATATTTGTGAGGTTCAACCGAGAAACAACGTTTCAAATAACATGTTACATGAAAGGGGTACTTTGGTAAAACATTATTCCATGGTTACGCATTTCTCAGACTAATATATAAAATAGACACCGAACGTCTATACCACAACATAAGGTTTAATTATATATAAAAATTCTCAGGAAATAGGTCACATTAACATTTTGTTCTATATTTTCGTCTTTACGGACGTTTCGCTCTCACGACCATCATCAGAGGACTTAATAATAAGTCCTCTGATGATGCTCAAAAATGGTTTTTTAAAACTAATTATAGCACAAGCGTCCATATCGCACGAATTTCAATCAAAAAAGCCGTCGAAACGAACAGAATCACGAATAATCGAAATTGAAATAAGATTTATTTTTTACTAATTAAACAAAATTTATTTAAACGTTAGAACAAGTAACAAAACCAAAAAATTGACCACGTTTTTCAACATAAAAACTGATTTTTCTCAAAAACGGTCAACCTTAGAGCTTATGACCAGGTTTTTTTTTGGTGTAGAAAACATTGGCGGTTCAAATGGTTGTCTCAAAACCCTACTTTTTTCATTGGCATAGAAGTTGGGGAGAAAAACACCCACCTTTCAAAATCTTCACCAATTATGACTAAAAAGAATTTTTTTATCGCACAGAACATAGCTTATTATGAGTAGAAAATGCTTACAAAAGTTGTTTTCTGTATAATAAACGGTTCCGGAGATATTCGCAAAAAATGATTTTTTTTTCAATTTCAACACCCTGTATCTCGAAAACAAAGCCTTCTTCGACCATAGTTTATCATACAAACTACCTTCATTTTTCGATTAACTATTGGCTGGTGAAATCCTGATGATATAAACTGGACCAGCCTGTATATTCAATCAATTGAACGGCAGAATCAATATTTATGATGATTTCTTGATAAGCACGAATCTTTGGTCAATATGTTCGTCAATTGCTTATAAAACATTATATTGTTAATTAACAAATTAAAAAGAAAAGGAAATTGAGCTTGTCAATTTTGGGCTTCATTGACTGGACTATTAGTGTATTGACTATCCTTTTAAAATTCTTTTGTTCTATAATAATTCCCATTACTTCTTGAATTTTCAGTAGTTTAGAAGGAGTTATCCATTGAACGTAGGTCAGCATAACTAATAGTGAAGTTGATTGATGATTATTAATGAACTTATAAGAGAAACAAAGACGACTGGAAGATTTTTCTTACCATATATGCATTCCATTATGTCGTAAACGTTTTGATATTGAATTACATGTTTATACAATACATCTCTTAAAGGTATAAAGTAAATTACCGTGATAGATGATGAAATAGCGACCTTTACGGAAAATTGTTCATCCGTTTCTTCTCTAATATTGAAAAGTATATGTACTATATGAAATATCACACAATTAAAATCCGGTATGATTCATTTAAAAATTAGCACATGTTTTCGTACAACAAGTAACGCTTCTCCGATTCTCTACATGACTGAAAAATCAAGTCATCCTTGATATGAATCCGCATTCTAACCTCTAAAGCAATCGCCCAGTAGATATTTGCAGTATTCACACGGGAATAATTTTTGCCCGCGTCGAGTCTCATCTTCAATCTAGAAAAAACACGACTGTTACGCGACCTTATCCATACTACTTTCACTTATACAATTCGATCTTAACCATCGCAATGTTCATTTCAGATTCTACTACTCATAATAATAAATACCGTGAAACGTTAATAATAATAGGCGAATAACATGAAATCACGCCCAAATGTTTAAAATCGAATTACCGCTCCATCGATAATAAGGCTTTTCCTTATGTACCATATTTTAAAAGAACTCTAATTCAACAATTTACTTTTTATTTTATCGCAGACGATTTTGCGACATAAGTTCAAAGTTATGATCATTTTGAACTTTCAATCTTTAAATTTTATTACCGTATAACTGAAAATCACTCTATCTAATTAATTGAATTTTTTAAAGCTAGTTATTAAGTTTGTATCTCTATCATAATCAATTAATAATGATTCTTGACCCAGGTATGGATTATATATGAATTCTCGGGAACTAGGTCACACTAACAAACATGCTTATTATTTTCACCTTTACGTACGTTTAGATCTCACGACCATCATCAGAAGACTTATCAATGTCTAAAACTGAATTTCTTAAAACTAATTGTATTAAGCACAAAGCGTCCTTATCGCACTAATTCCAATGAATATGTATCAAGAATCCATTGCATAGCAATCTTCTTATAATATTCTAAGTCATTTCAAGCAATGTTTGAATAAAAGTGAAACCAAATTATAACGCTCAAATATCCACTTCCCAACCAGATGTTAAAGATTTATGAGGTTATGGAAAAAGATTGTGATACCTTATTAGAAATATTGCAGAGAGAGAGAGAGAGAGAGAGAGAGAGAGAGAGAGAGAGAGAGAGAGAGAGAGAGATAGAGAGAGAGAGATGACAAATCTATTTATTAGGATCAAACTATAAACATTTTCCAAATGACAACCATTCTATTTAATATATTTTTCCGCATTTTGTACAGTAATGGACTACATTAACGACCCCAAATCATATAGTAATGACACATTTTACTGCATAGCAAACATTACAGCATATCAACCAGTACTGCATGAGAACATCAGTATTATTCAAGACACAATTTAACAAAAAACGAAAACGTTTATTCTGACAATAAATACTGAAAGAACAGTTGTTAAAGGTTACAACTTCTGACCACGCTGCATTAACTAGTTGTTGCTGAACTTTTTTCCAGTCACCATAATTTCTAAAGGGGCTTCTAGGGATTGTTCAAGTTGGACATTGTTGAATATCCTTTTACATTTTTTTTTTATTACCAAAGCTTTCTTTCGAGTATTCTTCAGCTAGATCGCCATCATCCATGCTGTTTAAGAACCTGAATATCAGCACCACTGTTAGCGAAAAAAGTTGCTGAAGACCTTCTCAGGCAATGGCCAGTGTAACTTCAAGCATCGGGATGTTTCAAATATTCCGCAATTTTTCGTAGAATTTTTGCAAAAGTATGAATACCAACTGGCTGTACTGTACTTTTGCCATGAAGATAAAGCAGGAAAAATCGATTATGACTTACTGTTTTGGATCTTAATAGTAAGTACTTGTGGTAGATTTTATACCCATTGCAGTCTGAAGCTACAGCAAATACACGTTTTTTCTTTATTATGGTATCGTGTCACGTTACAATCAACATTGTTCTAGATCTTCTATATCTTCAGCTGTTAAACTGCATATTCTGTACGCCGACATGCACCATTCAGCCCAAAAATTAATACCACTTTCATGAACAGAAACGTATCGTTAGGAGCATCGTTCAAAAACTTGGTAACATTTTCCATTGTTAAAACTTTTGATGTTTTGGTTCATACTTGTCATTTTAACGTTTCAAGAAAGCGATTACCTTTTCATATTGTGAAATATCCGTATTTTCATTGATTTGTATCGTACACATGAACTAGAAAGATTTAAGGAATTTTGCCTGAAACAAATAATAAAACTAGTACTTATGTACAACACTTTAACCATATAACATAACCAACCTTTTCGTGAAAATAAGACAGCACTAGGTTTTCATAAATTCCTTCGAATCTCTTGGTGTTTCTCCACTCGCAGAACATATCATATACTTTCTCGTACCTCTCCTAAGATTTCACCAAAAATAAACCAGAAGGAGCCATTTCGACAATTATTTTAAATTTCGCTGTTCGAAGATGAGTTTATTTGGATGCTGTCAACCTTTGTCAATTGAAAAAATATTCTATTTACAATGCTAAGACACCGAAAAGTCGGACCACTACTTTTTTTTAATTTTCTCAATCCCTATGCGGAAAAATGATATACGTACCTCGTCAGAAAAGTAAAATTCCACTTTTCTGAACTTGATACGTAATGTACTATTCCTGTCGTCTTTATAATACGGTAAACTGATTTTCTTATCACATATATATTATTTCTCATTTCGTAAAAGTCATCTTCTATCCTCTGAATGAGCTCTTCCCTACTATTCATGTTTATTTCATTTATCGTGGATTTTAGATATGACCAAAGGGGTAATCTATAGAAATAAATTAGAACCGCCTCTGCTTATCCACATGTTGGGAATATTTTTTCCCCAAATATTTCTCTTATTTAATTAAGAATTTCGAAATAATGGTGCATCTTCCTTAAAAAATCTACTCTATTTCTGTGTCCCTAGAATGAACCGTTCTTCGAGCGTGTTTCGCTCAAAAATAATCTATAATTGGGATTTATATCAACTTATTTCAGTGGCATAGCGAATGGAGATTTCACAGAGCATTCAATAAGCATTTCTATCATACGATATTCCAATTAAAATGAATTTAAATGGTATATGAATGATTTAGAGGAGTGTAACACCTTTAAAATTCCAAAAAATCGATGGTGTAAGCACTTACTTTATGATAATTTATTATTACGATTAAATAAAAGAACAAGACAAAGTAATTGTTCATTTATTTAATCTTTAATATTAAGTCATTGAGTTATTTCCTCAACGCCGGCGCCGCCGAGAAGAAAAAAGTTTTATTGTCGAATGTCCTGTAACTCGCTTGAGTGCCAAACCAAGACGTTGCTACTGCTCACCGAACAGCCGCGAGCACAGGTCTCAGTTGACAAATGAAATTGATCCCGACGTGAATTCAAACAATTCTCAACATAAGCCCCCCACCTTAGAATTTAAAGTGGAATGCAAAATATGTATAGAAAAAAAATGGATTTTATGTTGACAGATTTTTTTGGCAGTCACAATAAAAAATAACAGAACATGATATTATCGTTAAATAAATTTAAGATACAGAGTGCTCCAATTTCTAATAGTCGTACAGGAACTACTAAGCCGTAAATAAATTGATCTAATTAAATTTTTTTACACCGAATTAACAACAACAATAAATGAATTAAACCGAAATCGCCTTTATTCTTGATTGAATTGATTTTCAAATATGTTGCCATTTTTTTGTGGCATATTCTAGCACGCCTAATTATTGCTCACGATGTTTCTATGAAAATAAAAAATAAAAGTGGAGAAGGTTCAATGGGAAATCATGCAGAATGTCAAGGAATGTTGTTTGTAACAGTTCAAAAACTAATTGGCATTTAACCTAACTGAAATTTCAACGGGTACGATAGGTGAACCAAAGTGAATGTCTTTATAGGGTATCTCTATTAATATTCGCGCTAGAAAAAAACCGCCCTCGAGGGTGCGCGAGATAAATTTGGGGGTGCATATGAATTTTGACTAATCTGATTTGTTTAGGCGCTGTTGCCAAATACTCGATTTTCAGGATTTCAACAAAGCCATGTTTAAAGTTGGAGCTATCACCATGTAAATAAAACTCTATATGGGCACTTTTTTGAGTGCAATCCATTGGCGCAGACGGAATTTTAGTTGCGCTTCCCATTTTCAAGCTATGATACAAACTTGTATTTTCTTTAAATAGAAACCATAGTCGTGGTTTCGTTGGAAAGAGGAATTTTTGTTGATTTCAACAATATGAAATTATTAATTTTTCCGTATTATAGTCAAGTAGGCTTTCTTCCCAGAGAAACAATAAACTATTAGACACTCTTCTCATTGTGATGTGAGTCTTTCAAATTATTGATCCGATATATATCGGGTTATTTCCCTTTTATAAATAAATTATGGTGTACGAAAACACCGAAAAATATAATATGACTGAGTGTTATATTATTTGTAACAAAAATGGAGAAGCAGCGAGAGATTTGTATTGACAACGATACATAGATAGACGCCAGCAGATACTATGGCAATGCCTTAGACCTGCTGGGTTGATTCTTTTTTCATGGGGTGCACAATGGACCCAATCAAGCGGTCTAAGTGCTCCGAACTTGTCCGCCCCATTTTGATTGATTGATTGATTGAATCCAGAAATATTCACTAGAGAAATTACGAATATTTCACAATCTTCTGTTGTTCGTATCTTAAATAAAAACAAATTTGAACCCTACAAATTTAGAGAAGTGCAATCCTGGCATCCGGAAGACAATGTGAAACGAATAGATTTTTGCATTTGGTATTTGGAGCAGCTACAGATGGGTGCAAATTTTTGCAGAACATAATATAGACTGATACATAAATAGTGCTGACATTTTTTATAGAAATAAACGTAGATTTTGGAGCAACATTAATTCTAATCAAACTATAGGGACTAGCGTTCAACAGGGGCGGTTTGGTTTCAATGTTTAGTGTGCGCAGTTGGGGAACAAAGTTTTGGCTGACCAAATATTTCAATTTGAACGCAGAAAGATATTTAGAAATACAACAAACAAACTTTAAGATGCAGTCGACGTCGACTATATGGCGCTGATTTGAAGAATACTTATCTACTTTCAACAGGATGGAGCACGCGCTCAAAATGCACAAAATGTCTCAACTTATATCAACAACAAAATTTGAAAATACAATTCAAGAAATATCAAATGTGCATATATTAAATGCTGTGATTGGTTTGCAAAAACGTTGTCAACATTGCACACAACAAAACGGAAATCAGTTTGAACATTTACCGTTAGTTTTTTGTATGTCATGTTGTTTGGGTGTTCGTTTTATTACATTTTGTTTTTAAAATGTTCATCTAACGTAATAATTTTCAATTTGCAAAATAATTAATAAATAGTTATTCTGTTCTTTTCTTTCCTATTCTATTTAGATATTACTCGACTATAATACGGAAAAATTAATAATTTGGCCAGAATCAAAAAAAAGCGGACAAAAAACATATCAGACACATCATATTATATATTGTTGAAATCGATAAAAAAATCATATTTGCAACGAAACCACAGCCTACTTTCTTATCTATTTTTATACATGTTTGTGTCATAACTTGAAAATAAAAAGCGCTAAAAAAATTCCGTCTACGTTAATGGATTGTGCGCAAAAAAGTACCCACATAATGTTTACTTACATGGCGATAGTTGCAACATTAAACATGTTACGAGGCTTTGTTGAAATACTGAAAATCGAGTATTAGGCAACAGCGCCAAATAACAATGCATAAAAGACTTCTTGGGAAACTGCCGTCACATGGTTTGTCGCCTCAACTTTGTCGCTTACTATCGAATTTCCTTCCAAATAGATCACTCCAATGACTATCAAGGCTGGGTGCTCCACAGGGATCTCTCTTGGCACCAACTTTGTTTCTGATTCATATAAGCGATCTGCTGAAAGTGACAACTTGTCCCGTCAACAGCTTTGCAGATGATGGTACACTTCATACCGCTTTCTCATCTAGAGCCCCTATATCATCCAATGAAGCCCGAGGAGCGAGACAGACAGGTTGGCGCAATTAATGAAGATCTGGCAATGCTTTTGAAATGTGAATCTGATAATCTAGTAGAATTAAATGGAACCAAAACTCAAGCTTGCGTCTTCTCCAGGACGGCCGATCCCATAATGCCTAATATGATGATGTCAGGTAGAACCATTCCTATGAAGTCTTCCGTATCTATGCTCGTGATCACCACCAACAGCCCTCTCATGGGACGATCATGTGCGGTCCATTGCGAAAACGGCTTCACAAAAACTTGGTTTTCTATTCCGTGACAAGAATAACTTTACATCCCAGCAGCTCCTCATAAGCTACAAAGCACAGCTTTGACCTGTCCTGGAGTACTGTTCACAAGTTTGGAGTTTGGCTCATGAACATACGCTGAAGCTCTTGGATTCTATCCAGAAGAGAGCTTTTCGTTCACTAGAACATCGTAGAACGGTGAGAAACCTCTCCCTTTTCCATAGATATTTCCATGGTCGGTGTTGATCAAAAATCTCGTCTGTTATTGCACCACGAGAGATTCCAGATAGGCGGACCAGATGAGTTTAAACTAGTCACCCCTTCATTGTCAAACTCAAGACCTGCAGAACTTCTTCCTATTAGACTTCATTTTTTCATCGAACAGTGAAGTTGTGGAACTCTTTACCTAGTGAGGTCTTTCTCTATGCCTATAACCTCCAAACCTTAAAAAAATACGAATGCCTATCGCTACTCCCTATATTCTACTGCTGGCTCACACGATAGGTTTCCCTATCGTGTAGTCAATGTATAAAAGAACAAAAAGAAATAATACGAATCAAAATTCATAGACACCCCCATATCAGTTGCAAAAAAAAGAGCTCGAGGATGTGCGGTTGGTTTTTTTGTAGGGCAAATAGTAATGGAGTAATATAATAATAAAGACATCCAATTTCCAATTCCCTGTACAATTAAAAATTAATGGATATTTCTCTTTACCTACCTGGCTATTCAGCTATGTAGAGAAATCTTAACATTGTTATTTATCTCGCATTGAATGAGTTATTCGTTATAGAGTCATGAATTTAATTCAGTTATCAAACTCATTACAATAGTGTCCATACCTGACTGACGTCTTAATTAATATTTCTTCATGTTCATTAATTTCAATAATCGAACTTTCTTTGTTCTTGTTAGATGAGAATCAGTCTTCGATGAATCTATCTATATGATAAGTAATTATCTAGCACACATGACGTTAGGTCCCGGAAGTGTGATTGATAAATTAACAACTACTGAATTTGATTAGGTGAAATTCAGTCAGAAGTCAATCGTGCAATAAAGTGAGGTATATGTGACCACAAAGGTATTCTGTGATTAACTTCTGGATAATAAGAAGGACAAAATTGATTGAATGGACGTAAAAAAACTAATTATTGTGGATAATAATAATTTCAAATGGTATAACTCACGTGAAAGGCGTATTAATAGAACTAATAACAGCAATACCGATAATGGTTATGAGTGGACGTAGTATAAATTTAGCTAAATTGGATTTCGTCATTCGATTTATATCACATTCAACTATTTATGAGATACCATTGAAGAAGCAAAATATCAAATTAACTTTTTTAAATCGAGTATCCAGTAATTTATTGTGTAAGTAAATAAAACACTGACATTGTTGCGTCTCCTTTCGTTTTATATTCTTGGTAGAAGCAAAGAAGAATTATCTTAAATTCAAATATAAAAATGCTATCAACTTCGACAGTACCAAAATGTAACATTTTAACATTGAGATCAATGTTTCTGACCGCTTCTGAAGGAATAATTAACCAAAGTCGAATACACAATCATGATACTTTCTTCTTATCGGTATTGACTAGAATGAATCAAAAAAATATTTCGAATGTGCAGTACATTAAATTCAGAAAGAATTTCATAATTCCCGGTATATGTTACCGCAGTATTTGTTTAGAAATTCGTAGAATCAGAGGAAGTTTTAGCTGTCCAAATATTTTTGACTAATAAGAACGCAGAAAGATATTCAGAAATACTACAAAACAAATTTGAAAATGCACTCGACGATATGGCGCTGAATGAAATAATAAGTGTCTACTTTCAACAGCGGGTGCTCCATCCCGCTCAAAATGAACGAACTGTCTCAACTTATCTCAAAAACAAATTTCGGGGAAAAGTGGATACGGAGTCATGGACACCGAGATCCCTAGACCTGTCTCATCTGGACTATTTTCTTTGGGGTCATCTCAAAGACAAAATGAATTGAAGAAATAATGTAAAATTGTGAAAATTCAATTCAAGGAATTTCAAATGTATATATTAAATGCTATGAGAGGTTTGCAAAAACGTTGTCAACATTGCAAACAACAAAACAAAATTCTTTTCCTTTCCATTCTATTTAGATATTACTTGACCATAATACGTAGTATAAATTTAGCTAAATTTAGATTTATCACATTCAACTATTTATGAGATAACATTGAAGAAGCAAAATATTGAACTAATTTTTTTAAATCGAGTATCGAGTAATTTGTTGTGCAAGTAGATATTCATACTGTTGCGTCTCCTTTCGTTTTATACTCTTGGTAGAAGCAAAGAAGCATTATCTTAAATCTAAATCTAAACAAGCTATCAACTTCGACAGCACAAAAATGTAACATTGATATTGAGAAGGAATAATTAACAATCATGTTATTTCCTACAGGTGTTGACTAGAATGAATCAAAAAAAAATATTTCGAAAGTAGGTTACATTAAATTCGGAAAGATTTTCATAATACCCGCTATATGTTAGGTCAGTGTTTGCTTAGAAATTTGTAGAATCAGAGGAAGTAAAGCTCATGGTTAGTCAGATCTGTTGTAATTAAGATAAACATTATTGTCGAGAAATTGATATTGATGAAAAATATAAAAGTAGCCAAGAAAAATTGAGTCGCTATGAAATTACAAGTCGTGCAATGAAATTTTTCGATGCACGTTTTTATTGTTTCATGTTTATTTCATATTTATTTGATCTTCCGTTGTTGCCATCTTGAACGTTAGTAAATTCTAAACTTGAGTATTGGATTTATTTGTCTAAATTTAAACTGTATTTTTTTTCTATCAATATTCACCTAATAATTTCGGTAATTGTTATTATCATATAATGTGATACAAATAGCTGTAATATTTATAATAGAAATATTAGGAAAACTGTTCAAATAACAGATATCAAATTTCCCTATTTCAAATGGGACAACCTGTATATTATTACGTTTTTGGGTATATATCTATAGAAACAAATTCAACGATACCAAACTTGTCATTGTTGTTCGGCAAATTAGTGATGAACAATCGTTTCAAGTGAAGTTGGTAAAAATACTAGGCGGCTTGGAAACTGTGTCTTACACAGAGCCGTACGTCATTATTTATTTTTCAAAAATTGGTAATCATAGTCCACTAGAGAATTAAGAAAAACCCTTTTATGTCAAATTTCAGACCGGTTACTTTGTTTATGGTTGAATATTGAATTATTTGATACAATATTTTTTCTTCAACGCTAGATCATAAACAATACCAAATTAGACCATACTTTATATGACGAATTGTCCTTATTTTTCGATGAAATCTCAACTGATTAAGTCCTGGTATTATGAACTGAACCATCTCGTACGTACTTTTTTTCACGTTGTTTGATCAAAAATGATCAATATCTCGGAAAGAATGTGTTTTTAAGAAAAATGTTTCAGAATAATTTTTGATTTTGGCAGCTGTTTTTCCGTAAGACCGGAAAAACCGGAAATATATCCACAGGATGTCCCAGTTGTAATCTGACAAACTTCACTAGTCAATAGTAGATTGAAAAAGCATTATCTGATTTTCTTCAGCAACGCTGCCTAAGGGAGATACAAGAATAAGCCATATTCTTGGATTTTTTTTACACCGTGCAATAAGGAAACGGCATTCAATTATTTTAGCGTATGGTAAAATTGGTTTAACATTCTACTGAATACCTCTTCAGAAATCAATCACTAATTCCGTAATGTCTAGTCTAATTGAATTATTTTTAGGGAACCCAATATTTTTTCACGTCTGCTTCTCAACAATATATAAATTATTAGATTAAGATGTTCTTTATCTATTTTGGTATCGTCTTATCGATATGCAAAATAGTATCGAAAAGAAGGTTTTTTCACTTCCAGCCGCGCAACTCCCAAAGTCAAGATGAGAGAGTTTCACGTCAGCAATGTTAATGGTACACTCGCAAGGTATGATTTGGTTACTAAAGCCACACGCACGCTAAATCTGGTCGCGCCCAATTCCCCAAGGCTCAAAATTGGAGCGTTGCGCGTCAACAACTTTGCATACTCACGGTGAATGACGTTGCTGACAACTTGGACGTGAAAAGCTATACAATCACGAAAAACATCTCTTGAAACAAATCGGTTTTTAGCCGCCTCAGATCGAGTGTACACAGGAATAATGAGTCATGGATAGTCGTATTGGGTCAAATTCAAGAACTTACAATCTGAATTTTCCGGAAAATTGCCTTTTTCAAATTGTATTTAAAGTTTTATTAATAATATATTTGTTCATCGAAATTGCCGATTCAAGACCTATAAATCTCCGTATCCCAGCATTCCGTGTCAAAAGAAGCGCCAAAAGGGTCATTTTCGTGTTTTCCGGTCATTTCCTGGAGAATTCAGATTCTAGGTTCGTGAATTTGACTCATTGCGATAATCTTAGACTCGTTATCCCTATGTGCACTCGATCCGAGGCTCAAAAACGACTTATTTACAGAACACTTACAGCTTTTCGCGTGCAAGTTGCCCATCGTCAGAAACTTAAACTATGGTCTTGAAACGTCATTTCCCGTGAGTATGCGAAGTTGTTGAAGTGCAACTCCCCAATTATGAGTCTTCGGGAATTGCAATCGGGCAAACTTCGGTTTTGGTAACTAAATCATATCTTGCCAGTGTACCATTAAAATTGCTGCCGTGCAACTCACTCATCTTGACGGCTTGGGAAGTTGCACGGCCGAACATTTTATGTGCAACAAGCAAGAACGTCAACTTCTGGATCTAGGCATTACCGAAGTACCATTTTAATTAATGATGTGCAACTTCCCAAGTCGAAATTGAGGCAGGCCACCGGACTATTCATAATGCATTCTTTTTTTTGTGAATATTCTATTTAATGAGTAGGTAGTTTATAATTATTGAACTAGGTTTTTGTGGAAATCATGAAGAATTCTTTTTAGTTAAATGTATTAGATGATAGAATATAGACTCATTATTATAACGATAAATTACGTAAGGTCATTAAAATAAAGAACATATTCAGAAAAAAAATTATGTTCATTCAATTTCTATTGCTACTTGCTTCTGAAACATTCTCAAATGATTAAGCAGCTTCTAATTGCGAGTGTACCATTAAAATTGCTGCCGTGCAACTCCCTCATCTTAACGGCTTAGGGAGTTGCACGGCCAAAATTTTATGTGCAATAAGCAGGAACGTCATCTTCTGGATCTAGGCATTGCCGAAGTACCATTTTAATTACTGATGTGCAACTTCCCAAGTCGAGATTGAGGCAGGCCGCCAGACGATTTATGATACATGCTTTTTTTATTTAAAGATACTAGTTAATTAGCAGTTTATGATAATTGACCTAGGTATTTGTGGAAATGACGGAGACTTCGTTTCAGTTAAGTATATTAGATGATAGAATACTGACTCAGTATTATAACAATAAATTATGTACGGTCATTAAAATAAGGATATATTCAAAAAAAAATTACGTTCATGCAATTTTTATTGCTTCTTGTTTCTGAAGCATTCCCAAACGATTAACCAGTTTCTAACCCCAGTTTATTCGAGGATTATGCTAATGTCTCATGAAATATATGAACGTTGAAATTGAGAGTGTTGGTGACGCTTTGAAGAAGACCCCTCCATGAAGACTAGCCCCTCTTCGGAGGCCATCCTTTCACTGAAACATCTTGAAAATGCTTCTTCATAGTTCTTCAGTCAGCAATTGACTTGCAATCATGAGGGGTGTTAGTGTTATTCTTATAATAGGTGAGTATCAACGATATTACACACCGGATGCATATAATCAGATACCTAGTGTTTAAACAATTATTTGCGTCTCTGTAATAAATAATGTGTGAAACGTGTGAATCCAGCGTACAACATCAGTTACGGTCAATTGCTACTTTATCCGAGGAAGATCTATCTGGGTTATGTAAGTCAACATAGTACATCAAATAGGTACAGTTGTGATGCAATTATGCCGTAATTGAATAGTAACGGTGTCGTGAGTAAACGCTAATACATTATCAATTTATTTACTCATCCCAGAATTTCGCAATACACGTTATATAATTTCGTGCATCTACTACTTCGTATGGTGTCATACAGGATATAATTCATTACGTTTCGCCTCAAAATCGATCTATGAGATAATTAACTCTAAATACACTCCAAGGTCTAATGCAATAAGTGCTATTTATTTGTAATTGATATGCTAACGATCGAATACAAATTTTGAACTTTTAATCATTAATAGAAATTATAAAATATTTATTCATGTACGTTTCGCTCTTGCGACCTTCATTAAGAAGACTATGAATAAGAAACAATCACCCTTATCCAACCTGCACTAAGTTTGCTTAAAAAAATTCTTTGGAACGGATTAATTGTAACTGTGAACCCATTGATATCAGCAAGTCACTCTTTCTTGAACCAATAAATAGAGAAGAATTGAAAAATATAATTGAGAATATGAAAAGAAAGACGGGTGGTGTAGATGGCATACATGCCAATGTGATAAAACATATTGTTGATTATATTATTGATCCTCTTGAGCACGTATATAATCTATGTATAGAACATGGTTACTGTCCAAATCATTTTCGAGTTCCCGAAATAACACCAATACACAAAACTGGAAATAAAGTGTCACCTGATAATTATAGGCCAATATCTCTAATTTCAAATTTTGCAAAAATCATTTCACTCCAGTCTGATAGAATTTGTAGAAAATAACCAATTTGGCTTTAGGAAAAATATGGGTTCTAACAATCAATCATCGAAGTAATCGAAAAGCTGTATTCTGACCCCGATCAAAGCAGACCATCAGCATCTGTTTTCTTGATCTTGCGAAAGCATTTGACACAGTAAATCATGCAATACTGATTGAAAAATTAGAAATTTGCGGAATCAGAGGTATCACACTTAAACTAATTGAAAGTTATCTACAAAATAGAAAACAACTGCTTAGGATAAATATAACGAAAAGTGATATTATGATTGTAGCTACAGGAATACCACAGAAGTGTATTCTAAGCCCCCTATTATTTATTATTCACTTAAACGACAGGATAGTTGTCCTTCTTGAGAAATGTAAAATTTTTACATACGCAGATGACACAGTACTTATTGCATGAGTCGATACTTGGGAAAACCTGAAAAAACTATTGCAAAAACAGCTTGAATACTTGAAAGATTGGTTAGATCATAATAAACTAGCACTTAATATCATCAAAACTGTATGTCTTACTGTAACAGTTATAATGATACACAACCATAACTTTTTGATCTAGAATTTAATGGAGACATGTCAATGATACCAAATATTTTGAGATTATAATTGATTCAAATATATCATGGAAAGATCATGTACAAAATTTAGTGAAAAGAGTGAAAAGAATTTACTGTCAATTGTACATAGTTTATATTATAGCGTGGTCACATATGGCATAATTGCTTGGGGAACGGCTAATATTACGGTGAAAAAAATCAATATTTGACATTCATGAAAGAATTATCAGAATACTGAAAAGAGAAGACAATAATATAGCTATACCACTTGAACTAGAAAACAAATACATTTTTCAAGCACTGAAACTACAAAGATCTATCAGAAAAATTCATAAAATATTTTATCAAAAACAAGAAACAAAGATATAGTATTGCCCAAAGCAATTTGGGGAGAAAGAGTCAGAAATATTCAGCTATAAAAACTTTTAATAATCTGCCGGATAGAACTACAAAGATATATAAGCACAAACTACACATTAAGTTGATTAATTACAACAATAATTATTATCAATATTTAATTTTTTTTTGTCGTTTTTGGTTTCGGTATAAATTATCAATGTTCTTATTATTTTTCTTATATATAGGTATTGTTCTTTATTTATTTATTTGTTACTAATTTTTTCTTCCATTATTTTTTGTAAGATTATAACCAGCCTGCAGTATTGATATGTAATGTTTATTTTGTAAAGATTTTTTTCAAAATTATTATACGTTATACTTTAATTACAAAATTGAATGACTTAAGCCTCGTGATACTCTCGTTCATTTGATGTTGTTTCACTATTTACAAATACTCAAATTCCTGAGTCGATAAACGTTCTGAAGAAATGGCTTTCAAATATTAATATCTCCGATACAAACTGCACAGAATACGTGATCCCTACGTCTTCACGTATGGAGCAAAATTATGTCACTTTTAAAAACTATTATAAACAAATGAGCTGATGTGCAATGGGGGCACCTTTCCCTTTTTGGACCATATTTTTCTAAGCAAACTGGAAACCTCCTTGAAATCAAAACTGAATCTGTTTCCAAGAGTTGGACGTACATGTCGATGATATTTTCGAGATCATAAGTTAGGATTTTGATTTACATGGCTTTTTGAACACGCTCAATAGCCAATTTGATTCACTCATATTCACTGTAGGAATAGAAACAGATAAGCAGCTTCCTTTTCTTGATATTAACATTGCAATGGTAATCACTTGGAATTCAACATATACAGGAAACTCACTCAAACAAATAGGTTTTCTGCAGATTCAGTTATACTAATGAATTATGAAATAGCTCCACTTAATAGAATTGCTCATGAATTATTGAACGCCCCTTTGAACCAGCAAAATTGTAACAACGAGATTGAGAAACTGCAGTAAATATCATTGGACAATGGTTACGACAAATCTTTGATCAATAACTTAATTTCTAAACAAAAAAAGAAATTGAAACGCAACCAATTAACCAAATTAGGGCTACTACCTTCGAATATCTCAATAAAATTCAAAAGTTTCACTAATCATACTTAAGTGATTGATGAATTCCAAAATTAGTTTTCTAAATTTGCAATATAATTAATAAGCTTATAAAAAACCTTCCAGGCTATACCTTTGATGCAGTTTGCGAAATCGACAAATCCGGGATTTAGAAAATCAATTGTGAGTCAAAATACTATGTGGGCCAAATAGAAGGAATATTCTAGCTCGGTATAAAGAACATTTTGCCCATATAAGGAAAAATAATGGCGCAAAAACAGGCGTTTGCCGAATATATTTTAAATACAGGTCACATCATTTCTCAAGAAAGTTTATCACTCTTCAAACACAGTAATGACAAATATCCAAGTGACTTAGAGAGGATGACGTACAAACGGAAAAGCGATTTAATGAATTCAGATTTATCTCTAGCTGAGTGTAATCCCTTATATATTATTAATCAATAACGTCGGATCGCATAGTAATAATACACTAACCACAAGCCGACATTCAAAGGCTTTAAGATCTATCAGTAACAAAATTATAAAAAATAATTTAACTGTCACAAAAGCCGATAAGCGAAACTCAACCATTATTATGAAGAAAGCCACATACCAAGACAAAATGAGTCAATTTATTGAAAATGAACAACTAATACCGCTTAGGTACTACTTCAAAAATTCAAAATAAAATGAAACGAATTCTTAAAGACAACTACTCCATTTTTAGTAATAAAGTTAAATTTATATTAACAAATATGAATCCACAAGGACCAAAACTGCATGGTCTTATTAAAAATCATAAAACCTTATATAAACTCGCTTCTTAGAGAACTATCAGTTAAACTCAATTCTAAATTCAAAACAATTTCAAATTTCTCATCACAACATATTATACAAAAATCATTCGAACGCACAAATTTAAAGAAATTCACATCCCAGGCAATTCAATTCTCATTTCGTATATTTCCAAAAGTATATTTCCAAAAGTACCTAGCACAGAATGTCTATCATTAATTAAAAATATATTGCAGGAACAAAACATTAACATAGTAATTCAAAATGAAATTTTTCAATGATTTGAACTGTATATCTCAGAAAATTAACTGCAGTTCAATAACCCTTATTGGCTGGAATATTTACTTACTTAGACACAATATTTTTCAAATCATTACAAGGAAACAAACAAATTCATTTTTTAGTACAGATACCTAGATAGTAGCATGTTTTACAGGTATTTTTTTAAATACTATGACTACACGAGAAGGGGAAACCTATAATGTTCGAAGAACATCGTGTGAGGCAGCAGTAAAATGTAGAGAGGGAAGATAGACATTGGTGTTTTTCTTTTCTTGAAGTTTTGGAGGTAATAGGCATATTGCAAGATGTACTTACTTATTCATGAACACCTAAGCCGCATTCACCCCGAAATTAAATTCACACTAGAAACTGAAAATAATTCAACAATCAATTTTTTGGACCTAAAAGTAGCAACATTCTTTTGACTACTTATACAGATGTAACAATACCTGCAGACTCAACACCCCCATTTAAATATAAAACAGTAGCGGTCCAATCTATGATAGATAGAGCCTTTTCCATACCATGTGAAAAACCAGCACTTTTGACTGAGTTAGAGATTATAAGGAACATTACTATACATAACGGCTATTCTTTATCGTTAATAAATAATTTAATCCATCCTTAAAATTAACTATTAATCAAATTAATCCACACGTACAACAGAAAACTGAGTAAAAATATGTTACCTTGATGAACTTTGGGCCAATATCTGATAAAATCTCAAATATCTTTATAGCTTTCATACCTAGACAAAAACTGAAAGTGATAAATTTCGGAAGTTTTGTAAGTTAACTTATGAGGAATGTAATAGCCTATACATTGGTCAAACAGGTTAATCATTTGAAGTTAGATATGAGGAACATTTCAAGCTATTTAATCATTCCAATTAATTAAAAGTAATTCAATATTTTCAAACCACTTTATAGAAGCTCAACACCGTTTCCACTACTGGAAAACCAAAATATTTTACATACAATTACGAAAGGTACAATCCATTAGAATCTATAGAAATATTCAAACAAAATTTAGATTTAAGAAATTGTCCTTTGTTCACCCTGTTAAATTCCACGCAATACTACCGACAGTTTAATGCCTCTTCTTTATCTATCTCAACACAATTAACCTTAGTAGCTATGTGTACCATAAATTCTTAGAATCGATTTAATTCATTGCAATAAACTTTCTTTCTCAAATAAAGTGATACTTAACAAAGTAAAGTTACTTCTTTTTATATGTACATTATAAAGGATTTATGGTATTATTGAGGTAGGCGTGGCTGAAGATCATTATTGACACGGTAGTAGAAATCTGTCAATGCCTGTAGGCTTATTTATTGCAAGATTACTCAACATCTAACAGATCGAACAATACAAACAATATTTTCATTGATTCACTGACTGAAGTGATATTTACTTTATTAATGTGAAACGTGTAGGTACGTGATTTGTTTCTCACAACAACTTATTTAGGATGAACTTCAATGTTGTTCCATCATCAATAATTGATTACTTAATCAACACCACGCAAATAAGCTAAGGCTTTCTTCCTGCACCCATAGATTGCATCAAATCGTTATTGTCATTTGCTGTTTGATTCGTAATAATGGAATCATTGCATTCTAAGGTAGGGATTGATTCACAACAATATTGTCAGAAATTCTGTATAGACTAGATGATTAATAGATAAATATACCTCAAGAATGAAAAAAGTTTACTTCATGTCAGTGGCGAAACAAAAACTGAGTGTACCCCCACAAACGTTTTCATCGCCATTAGGTAATTTTTGGATTAGTTGGTGTTATAAACCTACATATTATGTACATAATAAAATTGTTAAAAATAAATAGAAATATTAGGTCATGAAATAATACCCCAGCAAACAGATTGCGAAATCAAAATTTTAGAATAATGTTCCTACGGTGCTTACCATGTTCTGAACAAAGCCTTTCAGTATCCAATATTCAAAAGATAGAAAACAGTAAACACAAATACTATTGATAATTAATTATCTATGGAGGTATTATATCAAATACTGCAGCTAGCCTCTCGATACCAATACCCGAGTAAATCCTGGTAGAAACAATCCCGGTAATGTAACAAAGAAAGTACATCAATCAATAAATCACATTTCCAAATAACGTACTAAACTAATATTGCCAACAAAAATTTACAAACTAACCTGCGATGACCTTGCGGCTTCTAGTTTTGAACCTACGCTATTATTGTAAGCCAAAAGTATGTAAGCCTGTTTGGCTGGCAACACTGATGCAGGATCGACATTGAATTGTATATATGAAATAGCGGTTATACTATTACGTCTTCTGGAATTTATTCAGCTACCGGTACCGGAAGACTAGAGACGGCCAGATCTTCGAGTTTTTTGTTGCACCGTCATTCATAACTTCATACAAGTTTAACGCATTAAAAAACGCTTGTGCAATACTGATAAGTATTGCGTTGTGGTCCCATAGTATTACGTAATACGTAAATTAACGTTCTGCTGATGACACTCTTTTAACTGGTACAGTTAGAAATAACATCAATGCACAGATACATCTGGTATATCTAGCATACCTGATTTATTTTTAATAAGTGATCCTTAAGTTCAAACACTGTTTTAATTTATTATTCCTCGAATCTTGGCTTAATATCATTCTTGCACTACTTATAGAGACAATCATATAAAAATACAATTCAGTAATAAAAATAATATTATTTGAAAAATACGAGAACCAAACAAATGAGGCACTAGGCCGGGCCGATCCTCCTCGTGGTGAAAGCACCATGAGCAGGTTCGGTTGAATACGTTCTATAATAAAACATTACCCAGTTCATTCTGGGCATAGGCAGTTCCGTCCGGCCGCATTTGATGGAAAATCTCAAGAACCCCTCACCTGAATATATACAGTTTCATTTGTTCTGATTTTCTAGAACATACACTTTCGTCCGTCTCACCTGTATCTAAATATAATAAGCTTGCAAATAATCTACTATTCTAGAATTTCCGCTTGGAGATAATATATCTTCTCTCATGATTGTGTTCAGTTGATGTTATTGCATCCAAAAATGAACATACTAATAACCTAATGTCTTAGAATTCCCCCTTGGAGATAATGTATTTCTCTTATTTTCATTGCATCGCTTGTGATATTCCAAATTATTGGCAGACCCATCATTTCTTCACCTGTATGATCCCCGGACTAGAGTGTATATTTGAAATATCAGTAGCCAGATGAAATTCTATAACCTAATTTGAGGCAAAAGGAATTTCGGACGAAACTGTAATTGCCGGGTTCAACTATGTATCATGAGAAATCAGTACAGCATAACCATAACGATGACCCTGATTAAAAAGTTAGTCTATTGTTCCTTTGTTCATCATCGCAACTAAATCAAATTGTTCTCAGTATACATGAAAATATCTATAGTATTATTTATATAGCTGCACACATTTTTTTAATACTATTTATATAAACAAATCTAATTTTATTCTTCTAAAGATGCGATCTTAATAATAAAATTTTTTAATTAAAGTTTTTAACAGTTTTAATATTTAATATCCATACGTGTTATACTGAGTATAATTCATTAAGTAATATTATTTAGATACTTCAATTATTCTATTTTAATTTCTATTAATTTTTTTTTAATTTGAATTAATTTTATCAGAAAATATCTATAATATTATTTGTGTAACGGCATAAATTTTGCTAATACTATTTATATGAACAAATCCAATTTTATTCAATTTTTGAAGTACATACTGCGATTTTATTAATAAAATTTGTTATTCTATTTTTATTGGTCTTAATAGTTGTGAATTATACGTGTTTTACTGAGCATAGTTTAATAAGTAGTATTACTTAAATTGTTCAATTATTTTATATTAATTTTTATTAAGTTTTTCAAAATTGGAATAAATTTCATCACAAAATATTTATAGTATTATTTGTGTAATGGCATAGACTTTGTTAATACTGTTTATATAAACAAATCTAATTTTATTCAATTTTAAAGCAGATACTAGGATTTTAATGATAACTATTTTTAATTCAAGTTTTTATCAGTTTTAATAGTTAAGTTTCATATATGTTTAACTAAGTATAATTCATTAGGTAATATTATTTAAATAGTTCAATTATTTTATTTTAATTTTTATTAAATTTTTAAATTTGAATTGATTTTATCAGAAAATATTTATAGTATTATTAGTGTAACGGCACACATTTTGTTAATACTATTTATGTGAACAAATCTAATTTTATTCAATTTTTAAAGCAGATACTGCGATTTTAATAATATCAATTAGAAGTCTTGAAAATATCCTAATTTTCTACACAATTCGTTACATACAACATTCAAGAGGCAACAGGAAGCCAACCTAAAAGTGAAGTAGTATCTTGAATAATAGTCCAGATGCGTTTGATACAAAAACATACAACAATTTCATTCAATTGTTCAATTTGGGTCTTAAAATAAGTCCAGTATATATTTGACTTCTCGAGAATATTCTTTAAAAACAATTACACGCCAACAATGATATATGAACTTCGAGATTTTGAAAGCACCTATCCAGAAAGGTAAAATAATCTCTCTACTTAATATTTTACCAATTGCAGGTACGCCAAATTTCAATTAATATCACTGAAAAACAAACAATAAGGTAATATATCTGCGATACTTGCTATATTACGCAATTATTCTTGAACATGGATGATGACACTAATTGATTACTTATCTTTATCGAAATATTTTGTAATATTTCATTCTGGAGATTACATATTTCGTGAAAGTTGTTGAATATTTCTGGTAGTTTATTGTAATGTTTTCACTTTGTTAGATTTGTCATCAATCTTTCCTCTATAGAGCCTACCTTCGAATAGTTCAACAACACGTTATGCTTCATTCAATTAATTGGGGTTAAATACCAGTTATTCTCAGTTCCAAACAGCAACGAACTCATGAATCACGATTTCATGTGTAGTGTTTTAACCTTATTGTTAAAAAATGAATAATATAATGCGCTCCACCAATTACCAAACAGTAATGTCCTACTTCAAACACAGTTTTTAAAATATGAATGAATTATATATGATGTCATCCACAATAACCATTAAATAGAACTTTGCTTCTGCAACCTTGTTTGTAGTATTGTTAGAAAAAGTACGTTACACAATTTAGCTTCGCACAATGTAGTAGAAATTATTTATGTTAAATACAAAAAGATTAATATCATTAGCGATAATCTTAATAAACATTGCTCCTTGTTTCAATTTATTTAGAGAGGTTTATTGTGTATGCAACAATCAAGGTTGATAGCTGCAAATTTATTCGCGGACAGAAATCTTCCATGTTATTGAGGAAGAAATAATTTACAATCATTGTTTTAGTTATCCATTTCCATTATTCAAATACCTAATATGTAAAGGATTTCTAAAATTCCACTGTCAGTGCTGCATTTTTACGTGGCTACTTGGTTTTGTCTGACCTACTGTAGATGCGATGTTTGGGTACAGTTTATCTGATACCACTTGAATAATAAATTCCGTAACGACCGTGAATCTGAATGGCTAGAACTTATGGCGACAATTACTATAAAGTGGGTATTTTAGAAACGATTTTCAAACATTTAAGGTAATAACTTCAGATCATATATATATTTATTTCAATTTCAGCTTATTGATGATTTTCTATATGTATCGGATTGCAAATTAATTTAGTATCTTTTAGCCCCCCTACTAATAAAAGGAGTACATATAATTTCATCAGAATCTGCATTAAAACATCTTATCATTCAACCTTTAGCAACAATTATTTCATTATTTTCAATAATTTCCATTCTAACAAGAAAAGAATTCGTTTTAAATAATAAATTAGTGATTAAAATAAATTCTTCTCTATCTACTAAAATAGGAACTGTCCCTTTCCGTTTTTAATTTTCTGAAGTAATTGAAGGATTAAATTGACTTAATTGTACAATTTTATTAATTTGGCAAAAAATTGCCAATATAGTATTACTAATATATTCTTCGAAAATAAGTAGGTATATTTTACTTTTATATTATTGGTTTTTATATTTATTCTTTATTTACTTCAAATATTTCATTTATTTTTTTCTTTAACAAATGCTTTCTATCTTCAACATTTAATTTCAATTTACAAATCATATAATAATTTGAAAACTCTTTATTTTTTAATTTTATATCTTTAGGAGGTCTTCCTCATTTTTTAGGTTTCATTCTCAAATGAATTATAATTAATTTTATAATTAAAAGAAATTTAATTTTCATTTTTTGTTAATAGCAATTTTCACTTCAAATTCCCTATTATATTTAACTCAATAAAAATTTCTCCATTAGAAAATTCTTTTACTTTTCAAAACTTCTTAGTTTTTTATTACTTTGTCTAATTCAACTAATATTTTTGGTTTAATTCTTAGTATTTTAATTTACCATAAATTAAGCAATTTAAGTTGAAAAAACCATTAAATTGATTAAAACTATTAGAATCAAATTCACCTCTATATTTGCAATTCAAAATCATTTTCGCATATAAGATTATTTCATAAAGATATTTTTATCTATAAAAAAATCTACAATTCATTGGCCATTTTCAGTCACTTTATCGAATAAGTAACTATTTTCTACAAAAAGATATTGGAACTATATATTTTATGTTTGGTTTATGAGCTAAAATATTAGGAACTTCCTTGAGAATAATTCGTTTAGAACTAGGCATCAATATACAATTATATGAAAAAGATCAAATTTAGTAGCAACCCTTCATGGAGCTCCATTAAAATTTACTCCTTCATTATTTTGATCTTTAGGATTTATTTTTTTGTTCACTATTTGAGGATTACCAGGAATAGTTTTAGATAATTCTTCAATTTTCAAAATTTTCATGTTGCACGTATTATTAAGATATTATTAAGAATTTGCGAATAATGTTGGGGCTCAAGAGGCTTTTTTCTTTTAAGACTTCTGTTCCATATAACTCGTACTTTGAAATTTAATGAAATTCTTGCTATGAAAATACATGGTTTCGATACCTTAATAAAAATGAAACAGGAAACATTATTTGACAATAATAGTATCTACTTATCCAATGGTAAAAAACCCTTGCGTTCCGCGTATACACTCACTTTAAGGTACTTTCTGGAAACTTCCCACAAGACATATAGCTGCATTCGAGAACCAAGCTGGTGTTCTAGCGATTACTAGGATTTGTTCCAAGCTTTGGTAAAATCCTCGAGAAGGAGATAGAGATTAATTTAATATTGCAGAAAATAATTTCATTCCAATCCGAGTTGATGGTTAAATGTACTTAGAATATTCATAAAGATTTCGAATGGAGAATCCCATAAATTTTTCTCATATTCGCATTTCATACATACATCAATTTCATGGACTTATGTGAGCATATTAAAGAATCAAATATTGCATTATGTGAGTATAATAATCAATCTGAGGAAATGCAAACCATATAAATGAGCATGACTAACTGTAGGTTTTATTAACATTTGTATTGTAATAATATGTTGTGCCCAGACTAAGCAAGTACTAACACCGAACAATAGGTTCTTTTTAATAATAACTTCCACGATATTTAATCAACTCTGTTAATCAATATTCAGGAACTAGCACGTTCACACTTCACTTCCTCAAGAAACATTCACACAGTCTGTTAAAGCTCGCCTGTTACTTCCATCTTCAATTAAATTCCGGATGTTACTTGTGACAAGAATGCATAGACTTTTCCATTTTGACGTGAGTATTGTAGATGCATTTTGAACAACGTTATAATTAGTACTAGTGAATATAAATAAAATGAATATTTCGATAAAATAACTGTTTAATTCGATTTTCCTAATTTTATACATCAATTTGCTAGCTTCAAACAGAGATTACAAAGTACTGAAGTAGCCTCGGTGTTAGCGAAACGTTACAGTCATTGATTAAATTAGTGAAAATCAACCTTTTAATAGTTATTTTATTCAAGTTTATAATGAATTTCATCATCTAATGGCTGATTCTATTCAATTTTGAAACAAATATATTCAAAATCTGAGATATGGTTAGGTTTTTAGCGTCATAAAGGTTAGTAAAAATGTTGTATCTTATTGCCTAAAGTAGGGACAAACGTTCAGATACTTTTCATAATTTTTACTAGGAGGTGGCTCAGTACGTCATGGCCGAAGGGTTAAGACGGAGTGTGTGAGTGTGCAGAATGGATCGACTTATGCTCTCGCTACGCTAATGCCGTCTTTCGCATGTAGATGAAGAGTGAGCGCCGCAGTCTGTCTAGTTGAGCGAGCTCTATTCCGCTAGGTAGAAACAAGTGTC